>OAMR01000052.1:1685856-1697567 GCA_900205405.1 Echinochloa crus-galli
CATGACAAGGACACGTCGGCAATGACGTGCGCGACCGGCTGCCCACGTCATGAACTACGTCCGCACGCCAAGTTCGCTTGAAGCACAAGATTGGCAGAGCGCTGACTTTGCACAGATTAATTTGCTGCCAAAAGAAAATAATTAAGGACCGGGAATCGCGCGACGCGCCGCCGTGGCCGCCGCCGCCTCCGCGCCGCCCTCGTCGGTGTGCACGAAGGAGAGGAAGGACACGGGCGCCACGAACAGCGTGCCGACGCAGAGGCAGGAGAGAAGGAGCATGGCCAAGATCCGCCGCAGGCTGAGCACCCTGGACTGCGCCGCCTTGCCGCTCTTGCCGCCGCCGTAGTCCTGGTAGTAGTACATCACCCGGCGGCCGGCGCCCTTGGCCTGCGACGACACCTTGCATGCCACCTCCTGCTCCGGCTCGCCCTTCCGGAACTGCAAGATGTAGATTCTGTGCTGCTGCTGCTGTTGTTGCACCATGGCTGCCAAAGAGAGAGGGAGAGAAGAGGAGAAGGTTGCAGCGCACTGAGAGGACCTGGGGGGAGAGAAAGAAGAGGTATAAATGGCTCAGGAGAGGCGTATAGAAAACTAGTGGCAGTTAGAGGTTGGGCTAGGCTACAGAAACACAGCCAGCAGTGATGGAACAAACCTCTTTGAGGAGCATTCGTGGGTCCTTTGATTGGTACCTACAATGAACAATATCTCTGCACAAAGGATTTCTTAATCAACAATAAGCATTTACTATACTTTCGCAAACAAAAAAAACATTTACTCGAAATCGACAGTAAATTAAGCATTATACTCTTGTTTTCATATCATCATTGTAGAGATTAAATCGGGTCTCATCTGCAATAGTATCCAATTTATAATACATCACCGATTTTCTTCTTAAGAAAAAATGCACTTCTCAGACAGATTACAGCATATTGACATGTAAAGCGTCTTTCAAAACAAAATAAGGAATCATGACGTGTTGGGGGATTTGTTCTAGACATTATTTTCAGTTTTAAAACGAACGCAGCTAAGAAGTCATGACGTTAATTGTAACGCATATACTTGTACTTGCGGCTTTATGGTTGTGTTTTGATAGATTACTCGGTCATAGACCATAGACCAGTTGCGGTTTTATGGTTGTGTTTTGATAGTTGCTTAGTCATAAACCACTCACACATGTAGCGAAAACAGTAGTCACCGATCATTAAAAAAGAAGCTTAACAAAGTCAGTCTTTCTGTTATGTACATAAAAAAATCATTTTGTCTAACATAAAAAAAAATCAAAGACTACACTAATATCTTGTAGCAAGAATTAAAGATATAGTTTATTCGGCAACCATATCTTCTAGGGTGCATTATGTTCTTTGTAACAAACTCTAGCTTATGTATTGTCGCTTCTTAAGGCAAATGGTAGAAATATATTGTAAATTGTAGCATTTTTTATGATGTGTAGTTGATATTGATACTTTCTATTTCTCAAGCATCATACAATTTAGTCATAGACAATGCACGTATGCAATGTTAAAATATCAGGGAAGATAATTGTTGAAAAATTAAGCTAATGATGTTAGTCTATCCCTTACACAAGACGTGTTTTCATGTAGATTGGTAAATCAAGCTCTAGACTCCTAGTAGCAAACAAATTCTAGTCCAAATGCCAACTATACTTGTGGCACATACAGCTAAGACATAACGACATATAGAACTTTTGCTACAGCATACGATCATATATCCCCATTTATTAAAAAAAACTAATAAGAAGGTGCTACATGTTGCCTTTTGTTGTTAACTCACATGCTGTTATATATTGTCGTTTCTTCTTAAAAGAAACAGAACTAAGAAACTGTGACATGGACTGTGGACTTTAATTTATTATAACATAAACTTGAAACTTCTTTACTTGTCTTGAGTCAGGCTGCTCAGTCGATCGGTCATAGACAACTTGATGGTTGAAAAGTTACTGTGGTGAGACCAGTCTACCACTCTATCCTTGCATTGATGTTGTGAGCTGCATTGCACTTCTAATTTGTAAAGTTGTATGGGTTTTGCCTTTGCTTGCTTGAGGGGTTGGGGGTGAGTCTGAGTTGGCATATGCCAGGCTGGAGGGTGGTTTGAAATTTGGGGTTGGGTCCATCTGGAATTATTTTTTGAGGGGTACCAAGCCATCTCAATTTGATTTGACCAAGCAACCTATCGCCAATTGCATGTTCATCTCAAAAGAAACACCATGACGAGAAAATATACCTTGGGCCCATTCAAAAACAACAGAAATACGGTAACAAGAAAGGTGGAAAACACTGGGTGCATAATTCTAGATCATGGTGTAAGCTATAAGAGTAATTAAGAAGGCAGGTCCTCAGTAACATCAGATTACATCACTATAATAAACACGGTACTTGCACAACAAGATGCTTTAAGAACGGGATTAGAAGTATTCTTAGTACCACCACTCCTATTGAGCAATACATTCTTGATACTGTATCCTGAGATAAACTTAAGTTCATCTGCCACTTTATTAGCACCTACCTCAGCACCTCTGTTTAGTACAACCAAGGACTAATTGTCATGGAAGGACTATCTCTAGTAACTCTCATATCGCCCTGTTCGTTTGGATTGTTTCCAGCGAGCCAACAGTGTTTTTCTCTCAGCGAAAACCAGCGCCAGCCACCAGCCACCAACCAGCCAGCAGTGTTTTTCTCTCAACAAAAACCAGCGCCAGCCACCAGCCAAACGAACAAGGCAAGTAGCAAATCCCTTATCGAAAAAAAGTGAATACAAACATTACAAAACTATATATTGGCGCATATTTGCAACTAACAAAGTAAAAAAAAATAATCCTGGTTTCTGTAGGAATTAGTTTGTTTTATGTAAATACTCTGTTGCAAAAGGAAACAGGTCCAAAAGGATTGACAACGTGCCGTATGGAGCTTGAATTGGAAATAGGGGAGCCCATCAGGACAAGCAAACACCATTCGATCTTCTGTTTACATTGTTAGAGCATGCGTTTGACCTGTTAAGTGTCCTCTAATGCGAGCTTTTGGAGAAAGAAAGCAACCAATGAAAGTAGGCTTTCCGTGAGCTAGCTTTCTGATGCAGGCTCACAATATTGTATCAGTCCTATGATGCTGACAAATCAAGTAGCACTCCGTGCCACTTTCTGTTAGATCCTACCACTAGCAAAAGCTTGACTCGTATCATATATATCCCTCAAAAGATGCCGGCTAATCCAATGTTCAATTAGTGCATTATGTTAAATACATATTTAATATGCTGCTTCAGTTTTGAAAAATATGCGGCAGGGTGATCATATTCATTTGCAAAATGTCATTTTTAAAAAAAATGCATTTGCAAAAGAACATGTGAACAACAATTTGCACCTACTTCGGCATGTGTTTAGTGAATAACAATTTTAAAGGAATTTGTTAGCCAAAAAAAATGAAAATGATCGAGTAGTTCAACGCTAACAAAGTCTAAAGGCCCCTAAAGCAAACTATAGAACAAATCAAAGTGACATGAGGAATCGGTCCTTTAGCTTGTATATATGATCAAAGTCATGTGATGTGAAGCAGGTGCCCACCTAACAAGTTAAACAGCAGCACGAGTAGGTGAAATGCAGGGGTTGGTACTTACTTACCAGCATAGACGTAGAAACCAAATTCTTCTCCCCTAATGACATCAAAAGAGATCAAACCATATCAGCCTTTTTAATTAGTTAATTAACAACCATTATGGTTGTACATAAATCAAAGACTGGCCCGGGTTAGTTAGGGTCGTCATAGGCTGCCGGAGGGCAGTTGGTTATCGGCCATGGTACCTTTGTTAGGCCACCAAGCTATATCTAGCAAGAAATAAAGATACCAACCTCCGATTTTCTTTTCTTTTCATTTTTTTTCTTCTCTATCGCACATGAAAGAGACCAAGCTTGCCTGCATTAGCTGGCCCTGTGCTGCAGTGCACCAGGAGAGGCTGCATCCATGCATCCCAAGGGTGAAGTGTGTGACGGGGTCACAGAGATGTTCAAGCGTGCAGTCACAGCGAGTCAGTGAGGAGGAGAGATAACGACGTGCACAGGTCGGTATGGTAGAGGCGTAGAGCTCAAGATCGCCGCCGGTGGATGCCGACGGCGACGGGTTGGGTTTCCTTGACCCGGGCCGCGCCGCCCTTGCTGCTGGCGCGGTCGCGCCCGGCTGTCCGTTGGCGCGTCGTCGCGTTGCGTGCGCCGACCGCCGTCGCTTTTCGGGATGCATGCATGGACGGATAGGATCGGATCGTATCACGGGAAACCTTGGGGATTTTTTTTTTGAAAGTAGAAAAAAACTTGGGGAATTGAAAACGCTGCTGGAAATCAAAAGAGGATGAAAATTTCCTCAAAAAGGGAAGAATAGACGGTGAATAAAATAAAAATGTACGTGCCGGGTCTCTGGTCTGTGGCTCTGTGCTCCACGATTCCGCGGCTGCTGCCTGTGGTCACATTTTGTAATGGCACACTTTATTTTTGTTTCTGCGAGTGATGGCACACCTGTTTTGACGAGGCGGCAGCGCACGGAGACGCGCGGGCTTTTTCACGACGGGCTAAAAATAGTTTGGAACAAGCGAGCTGAGCACTCGTCGGAGTCGGAAATGTTCTCGCTGACTGACCTCTGCCTGCTACGTACGTACACATGCCAGGCTGGCATGCAGTGTGCACCTCATCAGGTTTGTACGTACCGTCGCTGTGCCGTGCGAATCGCTCCCGACGAAGTCTCCGTATACGGAGTCGAGGCAGCACACGTCATATAAAAGTCCGCGTAATTCATCTGGACCCACATGTCAATGTCACTCCACGACGGTTTCTTGCGAACCTCATCTTTCACCTGATGAATTTTTCTGGCCATCGCCGTTGCTGCTTTAATTTCCGGTTGCTTCTGGAAGCAAGCAGCTAGCAAGCCAGTCGGAGAGAAAACCGAAAAAAAAAATCGGATTAATACATGATCCTCCGTTGCGTGCGAGTGCGTGGATAAGGGGGAGAGTCTTGAGCCTTCCGATGTCTCCTGGCTGGATCCCGGCGATGGCTCGTGCTTGTTGCTCATCTCAGCTCGACCGGTGCACGCCATCGCTAGCTGTGTGTAATAATTATTTTGGGGTGAAAATCTTGGAAGAAACCACCGTGACCGGGACGGGGTAAACGGACTCGTGTCTGGGTCACACACGCGTTCGCTTCACCCGGCTCCAGTGTTGACGCGTACAAGACTGCCAAACAGTCATACGTCCGGCTGTTTCACTTTCTTTCACTAGCAGAGTGACGGGAATGGTTACAAAGGCCAAATACTAAACCAATAATATTTTCCTAGTTATTTATAAATGGCCGAGAGTTACTGTTTTATTTAATATTTTTTCCAAGTGACCGTGTATTCTAATAGGATAATTCCTGAGGGAGAAAATTGTTGGCCACTTGATAAATACTCCCTCCGTATGGGGTTTAAATATCGTTTTGAAAAAGATTTTAGTCAAACATTAAAAATATAAATCCCAAATAATTTTTAAGTCATTGAATTTAGAAATATGAAGATCATATAAATAGATTTGTCTTAAAAATATTTTATAAAAGTATACATATATTATTTTTAATAAATATTTTTGTAAAAATAAAAAGTCAAAGTTACGTTTTGGAGACCGTGTCGTTGTCCAAAACGACATATAAATACGATACGGAGGGAGTAACTATAAATTGAGCTGATCGACTCTTAGCTATTTGCAATCATTCTAAGAAGACCAATAACTGTCACAGCCATTATTTGATAAAAGGAACACTCGAGAAACCTTGAAGAACCTAATACGTAGCATTTTGTGTAATTTGGGCCATGTTTGAAATGAGAGGTTTTTGTTTTTTTTTTCAATGGACTTGTAAGGATCGTACCATTTCCACAAAAGCCATTGAAAAGTTGCCATTCCAAACTAGGTGCACGACAAAGTAGGGATTAGTGACCTAACTAGATACGGCTTATTTCTTAAGCTATCCTACACTACGATGTGCTAAGATCGTGAAATCGGTTTGTCCTCACCCCTGTCCAGTAGCTAGCATAGCATGCATCTGTGTGTGAGCTATCTTCCCCCTTCCCCGCTCTAGCTAGCCCATCCTCGCACACACCACTATTTTAGACGACAGGAAAATAACAACAGCTGCGGCCACTGCATCGTGCGCACACCCCACTGTAAACAATTAATCAAGTTAACAATCCTTTCCCAATCTAATCCGGACCTACCCATACACTTTGGGTCAAAAAGTATTGATATGATGGCCGCGCGCGGTTAGGAACGCAACGCTAATTAACGCTAATGCTAACGCTCGTGAACCCGTTGATAAAAATCTAACTAATCCACCCTTGACATGACCACCTTGACACGAGTGTGTGTGCTAATCGACCGGTGCGAGAATGACTCGGCATCAACTATCTGCCCCAGCCGCCCAGCCCCGGAGGATAAGCTAACCCTGCCTGCAGCCGCATGGATAGGAAAGGCCGCGGCCAACCCCCGAGTGCGTGGGCGCGTGACAACGATGCGACGCCACGCGCGGGCTCCTTTCCGTCTCGCCGCCCGCCGGCGCCCCGAACTGAGCGGACGAGGTGGAGGTGTCACGGACGGACCCGACCGGCCGCGGCATGGATCACCACCCGAACCAACCCCCCAATGATGGCCGTGCGATCGCGACGGATCGCCGAGTCGTCGTCGCCGTCCTTAGCCACTCGATCGTCTTGCTTTTCTTTTCTTTTTCTTCCTCCCCCCCCTCATTGATCCTACCCTTGTGATCGCCGGCCGGTCGCCGCCGCCGTAGTGGCCACGCCGGCCGTGCACCTGTACACTCTGAACACTTTGTACACGGGCGCGCACGTACGTTTTGCGAGTCTTTCAGCTAAGAAAAACCGTACGAGATTTTGGGATTCAATTAAATTCGCCGAACTTTGGAAGAAGGCCGGTCTCGTTTGGAACGCGCGCGGGGATTTTTCTCTCTTCAAAGCGTACGTACGTACGGGAAGTGCCCCGTTTTCCATGAGAAGGCGCTGTCGTTTCAAACGGGGCAATTAACGAGAGTGGCCCGTGACAGATGGTACTATTTACATGTGTGCTGTAGGACGGCCGGCCTCATTGATTTGATTATTAGTTGAACACAATGCAACAACTAGGCGCGTATGATTTGACTCGTGCGGGTGAAGGGATTCGGCGCGCTCGATCTCGTGACACGGTTGCTGGTCGCGCTAGCTTTGCACCGTGCCCAATCAACCGGTTAATTGGAACCATGCGTAGCGTAGGCTAGCACTGCACGGCGCCGCTCAGGGATTTGTCAGTGCCCATCCAACAAAGTTCGTCGCGTGATGACGATGATGATGATAATTAAGAACACGGAAATACAGCAAGTACAAATTCGGTGCGTATTCTACTTGTATTGTTTTTGTATCCCATGCATGTACAATTGTAGATACAGATACTCCTGCTGAACCTACCAAGATGATGTGTATTTCTCCTATAGTAAGTATTATTTTAGTTTCCTTTGGCTGCTGCCAATCAAATGGCAATAATTGGACGCGTATGATTGGAGCTCTCCAGCTTTTGTTCATTCCCCCCATCTCCCATGAATGTGCGATCATGCCGTTTGGCTTTTGCCTCTGTGGACGTCCCTTTTGGCTCTGCGCATGACTTTGATTCTTATCCACTCGCCACCAGCCACTCCGTTTTGCATAGGAAGTGCAGTTTTCAGCTCTAGAGGTGTATTGCGACCCATGAAGGATGTGTGTGTGGTACATGCTGGCCTTCTATTTTACAATTGGATAATCAGATTCGAGACTTTGATATTCGAGTGCCTATGAAAAAGATTTGGCTTTGTGGGTTTAATTACTGCATTATCCGGTTTTTTTTTATGATGACGGTGAAAGGAATTGAAGGGATTAGGCTGATGAGTCACTGAAAGTCCCATTGGTTTTTTTTACAGATGTTGTTTTCCGCAAAAAAGAAAAAAAAAACATGTCATGTCTTGTAATACTCGCAGTTACTGATTGTGCTATGCTCTTCCACGGGTGTCTCGCCTTAAATCTTTTCTTTTTCGTGTTTGTAACAGTTCTGAACTGAAAGAAACTCCACATGAGACAGACTCTCTCGCTGGGTGGAGTGGACAGTGGAGTAATCATCATCACATCGGAGTTTCCAGAATCTTCGCGTCTGAAAGGGATGCAACGCAAGCTGTTGCTTGGGCATCAGAAAGCAAGTAGTGACTTTTTAACACCGCACGTAAGCAGAGCTTCGCTTGGATCCTGAGGAACCAGAAACGGAGGCCTAGCCTATCCATCTGCTTCAAAAACCACAAAAAAACAATACTTCCGGCGATCCAAAGCCGAGGCTTTACTGTGGTGCATTGCAACTGGCAAAGCCAGCTTAGAGCTGAATCTTCTTCTTGAAACTTGCAATCGTTGCTTCTCTTCATTGTTTAGCATTTCTAGAACTACTGTACTTCATTTTTTAAAAAAAAAACTTGATCAATTTATCGGCAACGAACATTTCAAAACGAAATTTGAAAGTAAGCATTGACAACATGCAGTTCTGCACGGGATGAAATTAAGCTTTGTGGTTTGTACATCGCTGGGTCCTGTTTGACCAATTCTGTTCTTGATCGGCTGCATTTGTCAAACATCTCTTGAACACCTCCTTTACCAAATATTAAAGCTGCTTGACCTTCCTGGTGCCGATCAGAGAGATTCCTTGATATTTCGATCAGTAGACTAGAATGGATGGATCATGGAGAAATCCGAGTGCCATTACAATAACCGTTCCTCCAAGTTGCTGCATGTGGCCGTTCATGTGCCATCCATCTGCAGTACGTTTGCAGGAACTAATTCAGTTTTTTCACATATAGGCCGTGTTTAGTTGCATAAAGTTTTCAAAAAGCAACTCCCAAGTTCACTATGCAAAAAGAAAGATTCCCATCACATCAAAATGTCATAACATGCATGGAGTACTAAATGTAGATGAAATCAAAAACTAATTACACAGTTTTGTTGTACTCTGCGAGACGAACATTTTGAGCCCAATTAATCAATTTTTGGACAATTTTCCACACATACAAACGAAATGTTACAGTCCGAGTTGGTGCTAAAATATTCTCCCTGATCAACATGCCGAGCCAGTCCAGTACACCGTGTGGTACTGCTGCCGTGACCATCAACATCTGCTTGGCGGCAGCTAAGCACTGTTACCAGCCGTGTACCCAGGTTCAGCAGCAATCCAGTGTGGTAGGGGCAAGCCGGGACCGGTGGTTGAGCTGATTATAAACTAGTGCTGTACAGCTTGGAGCTGAGGAGGACGAGGAGATCAGAAGCAGGATGGAGTTGGAGATGATCCCTGTGGCCTCGCCAAAACTAATGCGATGCTTAGCGGCCTTGATGGTGTAGCATCATGTCACATAATAATGTGCATTCTTAGAGGTCGGAATATTCATGGTCACGCTGTCTGGAAAACACAATTTGTTAGGAGAGTATAGCAGCATCAAGCTGGTACAGTGGGTCAGTGGTACTAGACTAGTCCATGGATTTGGATGGGCCTGATGACACATAAACCTGATTAGATAGAACCGACCTAACGCTGCCACCAGTGAGACCTGTACATGACATGACAAGGAATGGATTGGATTGCATCATCAGCAAATAATTCGTTGTGGAATCAGGATATAAAAATTAGTGGTTTATTGGGTGGTTCTTGGGGGTCGCTAAGCTGTGATTAGTATATGATTGTGGCTGCTTGGTTTGGTCCCCAGCTCTTGGATGGGTAGGAGGACAGTTGAAACCCCAGCCGGGGCAGCTTCCTTAGTGTGGGGCTACTGGTTGTGCTGGTGTCGCTGCCGGCGGCTCTGGATTCTTGTTCGCCCTTTTCGCATTTAGGACGGCATGTAACTGTCTGTCCAACACAGCAACCAGGGTGCACATACAGAAAGGGAATTGGAGAATGTAGCTGCACTTGCAGTCAGGTACTCGTACCCGACAGCGGCTTTGTTGGCATTGGGTGTTTATGAAAAGGTTGGAGAGATGTTTGGACAATTTTGTTATGACATTGTGATTGTTATCATTCAGAACTGATGAACCTAATGCAGATTCATTCTTCAGAGGGGGAAAAAAGGTGAGGACCCAACGTATATTCCAAATCATCACGAAGCCATATGCTAGCAGTAGCAGAACAAGATCCCCTGTCAGTTTGTCTCGCCACCATACCATAACCTGAATCATTACGGTTATCTGCATATTTTCTGTTGTCATGAACAGCCACGCACCAACCAGGAACCAGTGCTCCCTTCATCAGGTACACCAACACGAATAATGTTCTGATGATAAGCGAAGGCGACCAGAATTGAATACTCTGAGGAAACAACGATAGGGCCATGCGCTCTCATGGCGTCGGCATCCTCGAGGTGCTTGGGGGAATTTTCTGGCATTAATCTACACAAGTGCACCAGCCACCTTGAAGGGATTAGGTTGATGAGTCACTGAACGAAAGTCCCTTTGTTTTTTTTTTTGGATGATGTTGTGTTCCGCAAAAAAGGAAAAAAAAAACATGGCATGTCTTGTAATACTCGCAGTTATTGATTGTGCACAGGCCACGGCTCTTATGGCTTTTTATCCGTATGCTCTTCCACGGTGTCTCGCCTTAAATCTATTTTTTTCCGTGTTTGTAACAGTTCCGAACTGAAAGAAACTCCACATGAGACAGGCTCACTCGCTGAGTGGAGTGGAGTAATCATCATCACATCGGAGTTTCCAGAATCTTCGCGTCTGAAAGGGATGCAACGCAAGCTGTTGCTTGGGCATCAGAAAGCAAGTAGTGACTTTTTAACACCGCACGTAAGCAGAGCTTCGCTTGGATCCTGAGGAACCAGAAACGGAGGCCTAGCCTATCCATCTGCTTCAAAAACCACAAAAAAACAATACTTCCGGCGATCCAAAGCCGAGGCTTTACTGTGGTGCATTGCAACTGGCAAAGCCAGCTTAGAGCTGAATCTTCTTCTTGAAACTTGCAATCGTTGCTTCTCTTCATTGTTTAGCATTTCTAGAACTACTGTACTTCATTTAAAAAAAACTTGATCGATTTATCGGCAACGAACATTTCAAACCGAAATCTGAAAGTAAGCATTGACAACATGCAGTTCTGCACGGGATGAAATTAAACTCTGTACGTGGTTTGTACATCGCTGGGTCCTGTTTGACCAATTCTGTTCTTGATCGGCTGCATTTGTCAAACATCTCTTGAACACCTCCTTTACCAAATATTAAAGCTGCTTGACCTTCCTGGTGCCGATCAGAGAGATTCCTGGATATTTCGATCAGTAGACTAGAATGGATGGATCATGGAGAAATCCGAGTGTCATTACAATAACCGTTCTTCCAAGTTGCTGCATGTGGCCGTTCATGTGCCATCCATCTGCAGTACGTTTGCAGGAACTAATTCAGTTTTTTCACATATAGGCCGTGTTTAGTTGCATAAAGTTTTCAAAAAGCAACTCCCAAGTTCACTATGCAAAAAGAAAGATTCCCATCACATCAAAATGTCATAACATGCATGGAGTACTAAATGTAGATGAAATCAAAAACTAATTGCACAGTTTTGTTGTACACTGCGAGACGAACATTTTGAGCCTAATTAATCAATTTTTGGATAATTTTTCACAAATACAAACGAAATGCTACAGTGACGCAATGATT
>OAMR01000052.1:1707886-1746501 GCA_900205405.1 Echinochloa crus-galli
AAAAAAGGGGATGTCGATCCTCAGATGGCAATAGCTGTCGACCTGCAACAGTTTGAACTCTTCTGGCCTAGTTTGAGCTCATCGCAGTACATGCCTACATGGGGACCCAAGTACCCAACACATGAACTATGCTGGACCTGAGCAATAACTTCTAAAACGCCAACTAATTTACCATCAATCTAAGAATCTTAGTAACTAGGACAATACACTGGTGCCAACAATGTGGTAAAACACATCAGACAAGAGTCTCTGAATTAGTTCAGTCTAGTAAATATATACATGAGATAACAAAGACTAAAATGCAATTGCACTTTAGGCCCATCTATGAAAGCTTAAAACCATCATTGGAGTAATTCTTCTAGGCGAGAAGGTATCACAAAAGAAAACTGATTGAACTAGAGACTGAGTTGCAACTTGGCGTCCAACTCCAAGGCACTTACTGTGCATAGTAGCGCAAGAGTTTCTTTCCACGAACTTAGTGGCCATGTACTCACGAAGCCCATTAAATCATTGCCCACCATAGCAGAAACAACCTGAGTTTGAAACAATATAACAATAACTAATGGTAATTATCAAAAGTTTAACTAAAGTAAAATACAGATATTCAATAAATAGAGAGTAAAATTAAACCTTTAAGTAGGGCGAGATACTCTTTCTAAGATACTGATTTCTTGTGCTTTCCCATAGAGCAGAACCACCAGCATGGGCAATAACCAAAGCATCAGCCATACGATTTGCAGCAAGGCACTGGTTAACTGCCCCTTTGTAGTCTCCAACCAACAATGCATGTTGAATGCTCTTGTCAATTGATGGATCAGATGGCACAACATCTCCAGGTATTTCCTGCTCTATCTGTTGATCATTTGTAGAAATCGATTCTTCAGGTAAGCTAGCTTCTGAAGGTTGAGGATTATTGAAAAAATCATCCCCATTATCAACAAGAAATTGAGCGTCTGCAGTATCGGTTGTTGTGCCATGATCAAGATTAAGTGTATCCGCCAATGTTTGGCTCAGTTCATCAGTTGAATCCACAGCTGGTGCCTGAGGCGGTTCAAAGCCAAGATGAGCAAGCAATTTTGTCCTTGCAACATCCCCATCCTCAAACATAACCCTTAAGAAGCCCCATGTTTCTCTCTCCTCATCTGATCTGCTCAAACATGCATAGCATAAAGTTAGTTATCATACAAAGGTTACTAACTTACGAAGTACTCTACTAAAGGGCGTTCCAAAAGGCGGTGCTAAGGTGCTAGGTGGAGCAACACCTAGGCATTTTGCCTAGGCGTTTTTACCACCTAGAGTATTTTTAAGGCTTGATTTTTACATGGAAGTGAGAGAATTGAGGATGAAAGATGATGAAATACGGTCACAGAACTCATGGATGGCTTATAAAAATTAAATTCTTTGTTTTAATATGTCAAGTTCCTGTATTCAACATGGCATTACTCCAGCGATCAATAAAAAACACAATCACCTAGAAACGCCTAGGCAGTAGGCAGGGCCTGACCACCTACCTAGCGCCTTCTGAAACATTGCTAAAGGGTAAGTACATACAATGATTCTTGTGATTTCTTTTCACATAGAGCGCGCAGGGAACTCTTATCACCATTCTGTATAGCAGCTTCAAATTCAGTTGACCGGCTCACCAAACTTTGTTCAATCACCAAATTGTGTACATGCACCTACGAATATATGTATATATTAATACAGGAACTTCAAAAGGAGCATAAAACAGGACAGCGACCAAGAAAACATACCTCAGAAGTAGACACTTGAGCGCCTTGGGTGGGTGTTGCCGGATGGAAAGCAACAAGTTTACCACCGAAGCCAAAAGATGCACCAGTGGGGCATTTCAACCATTTTGGAGCTGGAGCCCTTGGACGTGCTGAATATATTTTTATTGGTCATCAGATGAATCATATCAAAGAAGGTATGCACAATATTACAGTTATTACAGTAACAACTGCTGATGTTGTTCAGTCTCACAATATATTTCTATGTTCGTGTAGAGCAAAGAAACGTATTTTGCATCGAGTGATTACTGTGTATATAGAGATAAAAGCCCAAGCGGAGTACATATGCCTCAATGTACCTCGGCAATGTTACCCAAAATGTAAGTACGAACATAGAAAACAGGATTATACATGGCAGACTTTTCAAGAAATGATGGAATCAATATTGTTGAAATTTACTTTGGCGGTACACAAGATCAATGGCAATAATCTAAACAAATATTTGGTTATCTTATGAACATATAAAGCAAGCCACAGTATGCTAATTTACCTGGGGCACCAACATCAGCAGCAGCGTAAAGTCCAGAGAACTGTAAAAGATAAACAAATTTAGGGGATTTAGCTTTGTATATGCCAAAAGGAAAACATGAAAGTGCACTCAGACCCACAAGTACTATTAAGTGATGGACAGTTAAGTCAATTTGATAACAACAGAGCGGACAATATAACCTGGTGCAACCAACCAACAGCAAAACAAAGCACTTTACAGAAACTATATTGAAACTTATATAACAATTAAACAACTGGCATTCAACATGTATTGCAAAACAGAAAATTATAGACCCCGTTACCTCTAGGTTGTATATGCCAATTTTCCCATCAAATGAGGATGCTGCTATTACGCCTGGAATTTTCCGATACCAGTGAAGGTCAAAATTCCAATTATCGCTTGTTGGTAGCTCACTAATGATCTGTAACAAATAATGCGATGAAACGGGCACGGTAAAAGAACAGCAAGTACAGCATATCAGAACATAATGGTTGCTTTGAGATGGTTAAGTTCTTATATACCTCTCCACTAACAGTATCCCAGCATATTGTTCTATTGTCTTTGGAACATGTAAGCAAGAACGAGCTATCATAGGGGCACCATGACATAGCAATTACTCCTGATCAACAGAAAAAACATGGATGGAATAAGAAAGAAGCACCAAGTACTAGAAAAAAAAATAACAGAAAGAGAGATAAAACCTTTTGAATGGCCAACAAATTCTCTTACTGGTGAAATAGTCTTCCTCACATCCCAAACCTGTGAATATATGAACAGTGATATTGATATAAATTAAGAAAATTCTCCAAAATAATAGAGTTGTGATGTGAACTTGAAGAAACGCTACTGTATAAGCACTACGAGCTTCACATATATAAGGTAAGTAAAATATATTTTTGGGGGTTGTCGAATTGAGAAAAGGTAAATTACTCTCAGTGAGGGTGAGTTGTCATCATCAGATGCAACAATCAACTGGGTGGACATATCTGGGTTCCATTGGAGAACAGAGGACTTCCTTCTAATAGAATCTGAAAAGCTGTTCAGCAGTTTAAAATTCATTAATCCAAAGCAAAGATTGTATCAGTAAGAGATCATGAAAGTGCAGAAATAACTTGGCAGATACCAAAATTACCTAGTCAGTGGTTTTTGGTTCCTTAAATCCCAAACAACTGCAGAGCAAGAAAAATGGTGAGATATAACAAGTCCAAGTGAAAGTAATTTATAGGTAAACCTACATTAGCAGCGACCAAAGTTTCCCTTACCTGTCATCCCATTACTAGAAGTGGTTGCTAATATATGTTGAAACTTGGGATTCCAGGATAAACAGGAGATTTCAGCTTGGGCACTGGAACCAACACTCTGCTAAAATTACGAAAATCATTACAAAGGTTGAGAAAATGCCGTCGCCAAATGGTGCAATAGTTGAAAGATCCAAATAGCACTAAATGACAAATATATATACAACTCTGCACCATACAACTAAACCTCAGATTCATTTGCAATCTTATAATAGCTAAACCCATCAAACATGTACTGTAAGCTCATATAAAGGAGAGTGGGAGTCTGGGCAATGCTCGATCATGCGCACCAAACTAACATCAAGGAATTGCAGCAAGATTTACTTGGCCTTTAACAAACAACTAGTGTAACACAGGTGGAAACATTGAGGTCGTAAAAGCTACGACTATAGTCTTATTTAGTCAGGCAAACAGTCACCCAGTTTCATCCCTGCGTCAAATAGTGTTGCTAGTACTGCTCATAGTGAACACTAAATTGAAAACGAGAATGCAGCATTTCTCTCAGAATATGGCTGTCTGAAATGACGTAATCATGCTAGAGCAATCAAAAGCACGCGACCCAGCATCGGGTTTCCATGAAATGAAAAGCACTTCTGAATCAATACGAAGTAGCAGAAACCACGCATCTCACAAATTACCAATCAGGTCACAGATCATCGATCAATCCTCTTATAAAATAATAAGCTCTGTGCAAAACAGCAAGTACCTTGAGTGGCGGGTACACAACTGGCTCGACTGGGTTCTTGAGATCCCAGATGCAAAGCTCCCCCTGCTCGGCCCCTGAAGCCAGCCGATTCGGCGTGAGCTCGCTAAACTCCAATCCACAAACCTACAAACACGAAATAAACGCAATCATCACACAACGGCAACCCCATCAGAACGCCAGGCACGCACACTAAACGATTCAGCCCCGCGCAACTCACCGGTCCGGTGTGCTTCTCTAGCCGCGCGACCATGGCGTCCTCTGCCTTCCCCTCAGAGCTGAAAACAGCGGCAATTCAATCAGAACGACAGCAGATCTCGAGTGTGAAACGGGCGACGGAGGCGGATCCGGACCTGATCATGCTCAGCGGGTTCCACACGGCGACGGAGCCGTCGCTGAGGCCTCCAGCGAGGAGGCCTAGCGAGAAGGAGTCGCTGCCCTCGACGGCGCCCGGCTTCGACCAGGAGAGGCGGTTGAAGCGGTCCGGGGAGGGCGCGCAGGCGAGGAGCGGGAGGTCAGGGGAGTCGGACTGGAAGTCGAGGCGGAAGATCTCGATGTTGGCGGACGCGGAGAAGCTCATGTCGACGGCGCCGCTCATGGTGCCGGCGGCGAGGTACGGCGCGTCCGGCGCCAGCGCCGTCAGCGCCGCGCGCTGCGCGCTCTTGATGCACGCCATCGCCGGCGAGACCCGCGCAGATCTGGGCGCGCGCGCGCTCTCGAGCTCGCCCAGGGCAGGGGCGTTGCACTACACGGAGGAATTGCGGGGGCGATCTGGAGGCGAGAGAGAGAGAAGAGAGAGGTGGTGATGGTGCGGCGGGAGAGGGTTGGGGGACTTGGGTCGAATCGGTGCGGATCTGATCTATCGGGGGGTTTGCGTTTGCCCTGCTGCGCCTGCGTGCTGGCACGCGTGATTTGGAAGCCTTCGGCCGCGTCACTCCGAGTGATCACAGCTGTTGGATCCATCGAACGGGTTCCTGTGTGCCGTTGGATTCGAAGATGCATCAACGTCTACGTGCCATCTGAAACTCGTAGAAACCAGGCCAATCTAGTTTTAACTGTCTCAGAGTCCACACATGAACGTAGCACGTAAAAGTTGTAGCATATGAAGGTTGTGTATATCGGATAGTGCTAAAATAATCTTATATCGAAGAAACATATCTTTAATTTTTTCAATCAAATCGTCAATTTAGTGATCAGGGCATACTGAGCTCTTTTCACTACTAAGTGAGAGCACGTATATTTTATGATTTTGGAACTATACAACTTTACTGTAATTAACATAAGCTTTTATCGTCATTCTAAAAACTCGATTACTTAGTTAAAATCAGCTATTTACATGCATTCTATTACGACATCATCACTATCTAAGTTCCGACCACCAATAAACCTAGTCTTAGCCCCGGTACTTTCTATTATATCGTCACTCAAAGACAACCATTTTCTCTCTTTTCTCGTAAGAAGGCATTAGTTATGCCAATAATTAAGAATAAGAAAAAAAATGGCATGGGTAAGAGCCTTTTTTTTAGTTGATGCCTATCAATATATGGTACTCTCTCCGTTCCAATTTATTAGTCGTTTTGGCATTTCAAAATTCATAGTTAGTAGTATGTATGTAGACATAAGTATATATGTAGATACATACTATTATCTATGAATCTAGATTTGTCAAAACGACTAATAATTTGGAACGGAGGGAGTACATTGTTTGGAACGGAGGGAGTATATTTTGCTATAACAACTAGCCTAAGCCACACTACCTTTTTGTTATATCATCCCTTCGAACGGCATCAACTGACTCAATCCTTTGGGCTCATTACATGGAACATAGACTCTACCTACATCAGGCCATGGGGCACTACATATTGTTATGTAACCTAACTTCCAAAGTCCAAACTTCCTTTTCTCTACCCTTTCAAATTCACAAATCTTGTATACACAACTTTGCATGTTAATGTATTTATTTCATGCGGGTTCCCTACCTAAAAATAAACCTCACAATTTTTTTTAACTTAAGAACCTCACAACTTCTCTCACTGATGGATTCAACCCATTTCTTTCAATTTCACGTCTAATGGTACCACCGTCGTCGCTTTGAATTGTTAGAATTTGTAATTGAAGAGACAGTCAGAGACAAAAATGAGTAAAAATTCATTGTAATGATAGGTAACTAAGAATCCAGGACACTGCTTTTTTAGAGAGGGACTAAGGGAGAGCTCGTCGAGCATAGACAAAAAAGAAAAAAAAACAGCTACTATTCGAGATCCAGAACGACTGAGCCCATTTCTATATTACAGTCCTGGACCAAGGACGAGAAGAACTAGGCCCAACTATAAAACTACAGCTGGCCCACACAACTGCAGGCCTCCATCTCTGTAGCCTTTGTAGCCCATTATCAGGGTCACACTAGTGACTACGGTAGTCTACGAAACGGTCATGGACCGCCATGGTCGAGTGGTCAACATGGGCACGTGGCAGTGGCTCGTCTTCCACAATTCAACCGTCCGTTGCGGTTGCACCGCGGCGTGGCACAGACTTGAATGGGGGCTCCGGCGCTCACATGCACGCTCGGATATGGATACGCTAGCAGTAGCAGATCGTGTCAGCGCGCGATCCGTCTGCCCGCACGGCGCCGACCTGACAGGCGCTCCCGAGACAGCCGTGGCGAGCCGCTCGGTCGACACATCGGCCGAGACCGCCCACACATGCAGACCGCACGGGAACGTGGCGGGCCGGCGCGACGGCACGAGCTGAGCTACCCGCCGCCATGCGTGCGCCGAGCCCCGCTCGTTAAATGCAGCGCCGCCCTTCCCTGCAACCTCGCTTTTGTGGCGAGCGACGTGTGCAGAGAACACAGCAGAATTAATAGAAATTAAACCGGCCATGGGAGAGGAGTGCAAGGAAGCCAACGGCGGCGGCGGCGGCGCCGCGGCGGAGGACATCGTCGACCCGGCGGACACGGCGAAGCTCTACGAGGACGTGCCTCCGATGCCGCTGATGGCGCTCAACCACATCTCCCGCCTGTGCGAGTCCGTCGATGCCTCCGTCCGGTTCTACGTCAAGGCCCTCGGCTTCGTCCTCATCCACCGCCCGCCGGCCCTCGACTTCTCCGGCGCATGGTATGTATCCCCGCCGCCGCCGGCCGGCTGGTTAATTTGACATCGTCACATACCGAAAGGCCGGGCTTGTTCTTCTTACCCGCAAGTGATGACTCTGCCCGATCGGTCTGCAGGCTGTTCAACTACGGCGTGGGGATCCACCTGGTGCAGCGCGACGACGCGCGGAGGGCCCCCGACGTGAGTCCCGGCGGCGGCAACGTCGACGGCGAGCTGGACCCCATGGACAACCACATCTCGTTCCAGTGCGAGGACATGGGGGTGATGGAGCGGCGGCTCCGGGAGATGCGGATCAGGTACATGAAGCGGACCATCAACGAGGAGGAAGGGTCGCCCATCGACCAGCTCTTCTTCAGGGACCCCGACGGGTTCATGATCGAGATCTGCAGCTGCGAGAACCTCGAGCTCGTCCCCGCCGGCGCGCTCGGGCGCCTCAGGCTCCCCCGCGACAGGCACAACCCGCCCGTCCGGATGGTCCACGGCGACGACGGCCGCCACGAGTAGGAAGCTCTCGATCTCTACCGAGTTTTAGTTACGGGAGTAGTAAGTAGACTAGTAGCTAGGCGTAGTAGTAGTGGTAGTAGTAGCTGCTTCTGAAGAAGAGCTTGAGTTTTGAGTTCAGATGTTTCTCCTGCTGCTTTTTTTGGCTGGGTGTTTCTGTCAGCTTCAGTAATCGCTCGTATTGATGATAATTAATATTTGTACCCGCAGTGTAGTTGTGTCTCGATGCACGCTTCCATCAAGAGCAAGAGCATCTCATTTTTATTTGAATTCGCACCTGATTCAGATTGAGTCTGTTGAAACCTTCACGAGTTAGGACGATTCCATAACCTACACGTTAGCCGGATTTCCTGATACAACCGGCGAGGGGTAGCCGTTAGCCGTCGTGCAGCTTTACGAGGGCGCCATGGACCCAGAGGAACGCCGGCGAACTGCCGGAGAAGATCGGCGGCACCAGGGCTACATTGGTCAGGTGACCCCGGGCCCAGCGGCCAGCGATCGTGGAGGCGCAGCCTACCGGGCATCGGCACTCGCACCATCACGGTTCAGGCGCTTCTGGACGCCATCCACGGGCACGTCGTCGGGGCGCTGGCCCGGCTACCGAGCACCGTGCGCGGAGCACGCTCGGGGCGTCGGCCTCGCGGGCCACTGCTACAGCTGCCTCGCCGTTGGCGCCCCGGCCACCAACGTCCTCGCGAACGCGCTCTGGTGGGTACGATGCGGCGTCCCTCCCCGCGACGGGCGCCCGGCGATGGCCATGGTCCAAGGCCGACGTCCTCGCCGGCGTCGTGTCCTCGACACGCGCCCGGGACGCGTTCGAGCGCGCTGCCACGGCCGCGCGGCATCCCGACCATGTGCCGCCATCGCGAGGCCCTGGTGGCTTGCGAGTACGAGGGAAAGAGGCTCGGGCACCCTGCCGGCGAAGAGTTCAACGGCCGGGTGGGCTATAACGACGGCGAGGACCCCGTAATTGTGGAGCATTTCAGGAAATACCCAGACGTACTTTGAGCTCGGTGGCCAGTTGGACGAGGACTACGTGTTCTTCGACACTGGACTGCACCCGGATATGACGAACTTCTTGGAGAATCGCTACGACACCATGGACGACGATTAGGGATGGTATTTATGTTTTCGGGTTGTTGGGTCGACCCAAAACTTAGAAAAATGAACTAGAATAGCATGCCATGTAAATAATTTAGAAGATGAAATGAACTAGAGTGGCTGATAAAAAAACCCATTGGGTACCCACTTGCATCCCATTGACGATAAGGTCACATGAGTTTGTGTGTGTTTTCGTAGCAATTAGCGGGTCTGATTGGATCACTGATTAGTGCAGATTCGAGACGACTGAAAGAATTGTGTGCCTTTTTTCATGCTGGTCATTGGAAAAACAAAAGATACGCGGATATTTTCTCAAGGAAACGATAAACAACCCCGAGTGTCGCATGTTCTCTAGCACCTGTCCATTCAATATGCGCTCCGCTTCAAGGCGTAGTCGTTTAGCTCAGTTTTGGACATCCTCTTCAACTCCGGCAAGGGTCGGATTAAGTAAGATTAATTTGTGGGATTTGTAATGTTTGGCCATCATCCTCGATTCTAGCAACGTTCTGTTAAAATCATTGAGTAAAATACACCCCAGGTCCCTAAACTTGTTCTGTAGTGTCAACCAGGTCCCTAAACTTTCAAAATGGACGTTCAGGTCCCCAAACTCGCTAATTGATTCACATAGAGTCCAAATCACCATTAAACCATGTGCTTGGACCTGATTGCAAAGATTTAGATTTTTCTAGGGGGTTATGAGCAATATTCTCTCCTCCTCACCTCATCTCTCCCGTCTCTCCGTGCTCTTTGACGCAGAGGGGCGGCGGCGGCGCCTCGGACGCGCTCGCAGGAGGCAAGCACGGTGGTGGCCGGGTGAGGCGGCGCAGGCACGGCAGGGCGAGGTCGGGCCTCGAGCACGGGCCCCTCCCTCCTGCAGCCTCCGGCTCGCCCTTCCCCACGCACCTGCGACTACGTCGTCACCGCCGAGTGCCTCTCCGCCGAGCGCCGCCTCCACCACCGCAGCCCCACCACACCTTCGCCTCCCGCGAGCAGGCACCCCTCGAGGCCACACCGATGCTCAGAGACGCGAAGGCAAGGCCCCGAGCATGTCCCCCACGAGCGCCCATGGCCCTGTCCGCCCCGCGCCGTCGTGAGCCGCCTGCACCCCGAGACCGTGAAGGAGAAGCCCATGGTGAGCTGCGCCTCGTCCTCCTGTTTCTCCCCGTCCAACTCTTGCTGAAAATGGTGCTTCGTAGATCGAGAACGGCCGGAGTCCGGCGAGCCGTCGCCGCAAAACGCCTCGTCTACGACTTCGCCGCCGGCGCCGTAAGCCTCTGCTCCCTCCTCCACGGCGACGACGGCGACACCGGCGCGAGCGCCGCGCGTCTCGGCTTCACCGCTCGGGCACGCATCGCGCTGGTGGCCGCGCGCGGCGTCGCGTTCGTCCAAGGCTCCGGCCACGCCCGCTCGTGCCATGACAACATCAAGTCCTCCAACGTCCTCGTCAACGGCGCCTCCAGGTCGTCGGCGCACATGTGCCCCTGAAGTGCGTCACCGGGTACGGGCGTACGGCGCCGCGGAGGTGAGCGACCCGCGCACGGCGTCGCGGGAGGCGGACGTGTCCGGCGGCGGAGGCATGGAAGGCGGACTGGGAGCTGGTGCTGGTGGAGACGTCGAGCAACCTGTCCCGGCAGACGGCGTCGCTCGGCGGCGGGATGGACCCCCTGCAGCTGTGCGGGGCGCCGTCCGGCAGCACGTGGCGGCGCAGGCGGCGTCGGGGAGCGCGAGCAGCGTGGTGTTGCCCGTGCGCGGGCGCGGCGCCACTGCTGATGATGCCGGCACCGGATGGCACCGCGGTGCAGCCGATGGGGGCGGCGACCTGTTCGCGGCGTCGCTGGCCGTGCCGCCGCCGCCGTTCGTGCAGATGGCGGATATGGAGCGGAAGCAGCAGCTGCTGGTGCAGGAGCAGCAGATGTGGGCGCGGTACTGGCAGGGGGGAATGCAGGGGCAGCCGGTCGGGTTCGATGGGGTCGCCGGCGGCGGCGTGTTCGCGTCGAACACCGCGGTGGCCATGCGATGTGAGCATCATTTCTCTGTGAATAATACTCGTGATGACAACAGGTACAAACATATGATTTAATGGTGATTTGGACTCTATGTGAACCAATTAGCGATTTTAGGGACCTGGATGTGTATTTTAAAAGTTTAGGGACCTGGTTGACACTGCAGGACAAGTTTAAGGACCTCAGTGTGCATTTTACTCAAAATCATTATTATTAGAATTTCTGGACTTTTGACTGGGTATTTTACTAGAGATTGGCGAGGGATTATTTATTTCTGTATCATGCTGCATGCAGAAAATTATTGGTTTCTGCTTGTTTGACACTTTGAAGCTGCAATTGAAACTCAATTTTGCAACCGATAAAATCGAAATTATTCTGGATATAATGGTAATTGCCACTCCCTCCATCCTGTGTGGCAAAAATTGCTGCTGATAGATGAACTAACTCATTTGGCAAGTTAGTTGGTGTTGCCCATCTAACGCCGCGTATACGCGCGATTCGTGCCGTGCGTCACAAACGTTGCGCTTGCGCCCCGCCGACCCCTCGTCCCCACCAAAAACCTCGACCGCTACAGCCATGCAAACCCTCTTCCTCCCCGACGCCGTCGCCGCCGCCGCCGCGGCGGCCGACGTGATCCCACGCGCACCGCCTCTTCCCCGGCGCGTCTCGGTCTCGATGGCGCGCGCGCCCCGGCGGGAGTCCGACCCGAGGAAGCGGGTGGTGATCACGGGGATGGGCGTGGTGTCGGTGTTCGGCAACGACGTGGGCGCGTTCTACGACCGGCTCCTCGCCGGCGAGAGTGGCGCCGGCCACATCGACCGCTTCGACCCCGCCGGCTTATCCACCCGCTTCGCCGCCCAGATCCGCGGCTTCTCCTCCGAGGGCCACATCGACCCCGAGAGCGACTGCCGCCTCGACGACTGCCAGCGCTACGCCCTCGTCGCCGCCAGGAAGGCCCTCGAGTCCGCCGGCCTCGCCCTCGGCTCCCGATCCATAGACAAGGTCCACCACGACGCCGCACACGCCCGCCACGGTCGCCATGCACGCCAAGCCACTTCCCGATCCCATCTGGTAACTAATCATGGCGACACGACCTGCAGATTGACCTGGAGCGCTCCGGCGTGGTGGTCGGCTCCGGCATCGGCGGCGTCAGGGAGTTCGCCGCCGGCGTGGAGAGCCTGGTGGCCAAGGGCCCAGGCAAAATCTCCCCCTTCACCGTCCCGCTCGCGATACCAAACATGTCGTCGGCCCTGGTCGCCATCGACGCCGGCATCGGCTTCCTGGGCCCCAACTACTCGGTCTCGGTGGCCGGCGCCACGTCCAACCACTGCATCCACAGCGCCGCCGACCAGATCCGCCTGGGCCGCGCCGACCTCATGCTCGCCGGCGGCGCGGAGGCCGCCGTCGCCCCGGTCGCCCTCGGCGGGTTCGCGGCGCTGGGCGCGCTGTCCCGGCGGAACGCCGACCACGGCACGGCGTCCCGACCGTGGGACAAAGACCGCGACGGCTTCGTCATCGGCGAAGGCGCCGGAGTGCTGGTACATGGAGCGCTTGTGTTCTTCACTGTAATGATCTGTGTCCTTGAGCCCAATGCGAGCTGATGAGGAAAACTTTGGCTAGATGATGGAGAGCCTTGAGCACGCCATGATGCGTGGCGCACCGATCCTCGCCGAGTACCTGGGCGGCGCGGCGAGCTGCGACGCCTATCATGTGAGCAACCCGAGGCCAGACGGCCGTGGTGTTTCGCTTTGTATCAAACGGAGCCTCGAATACGCCGGCGTGGCACCGGAGGAGGTACACGTAGTAACCAAAGATTTTTCACCATTTGTGAGATTGGGTTTAATTTGGACCATATATGATTATGTTGGCGACTCTTAATAACATATATATAAGTTGGTCATAAGCGAGAAGATGGATGTTGCAGGTGAACTACATAAACGCTCATGCAAGCTCCTCGCGTGCTGGGGACCTGGCAGAGGTGAAGGCTTTGAAGCAGGTCTTCAAGGACACGTCCCGGATCAAGATGAATGCAACCAAGGTGCTGGATCTTGCACATTTCCCTTCCCTGTTGCACCGTGATGATCTATTATGTACATTTCCCTGTTGGAACTTCACTTCAGAGTTCAGAATACCCATGGCTTCATGCAACCTCTCTGTTTCCTTGCAGTCCATGATAGGGCATTGCCTTGGCGCGGCCGGCGGTTTGGAAGCCGTCGCCACCATCAAAGCCATAAGCACCGGTTGGGTGCATCCTACTATAAACCAATTTGTAAGTAAATGCTCAGATGTTTGTTCAAATTTGTCATGCGAACAAATGTAAAGCAGAGCTGTGATATATATCTGCTCGATCCGTCATCGACTGCAGAATCTTGAGCCGGCAGTGGATCAGTTTGACACGGTGCGCGACGTGAAACAGCGGCACCAAGTACATGTCGGTGAGTGGCAATGGATACAATTAAAATCCCTCGCTGAGTAGTGGTAGTGAATTAGTGATGACTGATGACTAAAAGTACTCGTTTCGTTGGTTCTTCCCCATCCGCAGGTATCTCCAACTCGTTTGGATTTGGTGGGCAGAATTCAGTGGTAGTGTTCGCACCGTTCGGACGCTGACCATGATGCTGGTGCGTCACACATTATTTCTGCTATAAAACTACCTGTAACATGTCCCAGTCAAAAGAGAGAACACCTCCCTTATGTTTTCTTGCAAGTTGCAAGTGAAAAGGCACTGTTCTTGGCAATGCATACAGAAATGCCTTTTTGTTAGATGCGTCATGTAAAACAATAACATGAAGTGGCATTGTTTTTTGAAACTTAGCATGAAGTAACATTTAGACTCTGGTCTATGAAGTCGAATTCTCCCAAAACAACTAGGGTAAATGGGTATTCCACTGAAATGAAAAGCATTCTATCGTGGGCTTTACTTGTTTGTAAATTGCCCATGTTTAATTTTGTGTCTCGAAATGGTCAGTTTCCACGCGCGCTGTGGTTTAGGCGGTCAATGTATCTACTGATTTCTGATGAAGGTATTGCCGGTAGGTCTTACCATATCCTGGTTGCTCCTGCTGACGGCCATCTTTCTAACAAACATTCTTGGTCCATCGTAGTTGAGGATATCAGCATTATCCGTTGGCACGATTCCAATTCGAGGGCCAGAGCTAGAGCCAACCTAATCTTGTCCCTGGAAATGGAAATGGATGCATTTAGCGCTTGATCGGCCACATCAACTGACAAAGAAGAGCCAATTAGGGCGAAGCCTCTTGTGAAAGGACAAAGGAGGAGGGATGTCACCGTGGAAACCTGACGACAATCTGAAGCCAGCCGAATGTGAAGGAGAAGCAGGAAGCTGGACAGCGTCAAGGAAAGATGAGCTCCAGGGTGTTTGCGCTGGACTGGGTTCGCTAGGCCTGGCCCATGTAATAGTTATTTAGGCTCATGAAAGCTGGGAGGCGTGGTGTCGTGTTATTACGGCTCTCCCTGCATGGAGCAGAACTGAACGGAGTTGTATCGTGCGCTGCTCGTCGGCATTGGCAGCGCCGGCGGCCCGGCGCCCGGCGGTTGTCAATTGTTATCGTCGCCGAAGTTATCCGATAATACTCAGCTCCACCAAGTTCGCGTGCTACCATTCGCCCAGTCCCCCGCTCCACTTCTCCATCTCGACTGTTCGGCGAGGAAGCAGAGGCGGCTGAGCAGCGGCGTGACGCCGAGAGCTCGCCGTGCCGACCGGTCTGACACGGCACGGCTAAGCCGCCTTCTAGAAAGCTCCGTTTCTTCCTCCCTACAGCGAACCTGCGACTGGCACCAACTCCTCCTTGCCCCTAAACCCTAGCCGCGCCGCCACCGCCGCCGCCGCTGATGGGGAAACGGCCGCGTCATAAACGGCGGCGCCGGACGGTTACCACAGAGGGCGACGGCCTCACCATCTGCGGCTCCTCCGCCGAGGACGTCTCCAACGCCCTCCGCCAGAAGGTCAGCCCCTCCACCGCAGCCGTACGCCGCGTTCCATCCTCTTCCGGCTCCGGCGACGACGACGACTCGGCCTCCCGCCGCCGACACGACGCTCATCACACCAGCAACACATCATGCTCCACCTCCCTCACGGACGACGAGTCCCTCCAACCGCCGCCCAAACGGAAGGCGCGCCGCCTCACCACGTCCGATGTTGGAGGCGGTGGCGATGCCAAGCCAGAGGCTCCGGCAATTGAAGTGGCTAGGGGGGAGAGGGGTCCGAGGTTTGCTGATCTAGGTGGGATGGAGGCAGTGATCGAGCAGCTGATGATGGAAGTGGTGGTGCCCCTGTGCCATCCGGAGCTGCCGCAGCGCCTTGGGGTTAGGCCTGTTGCTGGGCTGCTGCTGCACGGACCGCCTGGTTGTGGAAAGACCACCCTTGCACATGCCATTGCCAACGAGACTGGTGTGCCGTTCTACAAGATCTCGGCACCCGAGATCGTGTCCGGGGTATCTGGTATATTTTCCAACTCGTTTCATCACAAATATGGGAAAGATTCTGATGCATTGTCCACAAATAAGTTTAACTGCCGATCTGAATTCTGAAGCCATTGTTTTCCAATATCAGTGTAGTGCTATACAATGTGGTACCATGAAGTCATGAATTATTCGTACTAGGTGCTGAAAGTTTCAGATATTGAAAATAGTGGATATTGGCATAAACAATGGATAGAAGTTTCCTCCATTTCTTTTTGTGGTTTCATATTCATATTCATGCTCAGACAGATTCTCTGTTAGGATTCATGATGAAGATCACCTCATAATGCTCGTGTTTTTGCAGGGGCTTCTGAGGAAAACATCAGGGACTTGTTTCAGAAGGCATATAGGACTGCTCCTTCTGTCGTGTTCATAGATGAGATAGATGCAATTGCATCAAAGAGGGAGAATCTGCAACGAGAGATGGAGCGACGGATGGTTACTCAACTGATGACATGCATGGATGAATTCCACCAGAATATTGGTGGTGGACATTCTGATGCTGAATCATCTGAAAAGAAACCTGGTTATGTTATTGTTATTGGAGCTACGAACAGACCTGATGCTGTGGACCAAGCTCTGCGAAGGCCAGGAAGGTTTGATCGAGAGATATCTCTTGGTATTCCAGATGAGAATGCACGGAAACAAATTCTGAAGATGCTTACACAGAACCTTCGACTTGAAGGCCAATTTGACTTGTTCAAGATAGCAAGGGCCACACCAGGTTTTGTTGGTGCTGACTTGAAGGCATTAGTCGATAAAGCGGGGAATCTGGCAATGAAGAGAATAATTGATAAAAGAAGAGTTCAGTATTGTTGTGAGGATGACGGAAACAGCAAGCATGACTGGTGGAGGCAACCTTGGGACACAGATGAGGTGGAGAGCTTACATATTACCATGGGTGACTTCGAGGTAATCTTTGTTATTTCAAAATGTGGAGCTAATGATCTTGTGTTAATTCACTAAATATAAGCTAGATTTGGAACATAGCTTGATCTGTTTTCCTCGAAAGACTTTGTATTTTTCTTATATTTTTTAGTGCATTAGTTTCGCTGTTAATTTCGTGTTGTGTAAGGTGCTGTGGATTGCAACAGATTGATACCTTTTCTTTTCTTGCTGCATTCATGTTTATATGTCATATATCATATTATGTTATATATTGTGGGCATGACTTTCTCCCAAATTTTCTTCTGTTATTAAGTGTTTATCAATTCCAATGGATTTACCATTTTAATATGCATACGTTTTCTTTTTTTTTCTCACTTGGTTCATTTCACTTGCTGCAGGAAGCAGCAAAAATGGTTCAACCATCTTTGAGAAGAGAAGGTTTTTCTTCTATCCCTGATGTCACATGGGATGATGTTGGAGGTCTTGATTCATTGAGGAAAGAGTTCGACCGCTGCATTGTCAGATGTATTAAGAATCCTGAAGATTATGAGGTGAGTACTGCATTGTACTTACTATCCCTGCGAACTGTGTTTTACACCTCTTGTACCGAATTAAGCTACTATTCCAGCGAACTATGATTTACACTTCTTACTTCTGTCTGTTATCTGGAATGCTTTAGCCCATAGTGATTTCTCACCTCAGAAGCTAAGAGCACTTACATTATTTATACTGAAGTTACAGACATTCATGGTGTTCATTGTGATACTTTGTAATGTCCATTAATCTCTTATTATGAATAATATTTAATACAAATGAGTTTTCTTTCATGTCATCTTTGTTATGTGTCTTAAGGCATTTGGAGTGAATTTGCAAGCTGGCTTCCTGCTGTTTGGACCTCCGGGTTGTGGGAAGACACTAATAGCAAAAGCAGTGGCACATGAGGCAGGGGCTAATTTTATTTATATTAAGGTAAATTATGTTTTGTTTTCCATATTTTTACTCTGCCTTTTCAAATGCACAAATAAGCATAATTCTTCTTATGGAACTAGGGGCCTGAGCTATTGAACAAGTATGTTGGCGAGAGCGAATCAGAAGTTAGGAAATTATTCATACGTGCACGCAATAACTCCCCATGTATATTATTTTTTGATGAGGTAAGAGTGTTTTCCATGCCCAGCCATAGCATACAATTTTGGATGCTTGACACCTGTATACTACAGGAAGTCGTCAAGCAACTTAAATTTGCTGGGTATGTTTGTATAGGTATACATTGTTCAAGTGTTTATCCCTTTTGATTTGACAGGTGGATGCATTAACAACGGAGAGAGGGAAAGAGGGGGGATGGGTTGTTGAACGTGTCTTAACCCAGGTTTGATATTTTTGGACATTCCTTAAAATTTTATTTTCTTTCTATTGCTTTTCTGATCAATGTTATTCTGATTCTTCTGTCTGCAGTTACTTACTGAACTCAAAGATCAACGTCGAGGTGTTTATGTTATCGGAGCTACAAACAGGTAACTACCAGCAACTAATGGATCTCTGTTTATATAATTATCTCTGAATGGAAGGCCGATAACCGTACCCCTGGTGCAGAATTGATGTGATAGATGACGCTGTTTTGCGCCCCGGTAGATTTGGGAAGAAACATTATGTACCTTTACCTGGTGCTGATGAACGGGTTTCAGTATTAAAAGCATGCGCTCGAAGCAAACCTATATCCTCAGGTGTTGATTTGGATGCACTGGCACGCCGAGAGGAGTGCAGCAATCTCACTGGTGCCGACCTAGCATCACTGGTAATTTCTTTAATATTTCATTGGACTGTCCAAATGGAGAACTAACTAGCTTCTGTCTCTGTAGAATGTGGTGTCTTTTTTGGCTTTGAGGATGGATAGCCGATTAATGCATCCTGTCTTTATGAATCAGATATTTGAGTTAATTGCAGCACTCATTTGTGTGAATATCAAATCGTTGGTTTCGGTTTAAAAAGGGGAAAAAATGGAACTAACATGCTTGTTTCGTTAGTTGAATGAAGCTGCCATGGCAGCATTGGAGGAGAGACGGGTTCATCGTGAGAACGGCACATCGTCGACGAGTTCTTTGATTGAGCAATCGCACTTTGAACGAGCTCTAGCGAAGGTGAAGCCATCAGTATCCGAAAAGGTATCTGCATCGGAATGACATGCTATGTCATGCTAATCTTTTCTGTTCACCATGGTGATACAGTCACCTGTTTTCACCCATTGCTCTTTCCTCTTTGTTACAGCAAAGGAAAGATTACGAGGCATTGGCGAAGAAATACTCGTCAAACTGATGGATCACCACGCATCCACCTTGGTGTGTGTATGGCAACCTTTTGCAAATGTATGCCCTTGCTTGATGAGAGCTCCCGCGTGCGGGAGGCAGATAGAATTCTGCTTCCTCGCAATCAATTTTGGTTTTATTTATGCCCTTGCTTGATTTACTAGTAGTTTTGTACTCCCTTAATCATACACAAATGAGTGCAACACAATTATATTCCTGAAATATAGCAAATTATTTTTCTAACATTTTTTTTTGTATTCCCCAATTGCTGTTCTGGGTTACACTTGCACTAACACTACACCATTGCTGAGTAGCTTAAGCTTTGGAATCAAGTTTATCAAACGCCGCCAAGAGTTTAGGGTCGTGGTAGTCCCTGTCAAGCGCCTCTTTGCCCTCCCGGCTCTCATCGGTGAAGCCAACCGGCATAGTGGTCTGGGTCTGGGAACGGCTTGGATCCCGACATCCCGTGACGACGAGCTGGAAGAACTCCCAGAAGCCGGTGCTAGGTGACATTCTCAAAACTTCATCGGTGGCATAAGGGCAGGTACAACGGGTCGTCGAGAGCCGTAGACATGCACGGCAATTTTGTAGGAAGCCCCCCAGCAGCCCGTGATGACGGCCGACTCGGCATCTCGTCCGTCTACGGCTCGGGCGCGTGCTCCCAGGCTGCTCGCCGGCTGCCGACGCGCGCTGTAGAAGCTGCTGCGAGTCGCCGACGACGCCTTCGATCCGATGCGCCGCCCGGGACTTCTCGCCTCTGGCGCGCAAAGTGGGCGCGCACCCTCCTTCCGCCATGGCTCCGCGTCAAATCTCCCGGAAGGCTACGGGACCATGGGACCGCGCTGGGAAGACGATGGCGGGCTGCACCGGGGAAGAGGACAACGTTGGTGCTGCAGTAGTGCCATACCAGAGGAGCTCGATCCACTCGTCGCCGGAGAAGATGTCATCGTGGCCTGCTCCGCCACCATCTCGTGCACCTGCTCCACCGTCAGCCGCCGCTTCGCCCGCTCCTGCTTCGGCCCGCTGGCGTGCAGCTCGTCGTCTCCCAGCTCGATCTGGAGCTGCAGCTCCTCCCGCGCCATCAGCTGGAACAGCCGCGGCCGCTTGCGCCAGCCGCCGTCCCCTGCCACGCCGCGCCGCCTGCAGACGAGGACTGAGCAGCGGAGGAAGATGAGGATTGAGGGCAACCTGCGCGTGGTGGATGAGGATTGAGGCCACGCACGGCCGGTGGGCGGCGGACGGAACGGGTGAGGAAAAGATGAGACTCATCGGATGAGATAAGACCGTGAGTGGAGGAAAATGATTCAACCTTTTTGCATTTTAGCCCTTTGACTTTGTTTGTATTACGAAAAATTCTTTACTAAATGAGTTCCTTTCATATAAGTTCCAAAATTGTATGTAAATTCAGTTGATCATGTTGTTTGTGTAACAATAACTATATAAATTTTGATATCGTGCATTCTCTGTTGCATGCAACAAAATGACTACAAAGATCAATTGTGCACTAGATCACCATGAGTTTGTGTGTCAAATGATGAATTAATTACCATGCAGACAGCCAAACAGACAGCCCATTGAACAAGCTGTCTGTTCGTATCAAAAAGACAGCAGCTGTCTCCACCGTTGTACTTGCCCTAATAAGATATGAGGTGCAACAACGACATGGGGCATCCCTTAGCCATTTGCCTTTCTGTTATCCGCTTATACTTTCGATGCTCTGCTTGACAATCACTACGTACACTCCTCGTTTCACGTCCAAATACATCGGTTTGAGACAGTTGCAAGTTGCCTTTGGTCATATCTTCTCTTCACACGCCTTTGCGTAGTACTTCTCGACTCCTCTCTGTTTCATTTCTGCGCCTACATACAGTTCTTGTGTTCTGTTGCACCGGAAAGGTACCCTCTGCCTGTGTTATCTTCTCTGTCGCAGCAAGTTCAGAACTATCAATACAAACATCTCTAATTCAATTCTTGATGGAATCCCTCCATTTCTAGACGCTGGTTTCAGCGAAACTAGTTGAATTTGAAGAAATGAAAAGAACAGAAGTATTTGCTGTGGATTTGGTTCAGTCAGAGAAGAGGCCTGAATTCCTGGCATCAGCAGTCCAAGCTAGCTGCCCATGGTCCCGAGTCCCTACACTTCGACAATAACCACCTCAACAGATTTCTAGGAAATCTCATCACGATGCAAATCGACATGCGCCAGCCGGCAGCCAAACAGCAACTTGAAGGTTTCTCCTGTCTTCTTGCAAATCATACGCCTTGCTCCTAACGCCTCGTGCCTCGAAAAGAGATGCTGCCGGTAAGGTAACCACCGGAAAGTTCAGAGTGCAGGAAGTTTCCAATGTCAGTGGGTAGGAGTGTAGGACGGACAGCCGATAGGACAAGGCCGGCAGCTTTACACGACGGGGGCCGTTGAATGCCTGCTTCCACAGCTCTGAAGAATTCTGACGGAGAACACACTGAGAGAGAGAGAGAAATTGGAAACAGTCACACGGATTCAGGCCTGCCTGAGCCGCACCACCAGAAACCGCCATGGCGGCGTGCCGGCGTCCGTCTATCTCCGTCCACTGCCAGGAAGAAGAAGACAGGCGCGCGCGACCGGCCGTGTCAATTCAGAAATCCGCAGGCGTTATCCGTGTCAATTCAGATAACACCACCAGCCGGCCAACAGGATGGGGCGCGGCCGTCGCGATCGACGCGCACGAGCACGGGTGGACAAGCGTGCTTTGGGCGGGTGGAACGGTCGCCGGCTCGGACCCGTGCACAGAATGATTGGGCTCGTCGACGGCGAACGCCGGCCGAACGTGGTGGCTGGAGTGGGGAGTGACTAGACTGGTGTGGATTCTTCCAAGGGGATATCATGCCGCCACAGGCTATACTACACTACGCCTGAAAGCGACCCAAGAGCCGCCCCACGTCATGGTTTTAAACAGCGGGTTAAGAGGTTTAGCGGCTATTGGTAAAAAAACAGCTAATATCAGGCTAAATGAGGCCATAGCAAGCTATATAACAGTTAAATTGTATATGATTTTAAATAACGCTTTTCTGCCTCAAAAGATTATAGCGGGCTATAGTAAAGCTACAGTGGGAGATTTAAAACCTTGCCCAAATGCGACGGCGGCGAGAGATCGAGGCAGCGCTCAAGTGATAATAGCGACTGTTGCCATTATCTCAATCAGTCAAATTCCAGTCTCCCAACAGTTAGGCTGATGGCATTATCCTATTCCTAGTAGAGCTATCAGCTAGCTCAGAGATGAAGACGAAGAAGACAGCTGGTCGTCCCTTCTCCTGTCTTCTTCTCCGACTCCGAGTAAAGGAATATACATATACAAAAAAAATTACCAACACAATATAGCGATGGTGCCGACGCTTAATCGTCTAGTACTCTAGTCGGCTCGAATAGGCAGCAGCAGCAGCATTCTGCCTCTGATTGCACAATCTGCTCCGGTTCGTGCGCAGTGATGCGACGGGCTCCCACTCACGCGTACATGGCGACCGGATTTGGACGTCGGTTGAGGCCAGGCCGGCCGGCACTGCGGCGTCCCTGTCGCGCTGCGAAATGCTAATCCTTCAGTCCAAATTGGGCGCATTGATTCAAATTATTTGTCTGCGAACGTGACTCATGCCGCCGCACCTCCGGCCAGGATCTTAAACAAGCTGCGTCGTCGTGCTGCAAAGCTTTACCCAAGCACTGTAAAAGGCTCCTTTTGGTTTGCTGACCGGAGCACCAACAGACGCAGAATTTCAGAGATTTACTAGGTGTTTTAGGTGCCGCGCCCACACCAGCAAAGCAAGTAGCCTGCCATGGCGGCCGCCGCCGCCGCGGTCGTCGATGGGGTTGGCATCGGCATCGCACGTCGCCGCCAGTTCCACCGGCTGTTGGGGGTGGCGGCCAGCGTGTTCCCGACGACCGCCGTCGACGTCGTCTTGACAACGTCGTCTCCCGGCGCCTCTGCCCGGCCACGTACATGATGCTGGGCGGCGCCGCCGGCGAGGCTGAGCCGAGCCTGCTGGCAGAGTGGCAGTTCATCATGATCACTAGTCGATGGATGCAGAGTAACTTGTTAGCCTGGGTACACAATTTCCAGGTAAGCTGCATGCGCATCAGGAAACTTACCATGGTCCATGGATATGCACGTATATGAAACTCTTGCCAATAACTGGTTCTGAAAAACTTGTTCCATTTATACCATTGTTGTACCATTCTAGCTAGCATGAATTGAACAAAACTCGACCCTATAATTAGTATGGCAGTGGCATAAATAGAATAAGTTCTATAGAATGGTGGCATGAGTCTAAATAATACAAATTATTGGCAAATATCAAAACATAATTGATACAGTGGCACGAACCTACCACCAGTCTGGCAGTCTATAACACTTGCGGTTTTTTAGTATGAAGCTAGATTTAATCCGAGGCATAGATATCAAAGTCCAAAACTAACAATATCAAACACTAGGAGCCTTTAAGACGCTTGTACTGTAATCCGAAAAAAATATAATACTATGATGTTATTAATTAAAATAGATTATGCATATAATAAATATAATGTATGCTGATATACTCGTTCCATTTTTAGAATATTTGATGCAATGACCACCTTTTGACTTCAATACTTTGTACAATACTCCCTCCGTCCCGCAATAACAGGCCATTTTGCATTCAAATTTTATCCCACAAAGAATGTCCATTTAGCTTTTAGGGATGCACACGTTAATACAAAAGTGTATAGAGAAACGCTAAAGTGCATATAGAAACACATAGAGCCAATCAAATAGCTAGTTAATGCTACTTTTGTAACTCCAATGAGGGGTAACATGGTCATTTGTCATGATTACTAATTTGTCTGATATTTTCCAAAACAGCATGTTATTGTGGGACGGAGGGAGTATATACTACCCCTCCGTTTTAGTGGCTACACCATATATACTATACCAAAGTATCGAAATGAAAAGGTGATCATTGCATATTCTTCACGATACCATCTTTTTTGACTCAATACGTATACGCGGGATATCCATTGAAAGGGATAACCAACATGCTAAGTTTATTAGCAGATTGTAATGTAAAAGTGGTAGGCAAGTTTTTTAGTGGAAGGCCAAGCTTATCTCTCAATCACGTGGTAATTACTTACTTAATTGTGTACTTGCCTAACCAGATTATGGATAACATAGCAGGAACAGTCAGAATATAGAGGCCAAAAGATACTTTCCACTACCTGCCTCCTCATCAAGGTTTTAAGAAAAAGGCCACCCCAATTTCTGAGGTGTATTCCTCAAGATTCAAGAACCGTGGGTGGTGTGTAGCCTAGTAGCCAAAACATCACGTCCGATCCTCTTATCTTGAAGAAATCAACTTCTAGATAAATGTCATCCATTCAACTCATTGCTTTATTGATTGGGAATTCATTGTCATTTCAAGTACATTATTTTGACAGAGACCCTATCTGTAAATAGTGTTGAAACTAGTCCATATCTATGGCAAAACGCAATAATCTTTCCTCCCTGTTGCGCCCAAATGTTGACATAAGTTAGAAACAACCGATAATTTCCCATTTCTCACTGATTTTGATCTCCTTTTGCTCATCCGATTAGGTGTCATCGAGAGCTAGATGGCATTTTTTTTCCAGTGTTAGTTTGAAGTTTGAACCTTCAAGATTACGTTTTATCCCGACGCCGTTTCCTTCACACTACCAATCCCATCAGTCAAAACAATATCATATCTAGTCTAGCAAGAGGAAATTCCACATTGGTTCCACGGATAAAAGCATGGCTCCTTGAAAATGGCCATTTCTCGATCACAATTATCAACGAACAGCTGATTTAAAATCTGATGGAGGAACTATCTGCTCATCACTTCATACCATCGACCAAATCAAAATCCAACAGCTTTGGTGGCACATGGTAATACTAATGCGTAGTTCTTGGCAGGCTACCATTTTCCTTTCCAGGTAAGAACAGAGTAGCCATGGGCACTGGACAGTAACTAACACAGGCATTGCACCGCACCGAGACAACAGAGCAGGCACAATCATCATGATATGCCTAGTGGGTGATCATCCTTGATTGAAACGGGAGGATTCCTTCCACCAATTCCCTGCCTGTCATTTGTCTCGCCCCACATCGAATTCAGCAACCCCCATCCTTCAAAAACAGAAAAGAAAATATTTCAGCTCCTCCATCCATGCCTATATATACCGTGCGCTCTCCGGTGCGACGTGCTCGTCCTCGCCCAGCTCCGCAACCACCGGACATAGCACACGCACCATGAGGACCACCACCACCACCACCACCAGGACAGCGCTGCCGCTCTTGGCGCTGACGGCGGCGCTCGCCATGGCGCTGCTGGCCGGCGCCGCGGCCAGCAAGCCCCGGATGCGGCAGGGCGACTACCTGAACCGCCTGCGCGGGTCGCCGGCGGCGTCCGCGCGGCAGTCGTGGTCGTCGCTGGCCGTCGCGTCGCCGTCGTCGTCGGCGGCGGACAGAGCGCAGCGGCGCGCGGCGGCGCCGGCCGTGGGGCGCAAGGAGGACGACCGCGTGGACCGGCTGCCGGGGCAGCCCGACGGCGTGGACTTCGCGCAGTACGCCGGGTACGTGACCGTCGACGCCGCCGCCGGGCGCGCGCTGTTCTACTACCTCGCCGAGGCCGCCGGCGGCGCGGCGTCGAGGCCGCTGCTGCTGTGGCTGAACGGCGGGCCCGGGTGCTCGTCGCTGGGGTACGGCGCCATGGAGGAGCTGGGCCCGTTCCGGGTGAAGAGCGACGGCCGGACGCTGTACCGGAACCCGTACGCGTGGAACGAGGCGGCGAACGTCATGTTCCTGGAGAGCCCCGCCGGCGTCGGGTTCTCGTACTCGAACACGACGGCGGACTACGGCCGGAGCGGCGACAACAAGACCGCCGCCGACGCGCTCCTGTTCCTGCTCAACTGGATGGACAGGTTCCCCGAGTACAAGGGCCGCGACTTCTACCTCGCCGGCGAGAGCTACGCCGGCCACTACGTCCCGCAGCTCGCCCACGCCATCCTCCGCCACGCCGCCGCCAACGCCGCCTCGCCCATCAACCTCAAAGGCATCATGGTATGCAATCAAATGAATCACCGGGATTATAATAATATAATTGACGTGTTGTGTCGTGTCGTGTGGGTTGGGTTAGATTACCAACTGACTGACTGAACTGAACTGATGATGATAATGATGTGTTGTGTGTAATGCAAATGCGATACTATGATGAATAATTAAGATTGGGAACGCGGTGATCAACGACGGGACGGACACCAAGGGCATGTACGACTTCTTCTGGACGCACGCGCTCATCTCCGACGACGCGGCGGAGCGCATCGGCAAGTACTGCAACTTCACCGACGGCGCGGCGGACTCGGCCAAGTGCGACGAGGCCACGTCGGAGGCCGACGAGGCACTGGAGGACATCGACATCTACAACATCTACGCGCCCAACTGCCAGACCAACGGCCTCGTCACGCCGCCCATCACCGCCTCGGTGCGTAAATAACCTAATCATGATCGACTCATTAATTGAGCTCGTACTAACATATGTAAAGTCGAAGCATCTGTTAATAATGAGTTGTGGCTTGGATCTTACGTTATGATATATAATGTGTCTGGCTGCAGATCGAGAGCTTTGATCCCTGCACGGATTATTACGTGGACGCCTACCTCAACAACCCGGACGTGCAGAAGGCGCTACACGCTAACGTCACCCGGCTCGACCACCCCTGGTCGGCATGCAGGTACACCCGGCCGTACACACACACTTCTCTCCTAAAAAACACCAAGATTGTTCGGTTGCGCAGGAGTTGGCATGAAAAAGGCAGGGGATTAATTTTAATTCCCTGCCAGTCACTCTCAAGCCGATAATCCACATCAAACTAAATAATCTTAGTTTACATGACATGTTTTGACCAAACTAGACATAATTGCATTCAAATGGGGCCTATTTCGATTAATCGAATTAGCGTAGTAACCACGGAAGTGGTCCGGTCGATCTCAAGTTCGCAACACAGCTAGGGACGGTCACATGCATGCATGATTATTGGTACCATCGACCGAAACGAAATCTCCACTGCTGGAGATATTTTTCCCGACGCTCCATCGATCACCAATCTACTGTATGTAACTTGACTAATCGCGGCACAACCTGGAGTCAATCATTCGTTCAGACAAGCCCTGGCTTACGGCATACGAAATGCATGCCCATTCCACGTTAGGTTTGAGCTGGATTATGGCATTGATAATACGGATTAGGTGCGTGCCGCCACACACATGCACGAAAAAGTGCTCATCTAGCTACCAATGCATCATGATTTGCTCAAATTTTGTCCGTAACAGTATGATAATGCGGCGTTATTGTATACTGTACGCTTTTGTGAACGGTAGGTGCAGCACAGGAACAACGCAAAAAAGGTAGGTGGTTGCATGCTCATGCTCGAAAGCCTTCGAACTTTCACCAACTGCAAAACTTGTTTGAGTGAGTTGGCCAAGCGTGCAGAAATCGCCTGCTGCTCCAGCTCCCTGTGGAGATTGCTTCCCAGGAATTTTTATACATTTAACAAGTGTGTAGGCAAGGATAGCATGGTCAGTAGTTTAGAGTTTCAGATTTGACTCTATGATTCCTAGCAAGATCTGATATCAGATATCACTACCTTCCCAAAGTTCTCTTTCGTCCATGCCGTGATCCAACGCACATGACGAAAATCATTTTCGCCATGTTCTTTGGGATTTCGATTCTTTTGAATACATGGAGGAGTGCACTCCACACATCCATCTTACAGCACATCAGAGCATGGATCTTGGAAGTCTATGATGATTGATCCACTTGCTTCCTGCCCATCATGCAAGGATTGATTGGGTCCATGTGCAAAAGCAGTCATCTGAAACAGATAAAATGGGATTAAATATTATCTTCAAAACGTGGCGTGTATATGTATGTATTTATTTCTTTACAAAAATACGTTACTGTTTTTCAGTGATGTCTTGAGAGACTGGACTGACAGCGCCACAACGGTCTTGCCTATTATCACGGAGCTCCTGAACAACAACATCAGAGTCTGGGTGTACAGGTAAGCACAAACAGCTATCAGATGCTTCAGTTTCAATTTCACTGATGCAACAATTCGAATGGGAAATTGATCTGTCTACAACAATTCGAATGGGAAATTGATCTGTCTACAACAATTCGAATGGGAAATTGATCTGTCTACAACAATTCGAATGGGAAATTGATCTGTCTACAACAATTCGAATGGGAAATTGATCTGTCTACAACAATTCGAATGGGAAATTGATCTGTCTACAACAATTCGAATGGGAAATTGATCTGTCTACAACAATTCGAATGGGAAATTGATCTGTCTACAACAATTCGAATGGGAAATTGATCTGTCTACAACAATTCGAATGGGAAATTGATCTGTCTACAACAATTCGAATGGGAAATTGATCTGTCTACAACCAAACTAGACTTGATTCAATTCAAATGGGGCCTATTTCAGTTAGTTTTACACATGATTTAGCGTAGTAGTAACCATGGAAGTGAAGTGGTCCGGTCGATCTCAATTCTCAAGTTCACAACAGCTAGGGCCGGCCACATGCATGCATGATTATTGGTACCATCGACCGAAACGAAATCTCCACTGCTGGAGATATTTTTCCCGACGCTCCATCGATCACCAATCTACTGTATGTAACTTGACTAATCGCGGCACAACCTGGAGTCAATCATTCGTTCAGACAAGCCCTGGCTTACGGCATACGAAATGCATGCCCATTCCACGTTAGGTTTGAGCTGGATTATGGCATTGATAATACGGATTAGGTCACACATGCACGAAAAAGTGCTCATCTAGCTACCAATGCATCATGATTTGCTCAAATTTTGTCCGTAACAGTATGATAATGCGGCGTTATTGTATACTGTACGCTTTTGTGAACGGTAGGTGCAGCACAGGAACAACGCAAAAAAGGTAGGTGGTTGCATGCTCATGCTCGAAAGCCTTCGAACTTTCACCAACTGCAAAACTTGTTTGAGTGAGTTGGCCAAGCGTGCAGAAATCGCCTGCTGCTCCAGCTCCCTGTGGAGATTGCTTCCCAGGAATTTTTATACTACATTTAACAAGTGTGTAGGCAAGGATAGCATGGTCAGTAGTTTAGAGTTTCAGATTTGACTATATGATTCCGAATAAGATTTGGTATCAGACCTGCATAATTTTCGTTCATTCGTCCATGCCGTGGTCCAACGCACATGTAGAACATCATTTTCGCCATGTTCTTTGGGATTTCGATTCTTTTGAATACATGGAGGAGTGCACTCCACACATCCATCTTACAGCACATCAAGCGTGGATCTTGGAAGTCTATGATGATTGATCCACTTGCTTCCTGCCCATCATGCAAGGATTGATTGGGTCCATGTGCAAAAGCAGTCATCTGAAACAGATAAAATGGGATTAAATATTATCTTCAAAACGTGGCGTGTATATGTATGTATTTATTTCTTTACAAAAATACGTTACTGTTTTTCAGTGATGTCTTGAGAGACTGGACTGACAGCGCCACAACGGTCTTGCCTATTATCACGGAGCTCCTGAACAACAACATCAGAGTCTGGGTGTACAGGTAAGCACAAACAGCTATCAGATGCTTCAGTTTCAATTTCACTGATGCAACAATTCGAATGGGAAATTGATCTGTCTACAACAATTCGAATGGGAAATTGATCTGTCTACATTCATGGGAAGTTGTATTCAGAACGATGTCACTGATGTTTAAATGTTTTGCAGTGGAGACACCGACGGGAGAGTACCGGTCACTTCCAGCAGATACTCTGTCAACCAACTCCAGCTCCCAGTCGCTGCGAAATGGAGAGCATGGTTCAGCAGCACCCAGGTGCTCACACCCTCACACTCTGCTCATCACTTCCCTCACCTGTTCACTGCAACAACAGCAAACATAAGCAGAAAGCAACACAAAACAGTAGCTAGCTAATATAAGTGGAACAGTCACTCAATTCACGAAGAATGAAATGAAAATACTCAGATGTCAGCTGCATCAAGTCCAGAAAAAAAAGTTTTGGAGTTCTGATGTCATGAACAATAGTTCTTGTGGTGATCTTCTCAATCTTCTGAACCCAGGGTGCCGGAGAGGTGGGTGGCTACGTCGTGCAGTACAAGGGCAAGGAGAAGGGCAGCCTCAGCCTGGTAACCGTGAGAGGAGCCGGCCATGAGGTCCCCAGCTACCAGCCGAAGCGAGCGCTTGTGCTTGTTCAGAGTTTCCTTGCAGGCAAAACGCTCCCTGACTGCAAGAAATGCGAACAGTCTTAGCATTCGGAAGCACAAAGAGGGCATCAGCAGCATCACAATATGCATCCATTCCATTCAGCACGAGAGAAGAAAAGTGAAGGGAATTTAGTTAGAAAATAGAAATATACGCACACGCACCTTGTAGATCATGTAACTGCTTGCAAAGGCAATTATAGTTATATACTGAAATCTGTACACGAGTGAAACCTATCAAATATGAAAAAGTAATCACCATAATTCCAGAAAGTTTATGCTGCAAAACTGCTGCTTTCATGTGTTGAAGATATCGACCAGACGATGAAATTTATGGAGCATATGTGCTGGTACTGCCAGGAGATAATATAAATATACATCAGTGAAAGCAGAGAGCATTTAGAGCATTGCAGAAAGGCTAGTCTCAGAAATCACACTCATGCCTCAGTGAAAGCAGTCATTATAGAAACAAAGAATTCACTTCAACAGAAACAAAATAGAGTATTCCTTGAAAAAGGCCAATTCGTTTCTCCCAATAACAAATTTCTTTCTGGAATCTACCAAACAATTCTGTTGTGCTTCCCAAGATGATACAAAAATGAAGAAAAAACAGCGGTTGCTTAATACATTGGCTCCCTGATTCTTGCAAGATCTGTTAAAAGTACACGCATGCAATTGCATGCTTTCTATATTTGGATGGCCATAACAATGGTGGCAACATCGCCTCATCTGATTATGTGTAAGTCACAATGATCCACAAATCTTGTGGGATGAATCGACTTATAGTTTATTCTTCCCCTTGCCTCTCTATGTGGTTTAAGGTTGGGGAACCTGCCCCTGTCAATCCTTGCATCTTTTCGCAGACATAGACATAATGTGAGTCAGGATCCTCAGGAACAAATCCATCAGGGAGTCTACCCCTCTCTGTCAGTGGAACAGGATCCAATACATGCCTCTTTATCTTTGCAGTGAACCCAGGTCTTGCTGCAATACATTAAAACAGCAATGATGAGACCAGCATAAAAGTACGGATTTTTTTTTTACTCAGCAGAGACTTACACAGTTATCTGTTTTCATTTATCATGCTAATATATATCCTCTTCCGAAAGACAATGTGGGGTAGTATGGACCACTAATTCAGAACCAAAATACTAAATGTTGCACCACAGAAAGGAAAGTAGCAGAATTTAATCTTTAATTATTCTTTTTTCCTAAAGAAAGATCTCGTTCTTCGAGAAGAATATTACATGGGGGAATAAAATTGTAAGGCTGATACAGGAACCTTAATAGATAAAATAAAAACATGGAAAAACGCCATTGTTCTTCTATAACTCTCGCAAAACAACAGAATTTGATGAAATAAATCACACATGTTAGTAGTTTCATGTAACGAGACAGAATATTCATGATCAAACATAAAGATCTTAATTGCATAATACAGGGGAAAATGATTGAAGCCTTCTCATAAGCGTTGCATCGCAATACAAAAGGAAAGGAAAATTGCCAGGATTTACAAAATTTACTGCAACTCTTATAACATGTCTGCAAAGCAAAAGGGTAAAAACTCGAATTTAAGTCTCATACGTACGTAGAATGTAAAGTATAATTTTCCAATTGCATCCTGATTGATTCAAATGAGGGATTCGCACTGATGGATCACCATATGTTATCTATAAGTTCAGGCATGAAAGTTAATCAGAATATATATCATGGTTTTAACATATTATTAACAACTGCTGAGGCTGGACTATGTATAAACATATACTAATATAAGAGGAATGGAAAATAATCTAGAATTCAGTCCCAAACTCGTCCTCAACAGCACTGCTCTGAGCAAATGTACAGTGCTTACCAAAATAAAGACACCACCTGGTTTAAGAAGCCTGCAATCAAAAGTACAACTGATAAGGCTGCAGGAATCTGAAATTAACGAGATATATTGGTGCAGATGAGACTGCAGAGTGATACTTCAAAGGGGCAGCAAGACACTAAAAAACCTGTCCACTTCCAAAACCATCTGAGCTGCACTGAGAGGAGCATCCACACCACACTATGAAAGCAGCAAGACCTCAATATCGAAGAAGTCCAGAAATAAGCAAAAAGACACTGTGACTTATGTTACATACTTACCATCAACGAGTCCAGAGTACCTAAGAATTTAACAAAGTTAAGTGAAATTGCAAATGAATGTCTGCAATTGCCAGAAATATAAACCACAGAAAAATGTGTACCTTTATCAATTGCACAATCAAACGAATCATCAGGAAACATACTCATATCTCTGACATCCATACGCAAGTCTGCAGATCATAAGGGTATCAATCGAAGGTACATAGCATCTTCGAACAACAGGGAAATGATAAGCAATCAAGGATACATTGCAGCTGTGGAATGTTGAAATATTTCTTTCTCATCATCTCAATCACAACCGAAGAAATGTCAATATTCACGATCTCCACATAGCCATCATTGACCATGTCCTCTGACATAACTACAGACAGCACCACGAAAAGAAGGAAATTGGAATTAGTAAATTGTTGGAGCTTAATTCAGCAAGCACAAAACAAACTCTTGATCCAAGTTCATTCAGATAATCAATTATATTATAGAGCTATATATTTTCCTAAGAAAAACAAATTATACATCCAAGTACTGGTTCTAGAGGAGTGACAGTGTGTGACACTGCACTTAACATAAGAAGAATAGAAGAAACACTGCTCCAGCGCCATTGACATGGCGGCATCAACAAGAGATGTCATTTACTATTTCAGTACTTCACAAGTGGCCTAGCCGTAAGCAGCAAAGTTTCCATTCAGAGTAAGGAACATATCAAGTGCAGTGACCTATCACCAATGGCAACACGTGAGAATGACTTGCTAAAAAAGAACTGGAAAAGAGAATGACCTTGCCCGGTTGTCTTGTCATGATGATATTATGTAAGCAAAGATACGGCTGTGTTTCTTTGGGGTGGAAAATTTTTTCCACCCTTTGACTAATAATTAAGGGTATTAAATAAAGTCAGTTTACAAAACTATCTTCACAACATTGTATTATTTCGCGAGACCTATCTAATGAGGCCTTTGACCCTGCAATTAGAGGATGGTTACTGTAGCATGACTGTAGCAAAACATGGCTTAATTAGGCTCATTAGATTCGTCGCGCAAAGTTACACTCATCCCTAAATGAAATGGACTTTGCAAATATACTTCATTTAGTACTTCATGCATACAAGAATCCTTTTGGAAAAAATTTTCCGGTAGCCTGTGAAACACGGCCGTAGGGATGAGTGTAAGGAAGCGCAGCCAAATAACCGGCTAGTCAATGACACTTTTCCGCAAACTATTCCGTGGCAAACCCAAACAGCGATTTCTATTCTATCACCGGAAACCATGCCTACGCACGCAGCTACAAGTACATAGCATCACCACCCATTATATCAGCAAAAGAAGAAGAACAAAAAGGACACAAGCTTTCTACTTTTGGGAAGAGGGGAATTCGTTCGAAAGCGAAGCAACGGTAACAAAGCAAGTGCAAATTTTCACGCGGCAAGCAACGAATTAACCGCCGCGGCTGATTGGATTGGATACGAGAGGGAGATGAGCTGGATTGCGTACGCGCGGAGCCGCATCCGATCATGAGGAGCCGGGACGCCGGCGGCGCGAAGCGGCGGACGAAGGGGCGGAGCGCGTCGTAGCGCTGGTACCAGTCGTACGGCGCGCCGCCCTCCTCGACGTACCGCGCGTCCCAGTACTCCGCCTCCCCGTAGCTCAGCGACCTCCCGCCGCCGCCGCCGGCGCTGCCGTCGCTCCCCTCCCCCGCCCCGTCATCGGGCGGCGGAGACGACATCGCCGGCCGGGGAGCGCTGGGGTCCGGAAGCTAGCTAGGAGAAGCGGAGGAGGGGATTGCGAGTGGGGAGAATGGGGGAAGAGGAGGAGGAGGTAGTAGTTGGGGGTGGGAGGAGCATCGGCATCGGTGCGGTGCTCGCGCCCGCCCCCGAGCTTGGGACCAGCCGCCACCGCACGTCGCCGTCGTCGCCTGCCCAGTTGCTCCTCCAATTTTTAAATCGTGTCCTGGGGTTTTACGATTTTTTTTTATTTTGTTTGGGTGTTGTCTGTTGTGTTACCCTGTTACGGCCTCTTTTCCGTTTTGGTTGGTACCAGGATTCTGTGGCTCCGTTTCCTCCTACAAATGTCCCTGCATTTTTTTGCTCAATTTATCCAAAGCATTTTAACAGTGGGTGGGTTATTGTCAACGTAAGTGTCAGCACGTGGGCGCTGTGGACGTGCACAGCTCGGTCATGAGCATGACTGCTTCGCAATGGAAGCTTACTTCAGTGGGCAAAAATAAACTATAGTTTGAAAAAAATGAGATTTTCAATAATTCTATGAAAAATAGTTCTTATAATGTAAACCATGAGAATTTTGTGTTCTCAATATGCTCATAAATGTCAACAAAACAGTGTCTGTGAAGTTTTTTAGGTCCTAAAAAAACTAACGACACGCCTTTAGCTGCAACGGCCGTGGCCACAGCTCAATATACCGGTTAGCGATCCTCAACTTCCAACGCAGTTTGACCTTCTGAAGAATCTTTACTAAACAAACATAGAAAAAACTTCTGCAGAACGTGCCGGGCCGGGCCCGAAGATAGCATCATGATCCACTCACGACGCCGCAGCGAGATCTCTGGGGCCACGGCAAGCAACAATAAGGGCCGTCTTGGCAAGTCACGGCCTGCCCCAGCGCATGCACAGCTCGCGTGTCACACGACCTCTGATCAACCGAACTGGTCGTCCTGTATCCTCTTGCTGGACCAGCAGGACCGCGCTCACCACTGCACGTGGAGCAGCAGCCACAGAGACATACTTCCAAGCTAATGCAGATGCAGGTCATGCAGCCCACGTTGGGGAACAAGGCCTTGTTTAGTTTCTAAAAAGCAACCCTAAAATTTACTATAAAAAGAAGAGTCCCCATCACATCAAAATGTCATATCATACCTGGAGTACTAAATCTAGATGAAATAAAAAACTAATTGCGCAGTTTTGTTGTACTCTGCAGACGAACATTTTGAGCCTAATTAATCAATTTTTAGACAATTTTTTACACAACAAATAAAATGCTACAGTGACACAATGATTACGACGTGACCCCAAACCCCCAATTCCCCACCCCCAATCCACCATCTAAACAAGGCCCAAAGTAAACTCTACTGAAGCCTTCTGTAACCATGCCCCATTTGCAGCAAAACACCACATTTTCTAACTGAGCAGTACCCTGTAGACGCGTGAGCGTCGAATCCTACTAGCGGACGCGTGGCGCGAATCCAGGGCAGGGCTGCACCCAATTTTTTCCCCCTTCAAGAAGGGCTGTTGTCCACAATAGGCCAAATTCAACGAAGATACCATGGAGCAATAATTCCCTCAAATTGCTAAATGCTGAGCGGGGTTGATATTTTTCCGGTTTTAACCAAATCTGAAGCGATGAAATAGAATATAAATAGTAAGTGTTTTGAGTGTATCAAAACCATGTCAAAACACCTCTTAGAAGCTCGCTTAGCTTGATTATGGTTTGTCCAAGGAAATCCAATGTTAGATTATTTATGCATCTTGTACCACACAGAAGCTCACTCAACTTGAATGGATGTTTCTGATAAGATATCGTTGCTGAATAGATGTCTACTTCCTTGAGGCATGGGACACATTCAAAGTCAAAGGTAGGAACAGAGAAAACTAATGGCCACATATAAGGCCTTGTTTAGTTCCCAACTTTGTCATGTCAAAGTTGGGATTTTGTAATCATTATGTCACTATAGCATTTTATTTGTATTTGTGAATAATTGTCCAAACATTGATTAATTAGCCGTAAAATAGTTGTCTTGCAAAGTACAACAAAACTGTGCAATTTTTTTTTTAATTTCATCTACATTTAGTACTCCATGCATGTGCCGACATTTTGATGTGATGGGAATCTTCTTTTTGCATAGTAGAATTTGAGGGTAGAATTTAGGAACTAAACAAGGGCTAACGGCCTGTTCGGCTGGCTGGTGGCTGCTGGCTAGTGTTGGTTTTTGCTGAGAAAAAAACACCGCTGGCTGCTGGCTGATAAGCCAAACGAACAGAGCGTAAGTTGCTCTAGATTTAGAAGACAAATTAGCTCAATAAGAACAATGGGCAAATTATAGAATCTTGAGTTTTGAGTTTGGCCCATCCATCTTGAATACTCTATCGATGGCAGTATCACACTGGTAGAAATAAAGATAATACAGTTGCGTTCATGTACTTGCAAGGAGATTATGTAGATCTGACTTAACAAATGTTCGCATTGTAAAGGATGAGACTTATGAGACAACAAGATATATTAGAATAGTTAACAAAGAAAATATTCACACCATCTGCATGAATCACCGAATCGGCACCTTGCGATGTCCTGTTCCTTTGCTCACTGTCATGTGGGTCCAGGGGGCCACATTGCAGCGGAGCGGAGTTTTTAATTGATGATGAAGCAAGTAAGTATGCAGCAATTAGAGGCTTTGAGGATCAACAATTCTGCATAAAATTTTTCTAATTCTGATGATTTGGTCATTTTATAATTTTAGTGCGTCACAAATGCGGCATTGCAGTCTCCTCATGCTCGCCCTTGTGGAGATTGTGCAGGATGTAGAGAGAAGCCGACGACAGGAAGATGCACACCGAGTAGCTGAGGAGGTCCAGCCCCGTGGCTATCTTTACCATCTTGCTCCTCTCGAACATCTTCACCAGCAGAATCATCACAATGACATGCCCAACTTTCGTCTTGAGCTCGTCGAGGGATGTGATCTTCATCCATTTTGGCCGTTCCTGTATAAATAAGGAAATAACAATTAAGACTTACCGTATGATTTGGCTTCACATGCACAAATACCGTACGCTTTCAGAATCCAGAGTCATCGTTCTTTTTGTGTTTTTTAAGTTAGAAGAAATTTGTTGAAATGACAACAGTTTTGAATCCATGAGTTGGAAAATGCCTATGTGCTAATATACAACATACCTATGTTTCAGTAATTGTAGTCTAATTTTTTTCAGTAGTGTAGTCGGTCTGAATTGAGCAGTGGATCAAATAGCAAGTTTTTTATTGAATACGCAAGAGGATTGCGCATCTTTGTATTAAGGTAGAAGAAAGTGAAAGTTTACAACGACGCAAGAATGCGCCAACGGCTCCCTACACCCCTTTAGAGTATTACAGCAGGTTTACAACGGTAGGGGTTGGGCTACTGGATCAAATAACAAGTGAAACAGGAAATGCAACACCATTGGAATACCAAGCGGAACAAGCAAAATTTTTTTTTTGCATCGTCCTTTTGTGTTTCTCAAGTTATAAGATTTTTTTTGGAAGTGACAAGTACAGTTTTCAAACCAGGAGTAGAAAAATGCCTATGTGCCAATGTACAATCTTTTTATGTTTCAGCAGTTGTTAGCCTGAATATGTTTTTCAGTAGTGTGGTCAGTACTGCAGCCTGAATTGAGCAGTTGACTGAATAGCACCGAATGATTAAATGCTTTTAGCTGAACTTGTAAAAATGTTTTTTTAGTCTGAACACTAATGTTACCTTCAAAGCGAACATCCCGAACAATGATGACCCCCTGAGGGCACGATCCGCTTCTGATGGCACATCGGTGGAAGTGTTGCTGATAAACAGACCGTAAAGGCCCATCCCAAATATCAGCATGACTGTGCCAGCAAGATACACATCTGCACGAGATCGATGCCGCAAAGCAGCAGTTTAGCGAGATATGTCACAGACTCACAGACACGCATTGCCGCGGCAAAGGCCATTGCTCGTGCTAACTGACTGAACAAATAGACTGGATGATTGGTGAAGAACTTCTCACCGATGGCCTCGACGACTTTGAGGACCATTTGCCCCGAATGAATTCCCTTTACACAGCTGGACCAATAAACTTGGTATGCCTCTTTGATGAAGACACATCCCTGATCGATCACGAGTAGACGTCAGAAAAGCAGATCCAATGAACCCTGCTGTCCAGTAACACAGTAACAGTAGTAGTAAAGCATTGACACTTAAGAAGGGTACGCATTATGATTGGACAGGTTGTGCGTCACCCGTTGAACATATGAAATCAGCAAGAACAGAAGTAAAACTAATGCTAAAAGCTGTGGTAAAAAGAAGAGCCATGGCAACACACGTGGATGGAATCTTAATTATAACAGGATGTCTGCATGCGTCCAAGATCAGCTTAGAATCAGGAGCAGGCAGGAATCCGAGATGGCTTACATTGAGGAAGCAGAGCACGGAGCCGGCCAGTGACCCGGCGATGGCGAGGAGGGCCAGGAACCGGAAATCGAAGATCACCTGCGCCATGAACACTCGAACAGCATCAGCATGCGAGCATGTAGAAAGCCCCTCTCGACAAACGAATCAACGTCATAATCCGTATGTCGAAGCGAATCATGGAATGAACGAACAAACGAACGAGCGCGAGTGTTCCGTACCCTCTCCACGGTGGTCTCGATGGCGGTGGACTTGGCGGTGGGCGCGACGGCGCCGTTGGTCCCGCTCCCGCCCACAATCCCGTGGTCGCGGGCGGCTTTCGACGCCGCCACCTCGCCGGACGGCATGGAGGAAGCCGCCGCCGAGGCTACCGCCACGAGCCGTGCTG
>OAMR01000052.1:1746518-1803715 GCA_900205405.1 Echinochloa crus-galli
ACCGCCGCTCCTGGCTCCGGCACGGTTCGAGTTCGAGCTGAGCTGAACAGCTGCGGCGGCTTGCGTGCGGCAGTGAGACGCTGGGTTTGGAGCGAGACGAGCGAGCGGTGGGCAGAGCGGGAGCAAGAGATAGTATACGCTGGCATCGCTGTCGGGCTCGGGCGCGCCCCCACTCTGGCGGCTATGGCGCGTGGAGCACGCCACTCGGTTGTCCGTGGAACATGACGCGGCGGCGGTGTGGACGGGAGAGGCTAGCTGCTCAAGCACACCTGCACACGTTCTGAATCGCAACGGGCCATCAGTGTAAGAGCATGTGCTACCGACACGACACGCCGTCGTTTGCTGGTCATTTCGCTTGTCGTGAGCACGGCGATCGATATTTGTGAGCAAGGGAAAGCTTTATTTTTTCAAAAAAACAAAAGAGGAAGGGAAAGCTTTATTTTTTTCAAAAAAAAAAACAAAAGAGGAAGGGAAAGCGAAACGAGACGAAGATCACCGTGTGCGATGGTCGCTCTCCCGGCCCAGACCGGCGGGCCGGCTGCATGGTGGCCCTGGCTCATGGAGACGAGTACGTCATGGGTCTCCCCCATGTTGGCATATATATGCTGCTATGCATTTGCATCGGTCAGTGGCACCACAGACAGTCGCTGTCCCGCTGACATCTAGCCGGAATAACTTAGGCAACCAGTTCGAAAATTTACAAATCCACACACGAGACTTACAAAAAAGGCGCAGTTAGTGGCAAAGATGATGAATTTGGGGCGATCGCGCTGCGGATGGACACCGCGCCAGTCTTTCCACATCCATGCCAGAGGTCATGCTTCTCAGCAAGCTCTGCATCTTCAGCATATCTGCAGCTCAGACAGTTCAAGAGCCCCCCAGCCTCTTTCTAAGAACTCCCAGCATGTTCACCAACGGCATGCTCAAGCTGGTGATCAACTGCTAAGGTACCTTCCTTCAGGTCTCCGGCAAGGCTCAGGACTCGCACCTCTACACAGTCAGCCGCTCGAGTTCTGGCTTGGCGGCTCGCCGAAAACCCCGCACAACTTCCTCAAGATGATACACTTACATGTATAAGTGGCTCTGATCGATCGGCAATTCACGGCATAGGACAGCCTGTTCTAAATTGTGGATTCTACTAAGAGGTTTACCATGTTGCAACAAACCAAAAACAGCCGCTGCAGCCAAAATGATAGGGGAGGAAAGAAATCTGTATGAGCGCGAGGAGCCGAGGAGTTGTGATCTGTGATGCACAGCTCTCCCTTATTATTATACTTGAGGCCGAACATAGTTAGATGGTGCACACAGTCGTCTTTGTCACCCTCGAGGTTCTTCGTCTTGGCAGCTTGGCTCTCTTAGTCTCTTAGGCATCACACTCTTGACAAGGCAAAACTTGCTTCTGCCCGGCCATGTAGGCAAGACCGCAAGAGAGGCCCTCAAGTGCCTCTCAGTATCCTTGCAAAAAATCTATCATCTGCCATTTGCCAATCCAACTGCATCTATCGGAGTTTTGCTGCCAATATCGGAGGGAAACAGATGTACCCATCCTTATGAAGCCCGACCCACGCGTCTAACTCGCTGTCAAAGTAACCTTGGTCTACAAGGAATCTGATTTGGTCATTTTACAATTTTGGAGCGTCACAAATTCGGCAGTGCAGTCTCCTCATGCTCGCCCTTGTGGAGATTGTGCAGGATGTAGAGAGAAGCCGACGACAGGAAGATGCATATCGAGTAGCTGAGGAGGTCCAGCCCCGTGGTTATCTTTACCATCTTGCTCTTCTCGAACATCTTCACCAGCAGAATCATAACAATGACATGCCCAACTTTCGTCTTGAGCTCGTCGAGGGATGTGATCTTCATCCACTTTGGTCGTTCCTGTATGAACAAGAAATGGCAATTAAGGCTTACCATATGATTTGGTTTCACAGACACAAATACCGTATTCCAGAATCCAGAGTCATTGTCCTTTTTGTGTTTCTCGCGTTAGAAGAAATTTGTTGAAATGACAACAGTTTTCAACCCATGAGTAGGAAAATGCCTATGTGCTGATGTACAGTCTACTTATGTTTCAGTAGTTGTTAGCCTGATTTTTTTTCAGTAGTGTAGCCGGTATGAATTGAGCAGTGGACCGAATAGCAAGCGGAACAAGCATTTTTAGCATTTTTTTTGCATCGTCCTTCTGTGTTTCTTGAGTTATAAGATTTTTTTTGTGAAGTGACAAGTACAGTTTTCAAACCAGGAGTAAGAAAATTCATATTTGCCAATGTACAATCTTTTTATGTTTCAGCAGTTGTTAGTCTGAATATGTTTTTCAGTAGTTTAGTCAGAATTGAGCAGTTGACTGAATATCACTGAATGATTAAATGCTTTTAGCTAAACTTGTGAAAATGTTTTTTTGAGTCTGAACACTGATGTTACCTTCAAAGCGAACATCCCGAACAATGATGATCCCCTGAGGGCACGATCCGCATCTGAAGGCACATCGGTGGAAGTATTGCTGATGAACAGACCGTAAAGGCCCATCCCAAATATCAGCATGACTGTGCCAGCAAGATACACATCTGCAAAAGATAATAATGCCGCAAAGCAGCAGTTTAGCGAGATATGTCACAGTCTCACAGATAAGCATTGCCGGCGCAATGTCCACTGCTCGTGCTAACTGACTGAACAAATAGACTGGGTGAAGAACTTCTCACCGATGGCCTCGACGACTTTGAGGACCATCTGCCCCGAATGAACTCCCTTAACACAGCTCGCCCAATAAACTTGGTATGCCTCTTTGATGTAGACACAGCCCTGATTGATCACGAGTAGACGTCAGATAAGCAGATTCAGTGAACCCTGCTGTTCAGTAACAGTAGTAGTAAAGTATTGACACTTAAGAAGGGTACTACGCATTATGACAGGTTGGGGGTCACCCGTTGAACATACTCCGTATGAAATTACACTAAGCCCTAACATTTTTTTCCCCGCAGTGATCAGGTTTACAAGCAAAAATCAGCAAGAACAGAAGCAAAATTAGTGCTAAAAGCTGTGGTCAAAAGAAAGCACACCATGGCAACACACGTTTGATGGGATCCTAAATCTAACTGGCTGTCTGCAAGCTTCCAAGATCAGCTTAGAATCAGGAGCAGGCAGGAATCCGAGATGACTTACATTGAGGAAGCACAGCAGGGAGCCGGCCAGTGACCCTGCGATGGCGAGGAGTGCCAGGAACCGGAAATCGAAGATCACCTGCGCCATGAACACTCGAACAGCATCAGCGTGCGAGCATGTGGCATCTGGCATCATGAACTAACCGTACCCTCTCGACGGTGGTCTCGATGGCGGTGGCCTTGAGGGTGGGCGCGACAGCGCCGTTGGTCCCGCCCCCGCCCACGATCCCGTTGTCGCTGGCGGCTTTCGACGCCGCCACCTCGCCGGACGGCATGGAGGAAGCCGACGCCGAGGCGACCGCCACGAGCCGTGCCGGCCGCCGGCGTGGCGGGAGCAGCGGCCCCGCCGCCGGCCGGAACGCCGCCGCCGCCGGCGGCGCGACGCAGCCGCTCAGCAGGGATAGCTTCATCAAGTCCAAAAATCGGGCGCGCCCCCACTCCGGCGGCTATGGCCGTTGGCCTGTTCCGGCGCGTGGAGCACGCCGCTCGATCGTCCGTGGAACACGACGCGGCGCGGTGTGGACGGGAGATGCTAGCTGCTCAAGCACACGTTCTGAATCGCATCGAGCCATCAGTGTATATAAGAGCATGTGCTACCGACACGACACGCCGTCGTTTGCTGGTAATTTCGCTTGTCGTGAGCTAGCACGGCGATCGATATTTGTGAGCAAGGGAAAACGAAACGAGAGACACCGGCAGACTGCGATGCAATCACTCGATTCCCCTGTCTGCTTGCCGTGGACGGGAGGAAACCGGCTGCATGGTGTGGCCCAGGCTCATGGAGACGTATCATGGGTCTCCCATGTTGGCATATGCATGCTGCCATGCATTTGCACCGGGCAGTGGCACCACAGTCCACAAACAGTTGCTGTCCCGCTGACACAGTCACAGCAGAAGTAACTAGCGCATGCAATCAGCTCGAAAATTTACAAATCCACACACGAGACTTATTACAAACCAGATTAAAAAGGTGCGCAGCTAGTGGCAAAGATGATGAATTTGAGGGGCGATCGCGCTGGGCATGTACACCGCGCCAGTCTTTACACATCCATGCCAGCAGGAGGTCGTGCTTCTCAACAAGCTCGGCATCATCTTCAGCTAGCATATCTGCAGCTCAGAACTTCACCATGTTCACCAACGCAATGCTCAAGCTGGTGATCAACTGCTAAGGTACCTTCGTTGCGGGCTCCGGCAAGGCTCAGGATTCGCGGTCGCGCCTCTACAAAATCAGCCGCTCAAGTTCTGGCTTGGCAGCTTGCCGGACATTAAACGCGCACAACTTCCTCAAGATGATCGACTTACATATACAGGCGGCTCTGATCGGCAATTCACAGCACAGGCCAGCCTGTTCTAAATTGTGGATTTCTACGAATGAAGAGGTTTACCATGTTGCAACAAATCAAAAACAGCTTACAGGAAAAATGCTAGGGGAGGAAAGAAATCTGTATGCCTAGTTACTCGGTAGGAGCGTGAGGACTTGTGATTCGTGACACACAGCTCTCCCTTGTTATTATACTTGAGGCCGAACATAGTCAGATGGAGCACACACTCGTCTTTGTCACCCTCGAGGTTCTTCCCCTTGGCTCTCTTAGGCATCACACTCTTGACAAGGCAAAACTTGCTCCTGCCCATGTAGGCAAGAGAGGCCCTCAAGTGCCTCTCAGTATCCTTGCAAAACAATCTGTCATCTGCCATTTGCCAATCCAACTGCATTGTTCCAAGCTCTATCGGAGTTTCGCTGCCAATGTTGAAGGGAAGCTCGCAGGAACAAATGTACCCATCCTTATGAAGCCCTATCCACGCGTCTAGTTCGCTGTCAAAGTAACCTTGGTCCATGAAAGGCAGGACCCATGGATGCCACCTCCACACACAGTACTTGGTATTGAAGGAGTAGGTGCTCTTGTGCAAACCCGGGCGATCCCTGTATGCCGTGGTCATGAAGATGGTGCACCCATCCGAGTAAACGGCATAGGATGTGATGATCTCGTAGCTGTCGAACGGCGGTGGCGGCGCCGGGAGGCTCCTCCATGACCAGCCTTCCCCATCAGGACGATGCGAGCCGGTGGGTGCGCACGACATCACCTGAAAGGAGTGCTGCTCGTTACGAGCCGGAGGTGAAAATGCGTAGAGCATCTCACCGGCGGCCACGACGATGCTGAGGCCGCATCGCAGCTGAGCAGGAACGGCAGGGCCAATCGCCAGCCCGGCGGTCTCGGCGTCGTAGACGAGGGTGGGGGTTTGTCCAAAGCGTGCATCGGTGACAATGAAAAGCTTGCTGCCTGTGGTGGCAAAGGACATGGCGGGGTCCCCCGGTGACTCTAACCGCAGCGCCGGAGGGTCCGGGAGCTGCCCTGCAAGTGCAACAGCAACGCCGGCGTCCTGGTCGTCGTCGGAGTCGGAGTCGAAACTGTCGGCGTCGATCTTGTGGACGTTGAAACCCTTCTTCCAGTCGTCCAGAACCAGATAGAGGTGCTTCCGCCGCCGGGATGGCTGCGACCTTTTGCCGGCCAAGTCGCCGCCGCGGCGCTGGTTTTGGGACTCATGCCCCCGCCGCTTAGGCATCTCTTTCCTGCAAGTCGATGCACTGCGGTGGATTGGATCTAAAAAAAATCCTGCTTTGTTGCTTGCCGGAGCAACAGCCAATAATCCTCAATCGCAACGGCGGGTGGATGCCTCCCCTCCCTTGCTTGTGAATCGATCTGATCTGCCAATGCAAAGCAAACCTTTTTAGAATACGCGCTCTGCGGCAGTGTTGCAATCGAAGAGGAATCGGGCTCCAAAATGGATTCGCAGTCGGGAGTCCGTCTACCTGCCGGGCGGACGCGAACGGAACCGCCAGATCCGAGCTTCTCGGCGGGGCGGCCGGATCGATGATTGATCTCCCCTCTTCTTCTCTCTTTCGCTGCCGATACTGAACCGCGCGGATAGCCTCCCCTCTAATCTCCTCTTGTTTTCGAAACTCGGCAGCATCCGGCTATGGGCGCCGACTATGGTGGTGCTGCTGTGCTGGACAGAATAAACACCACTGCAGAGGATGGCTCGAAACCAGTGGCTGTTTCTCAAAAAAGAAAAAAGAAAAAAAAACAGTGGCTGCTGCTCAATTTTGGCAGCGGGATCGAATGCTGAATACTGCCGAAATTTTTGTAGACTCACCTCACCGTCTTTGATGAAATTCATTGCTGAATGGACGTACCTACGAACAACTTGTTTGCAGATGCCTTCCGAACCGGCCAGTGAAGCTGGTTGCTGAACTGAAAGAGAGGAACCAGGGCCCGATGAGGAGAGGAACTGCTCGGGTGGCAGGTCTTATCGTGCATCTGAATCAGATTATGATGCAGTGATGCTCCATGGGTAGCATGAAAGAGGAGAGTAATGCATTGGATTGGTAATTTGATTGATCACTTCCTATATCCAACCAAGGAGTTCTTCTGTCGTGTGGAATTGAAGCCTGTAAAATGTTCCATTTATTATATCCCTTTACTATATGCAGTGGTAACATGTCATACAACATGATGCACTGTTTAACAAAGGGTGGTTGTGAGTGGAAAAGGGAACCAAACTTCCCTTTTCGCCACCTGTTCATTCAGATAACATATAGTAAGAAATCTAAACACATATCGGACTTAATCCCTGGTTAAACAAAATAACACTAAAATTTTGCTATTATTCTGTACAAGTTTTGCATTTCTATTGCAGAAGAAGTAGAAGAAGCGGACATTTTCCGACGCTATTGGTGGGGGCATGCGGGACTAAAAATGAGAGCAACTTTGTACTTGAAATCGTGGATGTTCCACTTCACAAAGTAATTCTTTGTTATTTGATTCTACATGTACGTTGAGATCAAGATATACTATATTATTTTTCGCAAAAAAAGAATGTTAAACTGAACTTACAGCTGAAATGGAGGACAAAGGGGGCAAGAAAACAGTATATTGAACATTGCTTTCTTTTCGCTTTAGGCCCCTAAGTATAAAACAAGAAATCCTCAGTACTTAAATTGTGAGCATTCCAACACAAGAAAGTAAGCTTCTATTCTCTGATTGTACATGTAAAGTGAGATCAAGTGACACTAGATTATCCTTACTAAGATGGATGTTAAATCGAACCAACAGCTGAAAGGGAGGACAAGAAAGAACAAAACAGTATCTTGAATATTGTTTTGCTTTCCCTCTCCAACCATTTTTTAAATAAAAATAGCGGAGGCCCTTGATCAGACTAATTCCATAAGAAATGGATCTCCTGAAGCCATTACTCTGATTAGCTTTACAAATTCCATCTCATTCCGAACCTTCAATGGGTACACTGCATCCGCTTCCGCAGTATAAATTGATAAGAAAGTGGTATTCGATGGCAGATCTGCATCTGACCTATAGACAAGTTTTGTCAAAGCTTTGGATTCAAAATTGTTTGGTGAATCCATTGCAAGGAATAGCATGGGGACTGCAAATCTGTGATGAATGTCTAAGCTCCCAATAGTTTTAACAAGATATGAGAAGTCACCGATATGCCGTTGAGGTATGTAAAATATCTCACTGCTGCAATGAATCATCTTATTTTCACCTACACTTGTTCTGTAATTGGTTTGATAATGAGGTGGGAAATTGCTGACTGCCTTTTTAACCATATCACCTTGGTTCACAAACCACTCAGCTCTGTTACCTTGTAGAGGCACATCTGACCATGATTCCTTCACCTGGGAACAGGTTAATTTGATCAGATAAAAAACTGCAGAAGTTCTTTATTTCGTATACATGGTTCTAGAAATCATGGCATGGATATGAACCTGGTTGGTTATCCAGAGCTTAGCCTTATCAGCATTCAAGAGATTCCAATAATTGAGGACCATATGATCCTGAAGGAACAGAAATCCTTGAGCACCTGCAAACCGATCAAACACCTTTGGCAGGTACCTGCAACACAAAATTATCAGTACACACTTACAAATACCAAGGAAATATTTATTTAACGTTGTGAGAATTTTATCAACAGGATAAGAAATGAAGCAACTTTCACTCACTTGTAGGCGTGTGCCAAATTGCTGAATTCCACGGCAAGATCAGAGTTGCTTTGCTCTGAAAGAATAACAACTGCCCGGAATATCCGACCATAAAGCAGCCTCCACTCTAGTGCAGTACGGTCCACGGGTTCAGTGCAATGCACTACGAGCACAATATCACCAAAATGCTTCCTCCATTTGATAAGATTGCCGATCTCAGTGCTTACTTCTCCAATCTCCTCAACCCCGAGATGCACCGAAGGCAGCTTCTTCGGAACAAACTCCTTCTTGTCCCCATGTCCAATGGTTGCCCTCGGCCGGTCTATTTCCAATGACATCAAGCGTGGCTGCCGGTACCCAATAGCAACCAGATCTTGCAGCCAGGCAGTCATGAACTGCAAATCCTTTTCGCCCCAGAATCCCTCCTCTGTCATAGCATAGCTTAAATCAAGAATCCGCTCGAATAGTGTCCTCTTACTGGATCGCCACTCCATTAGAAACTTTATCAACCTCCCTACATTGACATGGATATCCTTCTCGTCATCAAACGGGTGAGCATGCACATTATCGATGCGGTGCACAGTTGGTGGGTAGACCACTAAGTACCCTCCAATCTCACATAGTATCCTCTGCGCCCAGTATCCGCGTATGACATCCGATGCCATTGGGCTCACCGATACCGGCAATGCAAGCGCCCAGAACGCCGGCGAGTGGAACAATGTGTTAACAGAGTTGACTGGCGTCATCGTGCCCTGCGGCAGTGCAACCTTGGGAGCATCCGCATCAAACTGGAAATCAAATGCATCCATCTCTGATGACTTCCGAGTGAAGTAGAACACCGCGTCAACATCTGGAAGGCCATTGCACATCCCCTGCTGTATGAATTGCCCACCGCTGAATATCTCAGTGTAGAACTCCTCAGCTTCCACCTCCCCGGCCTTCTCCAGCGGCAGCCCCCGCGGCCAGACCGACGGCTGCCCAAAGTGCACGAATGGGTTCACGACCGTCCGGTTAGGATCGGCGTGGCTGTACTGCAGCAGCACGGCGCCTCCTTGGCGCTGGTCCAGATCGACATCGAAGTGCCTGGTGAGGTTCCCGCCGAGGACGGCGTTGCGCGCGTCCGCGTCGTAGATGACCCGCGCCCCGCGCTGCACGGCGAAGAGGTACGCCGCGGCCTTGCGCGCCGGGCCCCGCGCGGGGAGGAAGGCGACGGAGCGGAAGCCGAGGCGGGCCTGGTCGTCGAGCGTGAGCAGCGCGGCGCCCGGGTGGGTCCAGTCCGCGGGGGTCGCCTCGTCGGCGACGGCGAGGAGCTGCCACCCGGGGACCGCGCGCAGCGGGCGGTGCCGCGGGGCGTGCGGCGACGCGGTGAAGACGATCCAGCGGGGGGCGCGGAGGGCCGGGTGCGGCGAGGTGGGGAGCGCCGGGAGTGGGGGCACGCGGGACCAGAGCACGGACGGGTAGGGGATGCGGCGTGGGGCGCGGAAGGAGGCGGGGCAGAGCCCGGAGGGGGAGGCGCCGCCGTAGAGGAGGAGGAGGATCCTCGCCTGCCTCAAGTCGCACCACCGAATTTCATGCCCCGCGCGCACTTTGTGGTAGCAATATGACCCTCCGTTGTGGCGCGCTTCTCCACATTGCAGCGACGAGTTCTCCTGCTACTCGGGCTCTTCCTCCACCTCCTCCTACTCCGGCGCGTCGGCGAGGTCATGCGTCTCCAATTCGGCGCGGCGCGGCCGCACCGTCGACCCCCTCTGCGTGCTCTCCGTCGTCGCCTCCCTCCGCCGCATCAACCCTAAGGTGAGCAACCGGATTTCTCGATTGCTGATTAGCGCTCGGTTGCCGGCCGTGTCTTCTGTAGTTACGCACCGATGGCTCTGCTCGATGGCTCCAGGTGCTCGCCGAGGCCACAAGCAAGCTGTTCCATAGCGGGCCAGAGAAGAAGCGGAAGGGCGTTTGGATCGAGATCGACAGCTACGACGACGAGGAGGAGCAGAGCGAGAGGAGCAGCGCGGTGGCCAGCGAGGGGAGCACCGTCACGGCCGCCGCGTCCGCGGGCTCCACGGCTACGTCGGGGAGATGCCGCCGGCCTCCGCGGGCGAGTGGTGATGGTGGTGGTGAGAAGGCGCCTAGGAGGGCGGACGTGATTATGGAATGGTTTTCGCGGCCGCAAGCTGGGCCGGCCACGGAGAACGACATCCGCGCCGCCGTCGGCGACAACTCCGGGACGAGCAAGGCTATACGCTGGTGAGCAGGACTCTGCCTCCAACTCCAATTTGACGCGGTTTTGATATGATTGTCTGATTGACGTCTTAAATTGTGTTTCTGCGTGCTTCTGTTTGGGCGAAATCCGCAGGCTGCTGAAGCAGGAGGGCGGCTTGAAGCGTGCAGGCACTGGCGGGCCCTTGGATCCGTATGTTTATATGGTATGTGAAATTCGTGCACACAATATTTGAATTGGGATAATGATTATACTGAACTTTTCAATTTGTAATGTGTATTGGGTTTGTTGACTGAAGGTTTCTCGAGTTGAGTTTAGAAATTTGGGATAGAGTCTGTACAGTCATTTGTCAGTGTGCAAATTTTGGATGAGGCAGTGATCTGTATCCATTAGCGATCCACCTTTTGTTACTTCACGCATCCTGAAGCGACCCAGCATAGTATCAAGAGATGGACATGTGAAAGTTGAAATGCATTGTTACACCTGATTTTAAGTGTACACTAGTCATTCTTGACTTATATATTTCTGGAAGTTCTACAAATATTGACTGATAGTTCTGCAAACCATAGAAATGTTGTGGTTCAGTAGAAACTAGAAACCCTGAAGACTACTGCCCACTGCAAAGCCAGGCACAGAAATTTTAAACCGGTGACCTGTGGAGTTTGTAAAAATGCTTATAGCTGAAGCTTTGTACTGAATGAGAGCTTTATAACTCTACTACTATTATTCAGATATTGGGTCTCTAGTTGGCCTTGTGTCAGTCTTCGGAGTTTGGTCCAAGACAGTTAGCAATTTGCGGTGACACAAAATTGAATCAACATTTGGAAAGTTGAAGTCAATTGTTAAACCTGATTTATGCTTACCTATTTTACAAAGTCCATACTTGACTCTTATAGTTCTGAAAGTTCTGTAGATTGAATTATAAGCTCTGAAAAAATTTCAGAGCCACTGACATGGGAGTGAAAGCTTCTATGTATTGATAGATGATGGGATTACAGAAGAGATTACATATATATAGGCTGAGTTACCCAAAGGTCCAAGGTGTGAACACTAAGCTGAGAGGTTACAGGACTAATAACTATAGAGGTGTCGCACAGAACACCAGGTAAGACTGCACAAGGCACTAGGCCGGTGCATTCATACTATGGAGGAATATGAGTAGTCTAACAGGCCCCCGCAGTCGAATCGTCTGGCGCCCAGACATTCAGACTGGAGCGAAACTCTGCGAAGACTGAAGTAGGCAGCCCCTTGGTGAAAATGTCGGCGAACTGAGAGGTCGTTGGAACATGGAGAACGCGAACATCGCCAAGAGCAACTCGTTCCCGGACAAAGTGGAGGTCAATCTCCACATGCTTGGTGCGTTGATGCTGAACAGGGTTCTTGGACATGTAGATGGCGCTGATATTGTCACAATACACAAGAGTCGTCTTGTGCAACGGAGTGTGAAGTTCAGTCAGCAGCTGTCGCAACCAGGTAGCTTCTGCAACAGCATTGGCGACTGCCCTGTATTCAGCCTCGGCACTTCAGAGCTGCTAGGTGAGGCTCCCTTGGATCATGCATGTGAAGGCAAATTTGCTGTACTGCATACGAGAGATCCGGCCGAGTGAAAGTGAGGTACTGTAAAGCTCCAGCAAGGCTGCGAAAATCTGTTGGATCAGTAACAGGATCACCATCAGAGGGAAGCTTGGGGTTCAGATCAACAGGGGTAGAGCAGGACTTGCAGTCTGTCATTCCAGCACGGTCAAGTATTTCCAACATGTACTGCCGTTGGGAGAGAAACAGCCCGGAGGATGTGCGCTGAACATGCATGCCAAGGAAGTGGTGCAACTGGCCCAGATCTTTCAGAGAGAATTCATGCTGCAGGGCACTGATGATCTTCTGAAGCAGGCCTGAAGAGGATGCCGTGAGGACAATGTCGTCCACATATAGTAAGAGATAAATTGTGTCAGCCCCGGAGTGGTATATGAACAGTGAAGAATCTGTTTTGGCCTCAACAAAACCAAGCTTCAACAGAAATGAAGCAAACCGGCTGTACCACGCCCGTGGGGCTTGCTTTAGTCCATAGAGGGACCGATTGAGACGACAAACAAGGTCCGGATGGTCTGAATTTTCAAAGCCGGCGGGCTGGGCACAATACACAGTTTCTGATAAAGTACCTTGGAGGAAAGCATTGTTGACATCCAATTGGTGGACTGGCCAGGAGCGGGAGAGGGCCAGGGACAGCACAGTCCGGACTGTGGCAGGCTTCACAACGGGGCTGAACGTTTCAGTGAAGTCCACACCGGGACGCTAAGTGAAGCCGCGAAGTACCCATCTGGCCTTGTAGCGCTCCAGGGAGCCATCAGCTTTGAATTTGTGCTTGAACACCCATTTACCAGTCACCACATTGGTACTAGGTGGTCGTGGAAGAAGATCCCAAGTGTTGTTGGAGAGGAGGGCAGAATATTCAGCCTCCATTGCTGCACGCCAATTGGGATCGGCGAGGGCTGCCCGGTAGGTGCGGGGAACCGGGGAGAGCGGAGTGGCTTGAAAAATAGCAGGTATGCGGAAGCCATGCTTGCCTCGCGTCTTCATGGCGTGCGCGTTGGTGACGGGTTGAACAGGGACAGCGCCGGCGGGAAGACTCGGGGCAGAGCCGGGGGCTGATGAGCCACCGGTGGCTGGTGAGCTCGGAGGCGAAGCAGCCGGAGTCGTGGCGCCTCGAGCGGCCATAGCAGGTGGCGACGGCGGTGGCGAGACACCGGGAGCTGCCGCGGCAGGGGCCGCCGCGGGAGGAGCCGCTGCAGAGGAGCTCCCAGCGGTGGTGCGGCGGGAGTAGGTGATGCCGAACCGCTGATGGAGAGGTGGGGAAGCCACTGGTGCGGCCGCCGGTGCAGCTGCAGAGGGGGCCGGCGCCGTCGCAGGGAGAGGCGCACATTGCGCCGTCGTTGTAGGGCTCCGGGAGCCGGCAGGGGAGGGCTGCTGTGGTGGAGACAGCGGCCCATTCGTGGGAGAAGGTCCACCTGAGTGTGCGGCCCATCCAGGGGACACAGGAGGGAGTGGGCCGGAGGATGATACCCCAGTAGTTCCTGCAGGAAGAGAGCCCAGCGATGGAGGAAAAGGTACTGTTATGGGGTTAGTAGAATCCTCCAAAAATTCAAAATCCTCGGCAGGGGGGGGGGTGAGGAGTCTTCGGCGAAGGGAAACGAGGTTTCGTCAAAGACAACATGGCGAGAAATGATGGTGCGGTTGGAGTGGCGATCAAGGCAAATGTATCCCTTGTGGTGAGGGGAGTAGCCTAGAAACACACAAAGGGAGGATCGGGGAGCAAGTTTGTGGGGAGTAGTGGCGGAGAGATTTGGATAGCACTTGCACCCAAAGACGCGGAGATGTTCATAGGATGGTTGAACACCGAAGAGAGCAAAGTGGGGGGTGGAAAAGTTGAGAGTTTTGGTGGGAAGAATATTGAGAAGATGTGTCGCCATGTTGAGGGCAGCAGCCCAAAACGAGGGTGGTACATGCGCATGAAAGAGCAGGGAGCGAACGACATTGTTGATGGTGCGAATAATGCGTTCAGCTTTGCCATTTTGAGCGGACGTGTAGGGGCAAGACATACGGAAGAGGACGCCGTGTGACGCAAAAAATGAACGAGCGCTGAGATTGTCAAATTCGCGGCCATTATCGCTTTGGATTCCTTGGATAGGAACACCAAACTGCGTGTGGACATAAGCGAAGAAATTCGACAATGTAGAGAAAGTGTCAGACTTGAGGCGCAGAGGAAATGTCCATACATAATGCGAATAATCATCAAGTATGACAAGATAATATTTGTGGCCGGAGACACTGGTAATAGGTGAGGTCCAAAGATCACAATGTAATAACTGAAACATGTGACTAGTGCGGGAAGAAGAGGGATAAAAGGGGAGGCGAACATGTCGTCCAAGCTGGCAGGCATGACAAAGGCCATCAGAATACTTAAGTCAGTGCTAGACATGGATCCACGAACCAGAGGTTTGATTGACCCTGCTTATGTTGAGAACAATGAAGAGGAGTACTACACCTATACTTCATTAGATGAGCCATCATCCACATTTGCCTTACTCGACATCTCTGGTCAGATCAAGATGATGGTTTGGTCACAAGCCACACAGTCTTGGCAAAGCATGTATGCGCAGCCTGCCGATCCCTGCACTTCGTATGCTACATGTGGACCTTTCACTGTATGCAACGGCAATTCACGTCCATTCTGTGACTGTATGGAGAGTTTCTCTCAGAAGTCAACATTGGATTGGGAGCTTGGCGATCGAACAGGAGGGTGTGTCAGAAATGCACCATTAGATTGCGCTAGCAACAATAATATGACAAGCTCAACAGATGTGTTCTATCCAATAGCTCATGTTGCATTGCCCTATGATCCTCAGAGCATAGCAGGAGCTACAACTCAGAGCGAATGCGCAGAAGTTTGTTTCAATGACTGCTCCTGCACCGCTTATTCCTATAACAATAGCAGGTGCTCAGTTTGGCATGGTGAATTACTTCATGTAAACGAGAATGATGGAATTGACAATACTTCAGAAGATGTTGTTTATATTCGCCTTGCTGCCAAAGGTTTGCAAAGTTTAAGGATAAAGAACAAAAGAAAAAGAACCACTGTAGTTATTGTTACTACTGCAAGTACTATTAGTAGTTTGATGCTAGTGCTTATGATGCTGTTACTTATTTGGAGGAATAAATTCGATTGGTGTGGAGTGCTGTTACATGAGAGCCAAGGTGGGGCTGGAATTACAACCTTTAGATACACTGATTTAAGTCGTGCCACTAAAAATTTCTCACAAATGCTTGGAGGAGGTGGTTTTGGTTCCGTATTCAAGGGAGAATTAAGTGACTCGACTGCCATAGCAGTGAAAAGGCTTGATGGTGCCCGTCAAGTAGAGAAGCAATTCCGGGCTGAGGTGAGCTCGATTGGATTGATACAACATATCAACCTAGTCAAATTGATCGGATTCTGCTGTGAACGCGATAAAAGACTACTTGTTTATGAACACATGTCAAATGGGTCTCTTGATTCCCATCTATTTAAGAGCAATTCTTCAGTGATTAATTGGAGCACCAGGTATCAAATAGCCATAGGAGTTGCTAGAGGATTGTGCTACTTGCACCAGAGTTGCCGTGAATGCATCATACGTCCTGATATTAAACCAGAAAACATACTGCTCGATGCCTCATTTGTTCCTAAAATTGCAGACTTTGGGATGGCAGCATTTGTAGGAAGAGACTTTAGTCGAGTTCTGACTACATTTAGAGGAACTGTTGGGTATCTTGCTCCTGAGTGGCTTAGTGGTGTTCCTATAACACAAAAAGTTGATGTTTACAGCTTTGGCATGGTACTGATGGAAATCATATCAGGAAGGAGGAATTCACCTGAAGTATACACCAGCAATAGTTATCACATTGCTTATTTCCCTGTGCAAGCCATAAGCAAGCTTCATGAGGGAGATGTACAGAGTTTAGTGGATCCTCTATTACATGGTAACTTTGATTTGGAAGAGGCGGAAAGGGTTTGCAAAGTTGCATGCTGGTGCATCCAAGATAACGAGGTTGATCGGCCGACCGAAGCGGCGCCGGGTGCGGAAAAACGGGCCTGGGTGAGAACCTAGACGTCTGATACCATGAAAGCTTCTATATATTGATAGATGATGGGATTACAGAAGAGATTACATATGTATAGGCTGAGTTGCCCAAAGGTCCAAGGTGTGAACACTAAGCTGAGAGGTTACAGGACTAATAACTATAGAGGTGTCGCACAGAACACCAGGTAAGACTGCACAAGGCACTAGGCCGGTGCATTCATACTATGGAGGAATATGAGTAGTCTAACAGGGAGAGTTTAAAACCTGGAAGCCAGTGCACTTTCAGGAACTTCATATCAGTAAAAGTGGATTGCGTAAAAATGCTGTGGTTGTCAGAGAAGAGTGTGCAGTAATCAAATTAGGATTTAGGAATTTTCAGGAGCAGAGTAATCATTTCAATCATATCTTCAGTTTTTCATGATTTATCATGTACACTAATTTTCTGAATGACTTTTCAGGTCGCAGGTTGACCCCGCGAAGTTAACTAAGTTGTGTTTATAGCAATGGAGATGTTTACTGTAAGGCTATTGGAGAGGCCAAGTTATCTTCTGAAGAGTATTTAGTAATTTCTATTACTTGTTGTCTTAATGTCCCAGTTTTGCCTTCCTACAGAGAAGTATAGGTCAGAGGTTAAGTTGTCATTTAAGCACGATGAAGATAAGCTCTTGGACAGAAAAATGGAGAGACAGAATCTTTAGTATAAGTTTAGTATAGATTATATAAAGTATAGAGGTGCATATATCATGCTTGTCTTGTTCATTTATGCTGAGATAATATATCACATTATCAAACATCTATTTTGGAATAATCGAATATAGTGAGCTCATTTTTCCGGCTCTTGAATGCAGCAGAATTTTAATATGGCCTTTTTTTCTTTTGTTATGGCATTTACATTGCTGAACTTGTGTGTCATACTGTCATCTGCCTGTGATCTAGTCATTGTGGTTCTGTTTGTTATATCACTGAGGCTCAAGGCTTTTGGATCCACTTTATTACCTAGGTATTGCCACAATTACCAAAGCTAGAGATGTCGAGTATTGAAAGTTGAAACTCAATCATCTGCACGGTTTCTTATAGCTAAATCTGACACGCTAAGAAGATCAAACAGAGTGAACTGTTGTATTACACCTGAAACCACTGCCCCCCTTGCGTGCAATCCTATCTCCTCTTCTTCCTGAAGGATCATTCCTAGCTCCTCTTCTTGGAGAGCATGTGCTTGAACCAGAAAGCTGAATCCTTGGGGTACCTGTTCAGCGTTTTGTAGTCCACGTAGACGAGGCCGAACCGTGAAGTGTACCCCAGCCTCCACTCAAAGTTGTCAAGCAGTGACCATGCAAAGTACCCAATGACTCTGGCACCATCATCTATAGCCTTCTTGAGCTCAATTATGTAGTCTCTATAATAGCGGATTCTTATCGTGTCATGCACGCCCTGAGTAATACTGATGTTACCAGGCTGGTCCATTCCTGTAAGAGCATAACACTGGTTAAAACCAAAGCTATAGATCATTCTCATTTGGAAATGAAAACTTTGAATCACGAGTACCATTTTCAGCAAGGATCATTGTAGGATTTTCATAGGTTTCCTTGACATAGTTGACAGCTTTGTTGATTCCCCATGGTACAATGTACAGCCAGTAGGAGTTTGCCTGCACAACTCAGAATTTGCAGTTACATAATCAGAGCCAAACCAACTTTCAGCTCTGCCCAGCTTTGGTATTGTAGACTTATAGCAGTATACTTACATGAGCACCAATAGGAACACCGTTTCTTTCATCTGCAGAAACATGTGAAAAGCATATGACTGAAGGAACATCTAGACACAGTTGGTAGCAGCACAAGAAACTGCAGAAAGTGAAATATGTTGCAGATCCTGAATCCAAGAATTTGGTGTTATGGAGTCAGAACTTACAGACAAAACCAACATGCCAATCATCCTGATAGCTGACCGGCATCAGGTTCCATGCCCCAGGATCCTTCATGTAGAAAGAAGTGTAGTGATTGATGCCAACATAGTCTATGGAGCCTTTTACCATCTTGGACTCTTCATCGCTGAACAATGGTAGCCTATCCTTGACAATCTCTTGCATCGAATATGGGTACCGTCCATTTATAATGGGGTCAAGGAACCTGTAAGAAGATTGTAAATCAGTTTGTTATTCGAAACAAGCTGTGTTTAGTCTGTTCCCCTCCAAGAGAATACAACATCGATTTGTGTCTAGTTGCCAACACTGTAACAATGTCACTGATGCACTAAACTTCTAAGGTAAGCAGTGATCTTTGATCTAGAATAAAGTTTTTTCAGGTTTTTACCAGCCAAGGTGGAAGTCCCTGGCTCGTTGTGCTGCAGCTTGATCCGCATTGCTGTTGCTGAAAGGTTCGTACCACACAAAATCCAAGAGAATTCCAATCCTCCCCTTTTGGTATAGCTGTTCAGTTGAAAGAAACACTGAAATTTTAACTGAACCAAAAGTGCAGTGTGCAGTGCACACTTCTAAGCATTGAACTGATTTGGCATTCGCACCTGATATTTATCACGATATCTCTTAACTGCAGCTGCATGAGAAAGGATGAGATGGTGCGCGACAAGGTATGGCTCTGTTGTGGAGTCGCCTCCAGCAGCGCACCCGGAACACCTCCCTGGTGCGTGTAAGCCATTGTCGTAGCCCAGGGCAGCAACACACCTCGGCTCGTTGAAGGTAAACCAGTTCTTGACCCTGTCTCCAAACGTCTGGAAGCAGAATTCAGCATAATCTGCAAACGCCTCCCTTCATGGTTACAATGTACAGTTGTGTCAGTCGCATGGTTGAATCAATTTGAATTTTTTTCTCTCGGTTCCTACTTTGAAATCCTTACACTATCTTGGGGCTAAGCCAGCCAAGGTACTGCTCATGGAGTGCCAATGGGAGGTCATAGTGGTAGAGGTTTGCATATGGGGTGATTCCTGATTTAGCATCAGAACAAAAAGTCAGTTTTTTTTTAAAAAAAAAGTTGGTCAGGAATATCTTTTGAGAAATATAAAAGCCAGTAATCTGACATAAATATCGTTTTCTTTAAAAGGTTAGTCAAGCCGGTTGAGAAGTTTACCTTGCTTAATCATGTAATCTATGAGCCTGTTGTAGTAGTCCACTCCTTCCTGGTTCACCTTACCAGTTCCATCTAAAATTTACACAAGATTCTACATCACAAATTCCCTTGACCCAAGGAAATTCTAAAAGATGGATCACACTTACTTGGGAAAATCCTAGACCAAGAGATCGAAAACCGGTACGCATCAAAGCCCATGTTCTTCATTATGTTTACATCTTCCTACACCTCAAAGAGAGCATCCAACAGGCATCAAATAAGGACACCGCAAAACCACGGGAATCAGTAATTCAGAATGCCTATACAGCATATGACACACCTTGTACTTATGATACTCATCAACCGTCACATCAGCGGTGGCATTGTCAGGGATCGTCCCTTTTTTGTCAACAAGAACACAACAGTAGTTTCAAGTATCACTCTATCCATCTCTTTATCCCAAAGACATATGCTTGTTCTTGAAACGTCAACTGGTTCTTACAATCTCACCTGGTACCTCTATGAAGGCGTCCCAGATGCTGGGCCCCCGGCCTCCCTGCTTGGCCATTCCCTCGACCTGGTACGCCGACGCGGCCGTCCCGAAGACGAACCCCTCCGGGAACGCGCGGCGGCTGAGCCCGCCGGTGTCGTAGATCTCCGGGTTGAGCCAGTAGAATTGCGCCGTCGGCAGCGTCAGCAGGACATGGGCTGCCGCCGCTAGCACTATCACCTGTACCGTGAGCTTCTTCATGGCTCTCTGCATGGACCCGGAGCAGAGGGAGCAGGAAAGCCGGAGACAGAGGCCGTGCTTTCCGAAGGCTTATAAAGGGGAGGAGGAGAGAAAGGCCGAGCCCTTTTCCCCGTTTTCTTTTCTAAACTTTGTTCGAAACCGACAGTGTTTATGTTCACTGCGTGCAGATTGCGTTGCTGCAGGCCTGGAGCATCCTAAGCCTGAAGCTCCTAATGGGAGTTAACAAAGGCACAGATAGATTGTGAGGGCATTGTAGCTTGCTGCAGTTCTCTACGGATGTTCCTGCTCTGCTCTTGGAAAGCTAAAATATCTTTCTCACATGCACAGCTTTGTTTGTCTTTACTCCATCCCATACTGATGATGATGGACCAGACCACTCATCAAGTTACTGCTTCAATATATGATTGGCAACGTCTGTGTATGCAGTTTTTCTGTGAGTGGTATATCGAGCTACAAAAAATTCGACAGTTCCCTACTTTTTTCTGTTACCACCACGTCAGCCCGGAGTACCTCGAGTCCTCAACAGCTGCAAACGAACGTCTGAACTCTGAACTGACGCAAGTCCTCAAGTCCCGATGGAGCACCACTCGCTATGTTCAGAACATGGATACACCGTGTCAGGAACAAACATGTCTATTAGTCCGTGCACGTGCTACACAAACAACATATCCTGAAGATAAGATAATGCCTGCCATTCAAGATCCGGATATGGGCGCCCGCAGCAAGAAACAGGTCTCGTGTACATCATCATCGAGAGCATCCCGCGCTCGCGTACGCGTGCAAGCTTGCGGCTATCTCCTCTGTCTCTCTTGCCGGCGACGTCTGTCTTGGCGTGCCACGGCACGACGGGAGAGGCAAGGGACAACCCCGACGAACGCATCGATCCCGCGCATCACGCGATTGCGTCGCCGAAATTGCCGTTGCGTTATCCTATCCGCAGCAGCGCCGGCGGATGCGTGGACGCGCCGCCGGCGGGTGAAGCGTGAAGGCCGGAGACCAAGGAGCGCGCCCGCAAACGGACGAGGCGGTCTGGCCGAGATCGCGGGGTAGCGCGGAGGACCAGCCGCCGTGCCGCTGCCCGCCACCGACACCCGCCGTGCAACAAGCGAGCGAGCATGGCCTCATGGGACAAGGGACCCGGATGCTGCGACAAGCGATGGGACAATTCCACGTGCCCACAGTACCCGGAGCAGAGGGAGCAGGAAAGCCGGAGACAGAGGCCGTGCTTTCCGAAGGCTTATAAAGGGGAGGAGGAGAGAAAGGCCGAGCCCTTTTCCCCGTTTTCTTTTCTAAACTTTGTTCGAAACCGACAGTGTTTATGTTCACTGCGTGCAGATTGCGTTGCTGCAGGCCTGGAGCATCCTAAACCTGAAGCTCCGAATGGGAGTTACAAAGGCACAAAAAGATTGTGAGGGCATTGTTGTAGCTCGCTGCAGTTATGTGCGGATGTTTCTCCTCTTGCCTCTTGGTAGGTTAAAATATCTTTCTAACAATCACAGCTTTGTTTGTCTTTACTCCTTCCCATCATACTGATGATGGACCACTCATCAAGTCACTGCTTCAATGATTGGCAACGTCCATCTATGCAGTTTTTCAGTGAGTGAAGGTATATCATGCTACCAAAAATTTGACAGTTCTATACTTTTTCTGGCACCACCACGTCAGCCCGGAGTACCTCAAGTCCTCAACATCTGCAAACGAACGTCTGAACTCTGAGGCCCCGTTTGCATTGGAGGAAAAACGTAGGAAAACTAAAGGAATCATATTCCCGTGAAACGAATGGCCAAGAAACTTTCCAGAGGAAAGGCAGGGAAACATGTACTTTTGTAGGAAACAAAACATTTACGGGAAGCTCTTGGAAATTTTTCCTGCGTGTGAAGGAGAAGCTAACCATTTCCATCATAGTGTTATACCGCCCCGTTCGCTTGGCTATCAATTTGTGTCTAGTTGCCAACACTGTAACAATGTCACTGATGCACTGAACTTCTAAGGTAAGCAGTGATCTTTGATCTAGAATAAAGTTTTTTCAGGTTTTTACCAGCCAAGGTGGAAGTCCCTGGCTCGTTGTGCTGCAGCTTGATCCGCATTGCTGTTGCTGAAAGGTTCGTACCACACAAAATCCAAGAGAATTCCAATCCTCCCCTTTTGGTATAGCTGTTCAGTTGAAAGAAACACTGAAATTTTAACTGAACCAAAAGTGCAGTGTGCAGTGCACACTTCTAAGCATTGAACTGATTTGGCATTCGCACCTGATATTTATCACGATATCTCTTAACTGCAGCTGCATGAGAAAGGATGAGATGGTGCGCGACAAGGTATGGCTCTGTTGTGGAGTCGCCTCCAGCAGCGCACCCGGAACACCTCCCTGGTGCGTGTAAGCCATTGCCGTAGCCCAGGGCAGCAACACACCTTGGCTCATTGAAGGTAAACCAGTTCTTGACCCTGTCTCCAAACGTCTGGAAGCAGAATTCAGCATAGTCTGCAAACGCCTCCCTTCATGGGTACAATGTACAGTTGTGTCAGTCGCATGGTTGAATCAATTTGGAACATCATCTCTCGGTTCCTAGTTTGAAATTCTTACACTATCTTTGGGCTAAGCCAGCCAAGGTACTGCTCATGGAGTGCCAATGGGAGGTCATAGTGGTAGAGGTTTGCATATGGGGTGATTCCTGATTTAGCATCAGAACAATAACTCAGTTTCTTTTTTTAAAAAAAAGTTGGTCAGGAATATCTTTTGAGGAGTAAAAAGGCCAGTAATCTGACACAAATATTGTTTTCTTTTTAAGGTTAGTCAAGCCGGTTGAGAAGTTTACCTTGCTTAATCATGTAATCTATGAGCCTGTTGTAGTAATCCACTCCTTCCTGGTTCACCTTACCAGTTCCATCTAAAATTTATATAAGATTCTACATCACAAATTCCCTTGTCCAAGGAAATTGTAAAAGATGGAGCACACTTACTTGGGAAAATCCTAGACCAAGAGATCGAAAACCGGTACGCATCGAAGCCCATGTTCTTCATTATGTTCACATCTTCCTACACCTCAAAGATCATCCAGCAGCCATCGACATCAAATAAGGACACCGCAAAACCACGGGAATCAGTAATTCAGAATGCCTATACAGCATATGACACACCTTGTACTTATGATACTCATCAACCGTCACATCTGCGGTGGCATTGTCAGGGATCGTCCCTTTTTACACATCAGCAAATTCAAGTATTAGTATTACCATTTCTTTATATTAAAAAAAGAGACATGATTTTCTTCTCGGTGCACGGTAAACTACACTGCCGAAGTGTCAGTTTACCTGGTACCTCGATGAAGGCGTCCCAGATGCTTGGCCCCCGGCCTCCCTGCTTTGCCATCCCCTCGACCTGGTACGCCGACGCGGCCGTCCCGAAGACGAACCCCTCCGGGAACGCGCGGCGGCTGAGCCCGCCGGCGTTGTAGATCTCCGGGTTGAGCCAGTAGAATTGCGCCGTCGGCAGCGTTAGCAGGACATGAGCTGCCGCCGCTAGCACTATCACCTGTACTGTGAGTTTCTTCATGGCTCTCTGCATGTACCCGGAGGAGAGGGAGCAGGAAAGCCGGAGACAGAGGCCGTGCTTTCCGAAGGCTTATAAAAAGGGGAGGGGGGAGAGAAAGGCCGAGCCCTTTTCCCTGTTTTCTTTTCTAAAGAAACCGACAGCTCATTTTCACTGCGTGCAGATTGCGTTGCTGCAGGCCTGGAGCATCCTAAACCTGAAGCTCCGAATGGGAGTTACAAAGGCACAAAAAGATTGTGAGGGCATTGTTGTAGCTCGCTGCAGTTATGTGCGGATGTTTCTCCTCTTGCCTCTTGGTAGGTTAAAATATCTTTCTAACAATCACAGCTTTGTTTGTCTTTACTCCTTCCCATCATACTGATGATGGACCACTCATCAAGTCACTGCTTCAATGATTGGCAACGTCCATCTATGCAGTTTTTCAGTGAGTGAAGGTATATCATGCTACCAAAAATTTGACAGTTCTATACTTTTTCTGGCACCACCACGTCAGCCCGGAGTACCTCAAGTCCTCAACATCTGCAAACGAACGTCTGAACTCTGAGGCCCCGTTTGCATTGGAGGAAAAACGTAGGAAAACTAAAGGAATCATATTCCCGTGAAACGAATGGCCAAGAAACTTTCCAGAGGAAAGGCAGGGAAACATGTACTTTTGTAGGAAACAAAACATTTACGGGAAGCTCTTGGAAATTTTTCCTGCGTGTGAAGGAGAAGCTAACCATTTCCATCATAGTGTTATACCGCCCCGTTCGCTTGGCTATCAATTTGTGTCTAGTTGCCAACACTGTAACAATGTCACTGATGCACTGAACTTCTAAGGTAAGCAGTGATCTTTGATCTAGAATAAAGTTTTTTCAGGTTTTTACCAGCCAAGGTGGAAGTCCCTGGCTCGTTGTGCTGCAGCTTGATCCGCATTGCTGTTGCTGAAAGGTTCGTACCACACAAAATCCAAGAGAATTCCAATCCTCCCCTTTTGGTATAGCTGTTCAGTTGAAAGAAACACTGAAATTTTAACTGAACCAAAAGTGCAGTGTGCAGTGCACACTTCTAAGCATTGAACTGATTTGGCATTCGCACCTGATATTTATCACGATATCTCTTAACTGCAGCTGCATGAGAAAGGATGAGATGGTGTGCGACAAGGTATGGCTCTGTTGTGGAGTCGCCTCCAGCAGCGCACCCGGAACACCTCCCTGGTGCGTGTAAGCCATTGCCGTAGCCCAGGGCAGCAACACACCTTGGCTCATTGAAGGTAAACCAGTTCTTGACCCTGTCTCCAAACGTCTGGAAGCAGAATTCAGCATAGTCTGCAAACGCCTCCCTTCATGGGTACAATGTACAGTTGTGTCAGTCGCATGGTTGAATCAATTTGGAACATCATCTCTCGGTTCCTAGTTTGAAATTCTTACACTATCTTTGGGCTAAGCCAGCCAAGGTACTGCTCATGGAGTGCCAATGGGAGGTCATAGTGGTAGAGGTTTGCATATGGGGTGATTCCTGATTTAGCATCAGAACAATAACTCAGTTTCTTTTTTTAAAAAAAAGTTGGTCAGGAATATCTTTTGAGGAGTAAAAAGGCCAGTAATCTGACACAAATATTGTTTTCTTTTTAAGGTTAGTCAAGCCGGTTGAGAAGTTTACCTTGCTTAATCATGTAATCTATGAGCCTGTTGTAGTAATCCACTCCTTCCTGGTTCACCTTACCAGTTCCATCTAAAATTTATATAAGATTCTACATCACAAATTCCCTTGTCCAAGGAAATTGTAAAAGATGGAGCACACTTACTTGGGAAAATCCTAGACCAAGAGATCGAAAACCGGTACGCATCGAAGCCCATGTTCTTCATTATGTTCACATCTTCCTACACCTCAAAGATCATCCAGCAGCCATCGACATCAAATAAGGACACCGCAAAACCACGGGAATCAGTAATTCAGAATGCCTATACAGCATATGACACACCTTGTACTTATGATACTCATCAACCGTCACATCTGCGGTGGCATTGTCAGGGATCGTCCCTTTTTACACATCAGCAAATTCAAGTATTAGTATTACCATTTCTTTATATTAAAAAAAGAGACATGATTTTCTTCTCGGTGCACGGTAAACTACACTGCCGAAGTGTCAGTTTACCTGGTACCTCGATGAAGGCGTCCCAGATGCTTGGCCCCCGGCCTCCCTGCTTTGCCATCCCCTCGACCTGGTACGCCGACGCGGCCGTCCCGAAGACGAACCCCTCCGGGAACGCGCGGCGGCTGAGCCCGCCGGCGTTGTAGATCTCCGGGTTGAGCCAGTAGAATTGCGCCGTCGGCAGCGTTAGCAGGACATGAGCTGCCGCCGCTAGCACTATCACCTGTACTGTGAGTTTCTTCATGGCTCTCTGCATGTACCCGGAGGAGAGGGAGCAGGAAAGCCGGAGACAGAGGCCGTGCTTTCCGAAGGCTTATAAAGGGGAGGGGGAGAGAAAGGCCGAGCCCTTTTCCCCGTTTTCTTTTCTAAACTTTGTTCGAAACCGACAGTGTTTATGTTCACTGCGTGCAGATTGCGTTGCTGCAGGCCTGGAGCATCCTAAGCCTGAAGCTCCTAATGGGAGTTAACAAAGGCACAGATAGATTGTGAGGGCATTGTAGCTTGCTGCAGTTCTCTACGGATGTTCCTGCTCTGCTCTTGGAAAGCTAAAATATCTTTCTCACATGCACAGCTTTGTTTGTCTTTACTCCATCCCATACTGATGATGATGGACCAGACCACTCATCAAGTTACTGCTTCAATATATGATTGGCAACGTCTGTGTATGCAGTTTTTCTGTGAGTGGTATATCGAGCTACAAAAAATTCGACAGTTCCCTACTTTTTTCTGTTACCACCACGTCAGCCCGGAGTACCTCGAGTCCTCAACAGCTGCAAACGAACGTCTGAACTCTGAACTGACGCAAGTCCTCAAGTCCCGATGGAGCACCACTCGCTATGTTCAGAACATGGATACACCGTGTCAGGAACAAACATGTCTATTAGTCCGTGCACGTGCTACACAAACAACATATCCTGAAGATAAGATAATGCCTGCCATTCAAGATCCGGATATGGGCGCCCGCAGCAAGAAACAGGTCTCGTGTACATCATCATCGAGAGCATCCCGCGCTCGCGTACGCGTGCAAGCTTGCGGCTATCTCCTCTGTCTCTCTTGCCGGCGACGTCTGTCTTGGCGTGCCACGGCACGACGGGAGAGGCAAGGGACAACCCCGACGAACGCATCGATCCCGCGCATCACGCGATTGCGTCGCCGAAATTGCCGTTGCGTTATCCTATCCGCAGCAGCGCCGGCGGATGCGTGGACGCGCCGCCGGCGGGTGAAGCGTGAAGGCCGGAGACCAAGGAGCGCGCCCGCAAACGGACGAGGCGGTCTGGCCGAGATCGCGGGGTAGCGCGGAGGACCAGCCGCCGTGCCGCTGCCCGCCACCGACACCCGCCGTGCAACAAGCGAGCGAGCATGGCCTCATGGGACAAGGGACCCGGATGCTGCGACAAGCGATGGGACAATTCCACGTGCCCACAGTAGCCCTCAGTCAATACATAGAGTTACGGAAAACACTTTCCAAGTACATATCACGTTTTATCATATACTCCCTCCGTCCCAAAATATTTGCACCTTTTGACTTCTGTGCTTCACGTTTGACCATTCGTCTTATTTGAAAAAAATTATGAAAATATCATTTATTTTGTTAGGATATGTTTTATCATCGTATATACTTTAAGTATATCATAATTATTTTTATATTTTTATAATTTTTTTAATAAGACGAATGGTCAAATGTGATTGGTAAAAGTCAAAAGGTACAAATATTTTAGGACAGAGGGAGTACTCGTATTTTGAGATCTCAGTCTTGAAATGTCGGGGATATTGTGATTTGCGAGGCAGTGGGCACAGTGGCCATCTCGTGCCGCATATAGGGCCTGCTTGGTTGGTTGGGATCCAAAGCTTGCCAAGCTAAAGTGTGGGCAAGTTCAAAAACTTTGACACTTGTTTGGTTTAAAGCCAAATTTTTTTAGCTATCACATTTTAATATTAAATTAAGTGACAACCTTAAATTCTTGCTCAAATTTTAGCAAAATTTTTTGTCATACCCACATTTTGGCATGTCCAAAATTTGTCACGGCAAATTTAGGCCGTGCTTTCCGAAGGCTTATAAAGGGGAGGGGGAGAGAAAGGCCGAGCCCTTTTCCCCGTTTTCTTTTCTAAACTTTGTTCGAAACCGACAGTGTTTATGTTCACTGCGTGCAGATTGCGTTGCTGCAGGCCTGGAGCATCCTAAGCCTGAAGCTCCTAATGGGAGTTAACAAAGGCACAGATAGATTGTGAGGGCATTGTAGCTTGCTGCAGTTCTCTACGGATGTTCCTGCTCTGCTCTTGGAAAGCTAAAATATCTTTCTCACATGCACAGCTTTGTTTGTCTTTACTCCATCCCATACTGATGATGATGGACCAGACCACTCATCAAGTTACTGCTTCAATATATGATTGGCAACGTCTGTGTATGCAGTTTTTCTGTGAGTGGTATATCGAGCTACAAAAAATTCGACAGTTCCCTACTTTTTTCTGTTACCACCACGTCAGCCCGGAGTACCTCGAGTCCTCAACAGCTGCAAACGAACGTCTGAACTCTGAACTGACGCAAGTCCTCAAGTCCCGATGGAGCACCACTCGCTATGTTCAGAACATGGATACACCGTGTCAGGAACAAACATGTCTATTAGTCCGTGCACGTGCTACACAAACAACATATCCTGAAGATAAGATAATGCCTGCCATTCAAGATCCGGATATGGGCGCCCGCAGCAAGAAACAGGTCTCGTGTACATCATCATCGAGAGCATCCCGCGCTCGCGTACGCGTGCAAGCTTGCGGCTATCTCCTCTGTCTCTCTTGCCGGCGACGTCTGTCTTGGCGTGCCACGGCACGACGGGAGAGGCAAGGGACAACCCCGACGAACGCATCGATCCCGCGCATCACGCGATTGCGTCGCCGAAATTGCCGTTGCGTTATCCTATCCGCAGCAGCGCCGGCGGATGCGTGGACGCGCCGCCGGCGGGTGAAGCGTGAAGGCCGGAGACCAAGGAGCGCGCCCGCAAACGGACGAGGCGGTCTGGCCGAGATCGCGGGGTAGCGCGGAGGACCAGCCGCCGTGCCGCTGCCCGCCACCGACACCCGCCGTGCAACAAGCGAGCGAGCATGGCCTCATGGGACAAGGGACCCGGATGCTGCGACAAGCGATGGGACAATTCCACGTGCCCACAGTAGCCCTCAGTCAATACATAGAGTTACGGAAAACACTTTCCAAGTACATATCACGTTTTATCATATACTCCCTCCGTCCCAAAATATTTGCACCTTTTGACTTCTGTGCTTCACGTTTGACCATTCGTCTTATTTGAAAAAATTATAAAAATATCATTTATTTTGTTAGGATATGTTTTATCATCGTATATACTTTAAGTATATCATAATTATTTTTATATTTTTATAATTTTTTTAATAAGACGAATGGTCAAATGTGATTGGTAAAAGTCAAAAGGTACAAATATTTTAGGACAGAGGGAGTACTCGTATTTTGAGATCTCAGTCTTGAAATGTCGGGGATATTGTGATTTGCGAGGCAGTGGGCACAGTGGCCATCTCGTGCCGCATATAGGGCCTGCTTGGTTGGTTGGGATCCAAAGCTTGCCAAGCTAAAGTGTGGGCAAGTTCAAAAACTTTGACACTTGTTTGGTTTAAAGCCAAATTTTTTTAGCTATCACATTTTAATATTAAATTAAGTGACAACCTTAAATTCTTGCTCAAATTTTAGCAAAATTTTTTGTCATACCCACATTTTGGCATGTCCAAAATTTGTCACGGCAAATTTGGACCCAAACCAATTAGACCCTAAATCAAATGACTACCTAAATTTCATGCTCTAATTTTGGTCTGTCTTTATTTTGGCTGGCCATAATTTTGGCTTGCCATAGTTTTAGCTTGGCACAAATTGGCATGTAACCAAGCAGGCCCATAGTACTCATGGAGCGAAGGGAATCATGGGCAGCGTAGACTAGCTAGATTTATTTTGGGGGCTTTCTTCTCTCTGTACAAGCCCGTCTAACACTCTGGCCCTCTCTTTTTCGGGCCGTGTTTAGATGTTGCTTTTGGGTGAATTTGGGAGTATGATGTCACATCATAATCATTGCGTCACTGTAGCATTTCGTTTGTATGTGCGAAAAATTGTCCAAAAATTTATTAATTAGGCTCAAAATGTTCGTCTCGCAGAGTACAACAAAACTGCGTAATTAGTTTTTAATTTTATCTACATTTAGTACTCCATGCATGCTATGACATTTTGATGTGATGGGAATCTTCTTTTTGCACAGTAAATTTGGGAGTAGAAATTCTGGATCTAAACAGGGCCTCGGCCCTTTTTGGCAGGGCCATGGGCAGGTCATATAAAAAAAAGGCCTAGGGATGTCCAACTCGCAATACCTTGGTTTTGGCCCAGCCCATGGGAAAGGCCATGGCGCCATCAGCCACTAATCCGCAGCGTGACTCGGACCTTAGCTGGCCATGACGCTTGGCCCAATCTCCCGCTCCTGACAGTCTTGACAATCCACAGTTCAGGCATTTTACGACCTGAACCACTCCCTGTTAAATTCACCCATCCACAGGAGTGTACAAACATCCCATGTACGGCCGAGATTTGGTCTATCTATCTATAGACACATATAAAGATCCATCTCGCATAAGTAGAATTCTAGATGGGCCCGGCTCCGGTAGTAGGAATGCTAGAGACCAAGACGTACAAGACGAACTCGCCATCGCCGTCGTCTCTTTTGGAGACGCATAGCCATCAGGGATTCAGAAGGATCATCCAAAGTCTTCGTTTGCATCAGGCTCCTGAACAAAACTATCCCCGGTCGCTGTGGTGGCCTCGCGCTGCCCGATTCGATGTGGCCGCTGCCGATACGCGCATCGGACGGTCGAACGGCGCCGAGTTCGTGCGCCCTGCGATGGCGAGCATCAGGCTATCATATCCTATCGGCTGGCCTGGGCATCGCATATTCGCATCCACAGGAGTAGAGGATGATGACGATGACGTGCAGGCGCAGCTCGCCAATCAGTGAGGTTTGCTGATCTGCGAGGCTGCAATGGACGTTGTCTGACGGCGGACGCCGGACAGTTGGACGAAGATCAGGCCGGGTCAAAGTAAAACTTGACCTGCTTGCTCCATGACCATGAGGCACAGCTCATCGGTGATCTTCTGGGCAGCCAAGCTCTGGAGCGATGACGGTTGCCTGGTCCAAACGTGCTGTTTTTTTGGGCATCTCTAAGATGCTTCCTTTTTATAAGTTCAAAAGAAAAGATGCTTCCTTTTTTTCTGCACGTGTCTTGGCCGTTCACCTCGCCGGGGACCGGGTTCTCTTTAGTGTTCATCGCACGTTTTTCTACGCTATAAAAAAACTAGTGCTCATTGGTGATGAGAGAAGGGCACGCGCACGCGGATGATATGGCTGTGTTGTGTTCAGTAAAAAAAGTGTAGGAGAAAGTTTGGAGAAAATGTCACATCGGACACTGTAGCGTACCGTAGCACCTTTCGTTTGTTTATGGTGAACATTGTCCTACCATGACCTAACTAGGCTCAAAAGATTCGTCTCGTCGTGTACATCAAAACTATGCAATTAGTTTTTTATTTACCCATGTTTAGTGTTCCATGCATGAGGAGAGAGATTTGATATGATAGGTGGATAATGATGTTTGGAGAGAGAATTTTGGGAATTTTAGTGATGGGACGAGGAACTAAACACAGCAAAAAAAAAAGGGTATGATGATGATCAACGGATGGGCCAACCGGCCAAACGTGAAAAATCACACTTATGCAAACGCTTTTCTAACTGTACAATAACAAGCTGCGCCATACATGGTAGGTGAGGAAGTGAAGCAAGAGTGAGACCATCAACGAATAACAATCAACCCGCTTCGAAATCATGGGTACGTTCTAAAGATTTTCAGGAATCGACGTTGATCGCGTGGCGGTGCGATCCCGAGACAATAGGCATAACGTGTAGGGACGTACGGTAGACGGAACTATATGCTTCTCTGCTAATGCCAATGGCATCAAGCCATCAACGTCCCGTAAGCATTGGCTTGCAATGAAGATCGAATTTCCTTGGCGCCTGACACTGAAGTGCACCATAACGTGGTGGCTTCATACATACTGGCTGTGTTTAGTTTCCCATCAAATCAGCAAACTTTTCAAAATTCTCTCTCCAAACTTCACTATTCACCTATTACATCAAATCTCTCTCCTCGTGCATGGAACACTAAACGAAGGTAAATAAAAAAACTAATTACATGTTTTTAATGTACACGACGAGACGAATCTTTTGAGCCTAGTTAGGTCATGGTAGGACAATGTTCACCATAAACAAACGAAAAATGGTACAGTACAACACTACAGTGTCGTCGGATGTGACATTTTCACCAAACTTTCCATACCACTTTTTTGAACTAAACACACCCACTGTCCGGAAGAGATAGATGAATTTTTACAAGCAAGATTTTCCCGCATACTTTTCGGATTGAAAGGAAGCGATGAGGTTGAGGTTAGATGTTCAACAATGAGGATCATATTGTTTGCTTAAAGTGATTGTAACTTTTGTGATATGGCACCAGGGTAGTATTTTTGCTAGTCCAGCGACCTGAGTGTGTTGTATGTAGTAAAAAATATGATTAATTATATTAGCAAATCCCTAACCCATCCGGGACATTTCGTCGGGGACATGGCGCCATCGGCCTAAATCAGCGTGACTCGGACTGGCCCTACCTGACGCCTCGCCCAATCTCACGTCTCAGCCAGACATGGCATCATCCACATTAATTTCCTTCTACAAATGGAGAAGGATTACGACCTGGAAACCACTCCCAAAGCGGATTACGATCGGGGAAATCTGGAAGGATCGCACACGCCCGAGATTTTGATCTCTCGCACACGGAAACGCAGCACACACACCTCCATTTTCTCGCGTACACAACACAGAAGCGTGCCGTATTAGGAACGCAAGATAGAGAGTCCAAGACCAAGAGCGAGACGAGGCGTCGCGGTGGCCGTCGCCGTCGCATCGCCATCAGGGATTCATCAGGATCATTCTGCTCGTTTTCCTTTCTATCTCCGGCGTTGCATCGCATCAGACTCTTGGGACGAACGGCGGCGATCAAGCCATCTCTTTGGCTTGGGCATCGCATCCACGCGACGGCGATGTGCAGCAGCGTCGCCAAGACGCCAACATGTATTTGTATTTCCTCCGCAAGCAAGGCTGTAATTACTTCTTCGCACGGCGGACTCTGGCGGTTAGGCGGGTCAAAGTAAAACTTGGACTGCTGTGCTCGCTGATCCCATCTGTTAGGGCAGTCCCAACCCAAAACACTAGTACTGATGTCCATAACCTCCACATCATTAAGAAACTAGTACAAGACACTACCCTCCCAAAGCAGACACTGATGCTCTATGACTAAATTAAATGCTGCTTCTCTCTCATCTTATCTTGGATAGCGTGTAAAAACCATGTCTCATGCAAGACCCGGTTTCCTCCTCTTTCTTCATTAACTCACTTGCCACATCATCTTTTATCCTACATGGCACCTTATTTAATGCTATGGACATTATCCTAGTCATTGGGTTGGGATTGCCCTTATCCGTGCGTGATCTGCTGGGGTGCAGAGCTCAGCAGCGATGTCGGTTGCCTGCCCCAAAACGTGCCATTTCTATTTCTTTTGGGTATCTCTAAGAAAGATGCTGCCCTTCTTTTCTGTCACGTGTTTTTAGCGTTGACTTTGCCGTGGACCTCGTGGTAGTACTATCAGGAAGCAGGGGGCGTGTTTTTAGCGTTCATCACTCTGCAAAGCCCGCGGATGAATGATACTACGTACGCAAAAAAGAAGGGTATGGTGATGATCGCCGGATTACACAAATCATCGAGTGATGAGGACATGGCGATGCTTTTGGTGACAGCCCCCAGCATGATGACGACATGATGCCGATTTAACCTTTCTGTCATCTCTCCTACTGGCACGGTGAATGGAAAGGGTAAAGGCGTCATCACCAAGCACGCGCATCCGCATAGCATCTCGACCTCCCCGGTAAAGGCTGCCAGCGGGCGAGGAGTACGGCCACACTGACGACGTGGCCCCGGTGCATCGAAGTGGCAGGCAGCCCAAGGCCCACGTGGACCAGACACGCAGGCAAGTGTCATGCTGGACTGTTGGAGATGGAGTGACTAGCTGGCTGTAAATAAAAAAAACTGAGCAGATCCCCATCTCCCCCTGCGTGCTCAACGTGTGGCCAACCCAAGACTCCAAGAGCCCAAGAAAACCAAAACCAAAACCAAAAGCAAATCCAAATCCAAACTCCAATCCTAGAAAAGGGGGACAAAAAAGAAAGTCCATTTGCTGTCCAGCACACAACGCAGCCAGCCACTCTCCCAAGCTTGCTGACAGGAGAGAGATAGAGATAAAGAAACAAAAAAGAAAGCTTAAAAAATTGCTTGAACCCCCCCAATATACCAAACAAAACGTATACGCCACAGGGGCCACCCACAGGAGCACGGTCCCACCCTCTCCACGCCCACTGACACGCCGGGCCCACCACGCCCCTGCGGCCGCCCACCGCACGAGCGAAAAGGCCACACCAACGGTCACAGATTGGGCTCTCGCAGTTTCGTCGTCTCCTCTCCCTCCTCTCTCCTCCTCTCCTCTCGCCAACGCCACTCCACCAAAAGTTTACCCCAACCAAATCCTCCGCTCGCCCCCCTTCGCTTTCCTTCCTTCCTCTTCTTCTCCATACCACTCCACCGCATACCACTCCACCGGTCGTCAGGTCCACCGCTCTATTCCTCTGCCTGCTTCTCCATCCCCGCCAAGAGGAGCAAGGCGCCACGCTCTCCGGGGGCCGCGTCATGGGCGCCGGCGAGAACGCCGTACGGTTTCTTTCTTCCTTCCTTTATTGTGCTCCCGTAAAGATTGTCCCTTTATCGAGCAACGCCGGTTGCTCGCTTGTTCTTGCCGGCTGATGGGTTCCTTGCCTTTGGTGTGTGCTGACTGCTGACTTCCTGTTTGTGTCCTGTGACTTCGCGTGCAGGCGCCGCCGCGGCAGGAAGTTACGCGAGACAGGGGAGCGGCGCCGCCGCGGAAGGAACTTACGCGAGACAGGGGAGCGCCGCCGCCGCTGGCACCGGTGCCGGAGGCGGTGGACAAGGTGGTCGTCGTGGACCAGGCGCCGCGGATACAGGCGCAGCGGCCGCTGGCGCCGCTGCAGGTCACCACGCAGGCGCCGCCGCCGCCCATGTCCGTGGCCTCCGGCGCCGTCGAGCCGCCGCCGCAGGTGGCGGCGTACCAGCCCGTCCCGCAGGGCCCGATGCAGGTAGGAGGAAATGTCCAAGCCCAATTGCCTAGATTCTTGCTGCAAATAAAATCTCGATCGAATTGATTAGGATTTTTCGGTTTAAATAGTGGGATTGGCCCGGCCCTTTTAGAACATGTGAGCGTGCTTGATTGCGATCCGACTGTATCAATTTAGGCTGGTTGGTAGGCGGGGAGGGTAGTACAATAATTTTTGTTTGGTACCAGCAGGTTTATTGTATTGCTGTGCCCTGTACTTCTGACTTTTTGGCGTTCATGCTTACTTGCTGAATACCGAATTGATAGAATCACTGAATTATTCTATCACTATACTACATTGACAGTAAGGACTTAAAAGTACTCCAAAAGAACTGGCTCTCAAATGGTTAAAGAATAGTTTGATGCTGATAGTTTGGTTTGGTTTTGGTTAGAACTGGCCAAAGAGTAGTTTAATTGCAAGTTTGCAAGTTGTGCTGTTGATATTTGCATATGTGTTAGATGCCAAAAGGACACAAAAAGGTAATCTTTATCTGCCTGATTTAGGCTTAGGTTCTTCAATTATGGAGCTTCCACATAGCACACGGCAACAAAGCCAATAATGAATGATGGAATATCCAACATTACAAGCGAATTGTGTTTACTTTTGAGGTGATCGCCAAAAGCAATTTTATAACAACTCAAAGTGCTCAACCTCCCACGATAGAGAAGGAGCATATATTGTAGTGTTTGGCACGATTTATTAATGAGTGTTGCCTAACTTAGCTTCGGTTAACTAGATTCATGCATGATTAATGGGTTTCTTAGGCACTAATATGGGATTCCTCTAAAAAATCACCAATAATGTACCATACTACCATCACTCATTCACTTGTAATTGAATATCTGAAACTGAATGTCATGTTATGATATTCTAATCTTGAAGCTGACAATCTGCAACGGCTACTGATTGAGTTTAGCTGACGAGGTGACAACTGATTTGTGGTTGCAGGGGCCGCTCCCGTCGCTCAACTCACACAAGTACACCAACGGCATAACGCTGTGTCTCTTCCTGCTACACCTTGCAGCAGCTGGGCTCGCCATTGGGTTCTTCGTTTTCAGGGCCATCCAGGACATCACCCAGCATCCGCGGTCCCGCAATGCGCGGCGTGAGCGCAGCCTGCTGCGCGACTGGCTGCTGCCCGTGGAGGGCACGGTGGCACTCAGTATCGTGCTGGCCTTCGCGTGGCAGAAGGCGGTGCGCACGTGGCCACGGGCCATGGTGCGCGTCATCCTCTGGTCCAGCTTCGGCGTGACGCTGGGGGTGGGCGCGCTGCTCATGTGCTTCTCCATGCTAGCCACCGTCGGGCTCGGTGTCGCCATGGTGGTGTTCTCCATCGGCACGGGGCTGTACGCGTGCTGGGTGACGCGCCGCGTGAGCTTCACCGCGCGGGTGTTCGAGCGCGCCGTGCAGCCGGTGGACAAGTTCCGCGGGCTGAACGGCCCCGCGTACCTGATGGTGGCGGCCGGGTTCGTGTGGATCTCCGTGTGGTGCCTGGCGGTGATCGGCGCCATCAACTTCCGGTTCCCCGGGCTGACCATTCTGGCGCTGGTGGTGAGCCTGATGTGGACCGCGGAGGTGATGCGGAACGTGGCGAACCTGACGGCGAGCCGGGTGATCGCGCTCTACTACCTGCGCGGCATGCAGTCAAGCGTGAAGTTCAGCTTCCAGCGGGCGCTGACCTACAACCTCGGCAGCGCCTGCCTCGGCTCCCTCTTCGTGCCCACCATCGAGGCGCTGCGCATCCTGGCGCGTGGGCTCAACCTCCTCGAGGGCGAGGACGAGTTCATGTTCTCCTGCGCGCACTGCTGCCTCCACGTCATGAACGGCATCTTCAGCTTCGGCAACAGCTGGGCCTTCGTCCATGTGAGCACGCGCGCGCACCGCTCCTTCTTCAAATGGCAATGCATTTGGCACTAACAAGCAAGGTGTTCTGTTGGTGTTTCAGATCGCGGCGTACGGGCGGGGGTTCGTGCAGGCGTCGCGGAGCACGTGGGGCCAGTTCGAGGCGCGGCCGGGGATGGCGGCGCTGGTGGACTCGGACATCACGAGCTCGGTGTGCTTCCTGACGGGCGTGACGAGCGGCGCCCTGTGCGTGGCGCTGGCGGGGTCCTGGGCGTTCGCCGTGCACCGGCACTACACGGCCACCGTGTCGCTGCTGGCCTTCTTCGTCGGGTACCTGATGACCCGGATCGGCATGGCGCTGCCGCAGGCGTGCGTGGGGTGCTACTACGTCTGCTACGCCGAGAACCCCGCGTCGCGGCTGTTCGACGACACCATCCCGGGGCAGCTGCGCAAGATGCAGGAGGGCCAGGGCCCGCTCGTGCCCACGCCGCGCTTCCCGCACCAGCGCGCCGCCGCCGCGTGACACCATTCGTCGGTCGGACTCGCCATGCCCTTCTTCAGCGAGGATGAGGCGGCGGCTTCACGCTGCAAGCTGGAGGGAATTGTGCCTGGTCTTGTAAATCCATCCATTTTTTTGTCGGTAGAAATGAGCGAGGAATCCCCAATATTTCGGGTATGTAGACAGATCTATTCTTGGATAGTTAATGTGAATATTTTAACATCATTTTTTTTTATGACTTGAACACGTACTGGATTAGCCTCATAGATTGAGGCTAGGAATCGAGTGTCCTTGTGCTCCGCGTAGTGAAACGGTCGATAGGCCCAGAGGCACAAAATTCTGTGATGGGCCGAAGAGAAAACAGCCCATCAAACACCCAGGCTGCCGTTTGAGTCACGTCCAACCCGCTTGAGTCGCGTTTTTTTTTCTTTTTGAGATTTGCGTCGCGTTGATTTCACGCGCGCCGCTCCCCTCTCCCAAATCGGCATCAACTCCTACCCCGAAGTACAAATGGCAACCCGAAGCTCCGAGCGCAAGCGCAGATCGATCGCCCTAGCAACCGAGAGCGCGGTGATGGTGCGGCCGAGGGGTAAGAAGCGCACGGCGGCCCAGGCGGCGGCCACTGATGATTCGAGCAAGTCGGCGGAGGCCCCTCGGGGGCGGGGGAAGCGCGTCAGGGCGCCGCCCGAGCCCAATGCCGAGACGGAGTACTTCCCCGAGAAGAGGAATCTGGTGATTAGCCTTCACGATGACCTGTTTCGAGCCGATGCTCGCTTCGATCGGTTTGTTTTGTTTGGTTTTGGTAATTAGTATCCCTGATCGAGTAGTGAGCGTGGATAGGTTCTTATGTGATTAGCTCGATCGCGGACTGCTTCGGTTTTGATTATCGGTGCTCGTATCGTATCTCTGCCTGTCTGGGATCGGTAAAAGATGGGGTGATGATGGTTCCGTTCTGCTGCTAGTGACCTCTAATGCGGCATCTCATTGTTTATATGTGACTAGCACTTGGTTCGACTATTGGTTTGTTCTGATCTGAAGAGAAAACTGGAATCCTCTGCCGTGGCATTAGAGAATTCATAAGTGATGAAAACTTTTAAACTCGTGTGCCTTTGGCTGGTCAACTTCTTCCTAGGTCCGGTCACCGGTGCTATTGTTACGTCAAGAGTCAATGAGCATGCCTGATCAGCACTAAAGTTTATGGTAGCCATGTTGCACCATAGGTGCCATGTTCTATTTGCAAGTTGTTGTTTTTTCTCCGACAGCAGTCCTTCCTTTTGGAAGCAACTGTTATAACCGTTTCATGTGTGCTATGACTGATGGTTTGTTGCTCTGTTCAGGAGGATCTGTGGTTGTCTGTTTTTCCTATTGGGACTGAGGTTTGTTTCTATCCTGCCTTATTTGTTTGCATAGTGTGTGTATGGTAGCTGGACATGCCTTAAGCTGCATGCTATCCTTGCGTATAACAATTAACAGTTTATAGAACTTGGCTTGTCATCTGCAGTGGGAACACATTGATAGGGTAAAGGAGTTCAGTTGGAACTTCGAAAATTTAGAGGTATGATGGTCAGACTTAATCCTGTAAGGATTTTCCTTTTTCCTTTTTGAATGTTTAACTTCAACCTAAAGTGATATGTGATTGTTCTTGGTGAGCAGAAAACACTAGAAGAAGGTGGGGAACTTTATGGGAAGACGGTTTACTTGTTTGGAAGCACCGAGCGTAAGTAACAAAGTATACTTGGTTGTCAGCTAATTTCTACAGTTAATTTTGGGATCATGTTTGTTAATCATGGTAATATTTCAATAATACAAGTACCAAACTAGTGTTATCTGGCTAGATTTAGTGAAGTTTATTTGAAGAGCTATTAATCTGGTTCAGTGAGATTCACCAACAATTATATCCATGCATCACTTTTTATATGTTGGGTGTTAAAGTAGATTTTAGTATCTGCCATGTGCTTCATTTCCTTATTTAGTTTTATGGATGTTAAATATTGTTCCATACAAGTCAAATTGGCTCCTATTGGCATGCAGCACAACTATTGGATGGTAATGGTGAATCTAAGAGGATGGTATATATTCCTGTCGTAGTTGCTGTAAGCTCTCATCCACCCTCTTGGTCCAGCAATAACATTATTATATTCACTCTTCTATGTTGAGTTTCATAATAAAACATGTTATTAGAAAAAATGGACTATGATGTCTTCGGTTGTACATCATATTGAGCTGAACATTTAGCTCATGCAATTCAGCAATTTTTATTAGATATGTATAGCCTGCATATATACTTGACTTGTATACCTGATTACATTCCTTGACATTCCTTGTATACCAAGCCACTGCTATATATATATGAGATCACCCCCCCACTCCCCACCCCCCACCCCCCCTGCGAACGGTGGCAGAGACCGACTGGTCACTGCCGCCTGCCGCACGACCCCTTCGGGAGGTCAGGGGTTCGATCCCCATGGGGAGCGAGCCAGGCAGATGCACAAATGTGCGATGGTTGAGCGGCCGGTGTGGCCCTCCCAGTCCGGTTATCCGGGAGTCTGCCCGTTGAAAAAAAATTCCCTCGTCTGTCCCACACCAAAGCACAGGTCTGAGGCCGGCCAAATCTCACGTGTGCTGCGGTGCCGCTGTGTATGGGTGGGGAAGGGGTTCGGGGATTTTATCGACCTGTGTGAGAAGGTCTTCTTCTTAATACAATACCATGGGGGTGGTCTTACCCTCCACAGGTCAAGTTTTTTTTTTAGATCACCCCCCCTATTGGGTGTTTGGTGTTTCCCCCAAACATACCTCTCTACAATTTTGTCTATACCTTTTACTATTTTGATATCATTTTTTACTATTTTCAAAAAATTTAAAATTACACAAGATGAAAATTTATATATATCAGCTTTTAAGTTTAAATTTGCAACAGATTTTTTAAAAAAGTGTAAGAAACTTTATTTATCTTGTCAGTTGATGTTACCAAGGGGATTATCTTGGCAGGAGAATCTATTTCCTTCTATCCGATGTTGTTCTATTATGATTCTGGATTTTTCTCAAAGATTTCCTTACTGTATTGCCTTGTAACTTGTCAAAACTATCTGGCTGGTGAACATGTCTTCAAATAACTTGTTTAAGGAGTAGGATTTAACTGGATGATCTGTTTTGTTTAGCAGTTGAAATTTTAATTTTGCAGGTAGATTGTCCTTTCCCCCCATCAGATAAAATTGGTATAAATTCTGTTCAAAGGGAAAATGAAGAAATAGTACCAATGAAAGCGATGAAGATGGCATGGGTGCCTTATGTTCCTCTTGAGAATCGGTAATGTTGCGTTATTTATTTTGAGCAATATTCTTTGCCTTTTTGTTTCTGTTGCCTATATCCCTGCCCTTTCCCACTACATTGTAACATATTCTGCTCACCTTGCTACAGGCTTAGCAGGATTGAAAGTTTGAAAACAAAAATTTTCACTCTCGGTTGCAACCAGCGGAGGTCAGTTTTATACGAATTCATATCTACAAAATTTCATGCTTTAGGGTACATATTTATTTCTGTTTATTTGTTCCGAGGCATTTTCATTCTCATCCAGCGAGGTTCTATATTTCAATTATCACTAGTTACAGTTACAGAATCCCAGGTTTATACATTTTACAGGTCTGCGCTGAGGCATCTGACAACTGAGAGAGTTAGAAAGTTCGACTATTGCATGCCCTGTAAGTTAAAATAGTTTTAGGCCTGTATTGTGCTTCTCTAGGACGAATATCTATTGTTACTGTTTTTGCTAAGATCCTTTGAATACCTCTTACCTGTGCCACTAATATACCTATCTTTGTCACGTATCATGCCAAGATCATGCAAACCGCGCTATCCAAAAGTCCCAAAACTGTGCATAATGTTCTGCGTAACTGCAGCTACTTATTAGTTGAATGGTTGTGATGCAACTCTTTGTCTTGGAATGATGGCCCTTTTCCGTAATCAAATTGTTGATTAGTTGAAGTGGTAGCTGAAGTAACATGCCAGCCAAGCATATGATGGCTTTTAGTTGTTCTGATTAGGGCATTAGTTGTTCTGATGATATCATCTCATTGGCATGTGAACCTTGTTTAATATCTTGCAGATTATAAGCCATTAAATCCTCCCGAAGATGAATATGGCACAGTTGTCAACATCGAATATCCTCTAGAAGCCCCGGTAAGCTTCCTCTAGTTTGTTATCCGTTCCTGAAATAAACAAGAGGACAGGGGGAGGAGGGGGTTCATATAGTTACTAAAGGAGTAAATCAGAAGGGTCTGTGTCACACTAAATATAGTTTTCTTTGATTTCGAGCTTAACTAGGCTTATATTTTGGGGGTTCTCCATGTAATCCACCAGAACAGAAAATTAGCATAGCAGCTGCACAGCAGCAGCAGCAGCAGTAGTAGTAGTAGTAGTAGAAGAAGAAGAAGAAGAAGAAGAAGAAGAAGAAGAAGAAGAAGAAGAAGAAGAAGAAGAATATTATTCACAGAAGTGTACTAAATGCTTCCTAATTAAGCCACGAGTTCTGATTTCAAGTAGCTGTAAAGTGTTATCATATGTTGATGTTTACCTTGTGCTGCTTGTTGCAGATAGTAATTTGTGATTTTGACTGGGAAATGGATACTTACAAGGTTTGTATGGAATTTCTTTTGCTCTGCTCTGATGCACAATGCTACCTATGAAAGGACATCCGTGTTGAATAATTGTGTTGCTATGAAGGATTTTGCTGATCTTCTAGTCGACGATAAGGTGTTGCCGGAGGATGTGAAAGAAAAATTTAAGGTCACTAACTATTATCTCTTCTTGATAAATCATACACTAAACTTAGCGTTGTTTTACAGCAGTAACTTCCCTTCCTCTTTTTTTGAGAAAACTTCCCTTACTATTTTACTGCCTCGTTTCTTTAACAGGAATTTCTAAAGGAGAAGGTTAGAGAAAGAAAGAGAGAAGTGAAACAGGTCCACAGTGAAGTAAAAGATTTAATTGTTTCTCGAGAGATTTATTGTTTTCCAATATTCAATGTTACCCAAAACTTGTGCAGGCTAAAGAAGCCAGGAAGAAAGAAATTGATGATATGGACCCTAAGACAAGAGAGGGATTTGAAAACATCAAATTTTACAAATTCTATCCTGTGAAAACCCCAGGCACACCTGATTTCAAAAATGTATGAATCTTTGTCGTTCAATGCTCCTTAGTTAAAGCATTTGAACCTGTACTGGATTTAACTTTGTATCTACCATTTTCAGGACTCGAAGTACATCAATAGATATTATCTCTCCGCACATTATCTGATGTAATGGTGTTCCCGGACTCACATGTCTGATGAACTTCGTCCTTGATGATTGATCTAACTTGAAGAGTTGTCATTAGAGAATTTTGGAAGCTGTTTAAATCGGATGTGAACTCTGTTCTAATAGAGCTACCCTCGGACTCTGTTCTAATAGGCATCTTCTTTCGTTGTGCTACGTGTAACATTCTGAGCATAGATTATTGTGTATTAATTCAGACGCTAGTCGTTGTATGTGTAAATGAGTGGTTCAGGAATATTTGATTAACTTTTGGCCTAGTAAAGTTTCAGCACAGAATTCCTTGATTTACAGTATCGTTGCGCAGCTGAACTTTCCTGCCCGTTGTCCTTTACGAACTGTGCACCCAAGCACTGGATATGCTATATTGCTCCATGCATCAGCAACCCAAAATAATCCTTTTTGAACCGAACCCAAAATAATCCTGCTCCACAGAATTGGTTGGCTGTTGCCTGTGGACGGCACGGCAGCATCAGCCTTGCAGCTGGCCGGCCGGCTGCCTCTCTTTCCCCTCGATGCTCCAGTTTCTCCCCGTTGCAGGGCCGCCACCGCCTGAAATTCCCCAACCCCTCGACGACTCTCTTTTACCGCCGTCACAATTCGCTGCTGTGCATTCTGCATTCGGCCATTCACAGCCACTTCTGCAACTCTCACTGCCGATTTCTTTTTTCTTTCTATTTGTTTGAAAGACCAACTCTCTACTTGGATCGGTTTTCTCGTCCCATTGGGTAAGTAATCCATCGAGTTAGTTACGGATTTGCTTTGTTCGTGGTTTCCTGATGATTGTCATATATTTTTCAAACTTTAGGGAATTCAGAAAATTCCGTGCCTGGCAAAGCCCTTCCCTTCCCTAGAGCGGAGCCGCGGCGGATATAGAGGGGGTGAATTGTGTATGATTCGATTTCGGAATAATTTTCGAGTCAGTCCCTGTTTAGGAGGGGGTAACTCGTAACAAACTCGAGCATCTAGTCCCACTTCAGGACTCTGGAGCATCGTGTCTCTGGGAGAATAATTTCGGAGGAGCTGAAGCGATACAACTGCAGAACTGCTGAAGGCCAAGAGAATTAATCATGGAGCTAAATAATGGATACAATCACGTAAATCTTCTGCACTGCATTTTTTTCAGTACTTATTATATATAAACTTTGTTTTTGTTTCGAAACATTACAAACTATTCTAGTTTGATGTGCATTAACATCATGGCGGTTAATCTGTTTTACTGTAGAAACCAAAGGATGAAGATAGGCTCAGTATGCTGATGGATGATCTTTTGTTGTCCATCTTGGGAGCAGCAGACATAAGTACTGCTGCAAGGGCTGGTATCTTATCAACACGGTGGAAACATCTGCCATGGTTACTCCGTGAGCTCACCATCGATTGCAAAGATTTCTTATCTGCCCCGAATCCAAACCCCATCGAAGTTGACCATATGGATAGAGCAATGGCCTCCCTAACCAAAGCCGCAAGTAGCTTCTTGGCTGCTCCACGTAGTGAAGCTACCATCACAAGGTTGAAACTTAAGATCTATTTGGTAAACAATTACTCAGATGTCATTGGCCCTCTAGTTAGTCAAGCTTATTGTGAATGGAATGTAAAACAAAGAACACAGTAGATAGGTGAATTGGTTCTCTTTCCATTGATCTCATAGCTCTCTATTTATAGAGAGATTTACAGGGTAGCTGAATAGCCTCAACATTAGTGAGTTACATGAATGTACATAGCACTACACAAACTTCATTGCATAGGTAGTGGAGTCTCTTCATGTTCCCCTACTAATGGTATTTGTGGCTGTCATGATGAAGTTTATGACCATAACTTGGGCAGCTGTTGCTGCATTTGATGAGAGCAAAACTGATGGCCTTTTGCCTTCTTAACAGCTCTCACCTTCATGACTTCCCCTATGTCAGTTCCAGCAATGGCGTTAAGAGATAACTGACAGAAGTCTTCAGCCAATGCATCCTCCACTGCTAACTGATTATATACCAGGTAAAACTCCTCAAAAACTCAATGGGAAAAATAAGGAGAAAACCATGGTATTTGTTGCTCCATTTGAACTCCTGTGAGATAAACTCATAGTCGTTTAAAGAACAACTTGTATGTCTTTAGTTATCACCCCTAAAAACCCCTGTGGGGAAAAAATAGATGATAAGACATATGATCTTGCATCTTGCTCCATCTCAAACTCATAATAGTTATAGAGAATGATGCAAGTCTTTGAATCCTCTTGAAACCTGATAGGGGAGATTGATAGGTGAGAAGATATCATATGATATGTCTTGGATACCTCCTTTAAAAACCCTGGTGGGGAAAAATAGGAGATATGACATATTTCTTGTAATGATATTGCCTCATTAAAAACTTGCATGAGAAACCTTGAGAGGAAAACTCATAAAAGAAAAAAGAGTACAATATGATGCTTAGCAGGTTGTAATTCATGAGGAGACTCCCCCTGAACCTTGCAAAACTCAAAGTCACCGCATACCAATTCTACAAACACTTATAAGTGTGAGAATCGATAGAGACTTTGTAGATAAATTTGCGAAGCAAATGCGTGGTTGATTTTGCAAGATGTTTATTCCTCGAATGTATGAGAATAAAACATTTTATGGGCAATATTGTGATATCGCTCTCATATAACCCGTCTACATCCTAGCAATACAAGTACCATTATCTTGATAGATAATGATTAGTGATTTGATGAAATCACATGTTATCACTCAACGAAATTACACAGCCATATGTGATACTTCGGAATGATTATGTGGAAGTAATCATTAGAGTCTATAATGACTCCCATGAGAACTCTACCACCAAGATATCAGTCTATGATATGGCATTTATGCTGATGGGGATTAGTTAGCCAATATCTTCATATCCCACAATGATCATGCCTCAACTCATCTATTGACAAGTTAAGCTTTTATGGTATTAAGGGTAACCTCAGGGTCACAATGGATATTGATCCATCTTTAGAGATTAAACGACCATGAGTGTTAATGGATATGATCAACAATATCAGTGGATATTGATGGACCGAAATATATGCTCAAGTTATAGACTTAAGCTTGATTTGGTTTTACCCGAATCTTCATCTCAAAATCCGTCTTAAAATGATTGCATGATTTGTCACGTGTGATCGGAGATGATACAAAACCCAAATAGGATTTCAACTCAATCACACATATGCGATCATCATGGTTGGTAGTAACACTTCTGAGGAAGGAACTTACCCAATCAGTTGTACCACAATCAACTTGATTGTCTTCAAGTCATGAAGTGACTTGAGTTGCACACAATATATGTTGCGATTTTGATTTAAATTTAAAATCCATAGGGACTTAAATCAACATCTATCAAATTCATAACATCTGCCAATGATTAAATATAGGAACATAATTTTCACACATACTATGTATGTTGCTAGGTCTCTGTGTGAAACCATATGCTACAAGCTCTTGCTATCTCACCACCTTGCTTCCATAAAGAAAGCATTATGAGAGTAAAAATGTTTACTCAATCATTTAGCGAGAGCAATTCTCCTCAATTGCCACCTTTGATTTGATTTGACCCAAAAGGAGCGTTGGAGAACACTCTTTGCCTAGGACTTTTGGTCTGGATCCAGTAGGTGTACGGCAATCCAAAACGGAGAAGTGTCGACATGTGTAGACTTTACATTGATTCAATTCCTGGCATTCTATGTGTGGTATGAATCTCCCCCTAATGCCTGGAATTATCCTCAAAATATGATCAACATACGGGCTATATATAAATCCCCTGTAGGTGATCCGAGGTATGTTGTCAATGACGGATAATTATACCTCCAAGAACACCTAATGCCCAAAATATATGTTGAGGTGGTGAGATCGATATGTGCAAAACATAATCGATACACAGATGGGAAATATTTGACTAAGGCCAAATATCCATGTACTCACTGCAATGGAGGGAGCCGTATGTCTGCAGTTTTGATGAATTTGAAATGAATGTGATGTGTACTACACATTCCACCAACAGATGTTGGTAAATCTGTAATTCTATTTTGGTCATACAAATAATTAGATTCTCTTGATGAGAAAATCAAGTAAACCGTTATGGACATAAGGTACTTAACTCTATAGTTCCCAATGGCCAAACAAGTCCATGTAAATGGATGTGATCCCGCGTCCAGGATCTTTTGCTCCAAACTTGAATAATTCGAGCAAAGAGTTTGGCAAATAATGCATCACCCTAAGGGACACAAATGGGACTATATCGTGCATAAATATGCACTATCAACTACCTAGTTGATCCACACAATGGTTAAATAGAGTCATATGTATAATCTTGAATGTGTCCAAGAAATTACAAAACCCATATTCTATTTTTAAGGTAAGAGGCCCATAAAATTGATTCCCTTGTGCATGTGATGCACATCAAATCTGAGGATTTGGGAAATTATTATTGTGACCAATGAAATTGATAATAATATTTCTCGTCATTCTGAGGTAGGATGACTCAGCATGCATGCCAAATCTTGATTTTATCAAGAGAGAAAATATTTTGTGTACGCAACATTGATATGGAATTGATGCATGAATGATACATCCCAAAATATGAAAAATATCCACAAGTATTCAATGTTCATATCCATTATACCGAGTGCTGATTCTCATCATTACTCTAGGTAATAGGTTTCGATATGAAACCATATAATTGGATATCATGAAAACACATAGGGATATTTGTAGAATCAGATACATGAATGTATCAATGATTAGCTTGAGAATACCCATAGGGAGAGCGTAATCTCCTCTACTTGTGCGTGTAGGACAACTTCACAAAAGAATTCCTTCACGATTAGGAAAAATTCCAAATATTTCTATAGAGTAAGAAAAACTCATATAGAGTGTGAATACCATGTATGAGGTACACGATATTATTGCAGAATGGACAATATACTACATGAGGTAGTACTATATGGGCTAATAATATTTCCATGGATAACAATGGAGACTTGGAGGTCTTCAATATTGAAAGTAAACTTCAAAGTTCTCCCCCTGAACGTATGAGCCTCCAATGAGCTGGAGGTACATTTTAGCCAAAAAAATTGAGAAATTATCATGGAGTGAGTGATGATTCACCACATCAACATAGTCATTATCTCAAAGATTTGTTGCATAGACAACGTTGCTGTCGGGTTTTGGTTTTCATTCCTGTGGGAATGCCAAAGTCTTACCAAAACATAATATCTATAAGATAGTCACCAAAATGATGCACAATTTTTGCTATTTTATTTAAGAAAAAAAATAGTTACTTAAGCAATTGTATTCAAGATGAGTCTTGAATTGGTATATGCAAAATGCAGTAAAATCAAGATGAGTCTTGAATTACATGCAATCTATAGTGTAAACCTCATATTTGATCAGCGATGAAATCACAGCTATTATCAAGGGTGAACAATGGTCACAACCAAGATTTATTGTATCACTGTGTATTAGTTAATACATGGAGGTAGTCACCAATCCGGTGTAGACCTCACTATAATGGAAGCATGCATAATTCCAGTATGAATAATGGTAATCACTAATCATGGTGGAGACCTTACATGATCCTACATCATATTGGGGATGCACTTTGAGGATAATCATTATGTGTCAAACACATAATGTAGATCTCGCAGTGGTACTAGAATAGTACGTTGTGTATGGCCAATATAAGAGAATCAAGATAAACACCTTAAAAGGAGTAAACCATTTGTTCTAAATTTGATATCGGTTACGCACATTGGGGATAATCACTCACAAAGTGTACATCCTGCAGTAGTAAATGGTACTACCTTGTGCATGGTTAATATCCAAAAATTTGGAACATTGTATTTGTGTGATACAAAATAAATGAGGTGAACACATAAAATATTTTGCATACAAATTGTGTGAATTATAACTCTACTTAAATTACACAATGAGGCATAAATTAAGGAGTTATACATCTAATGCAAATGAGAATCAATTGCATTAAAAAATGCCAAAATAATTATAATGACATTGAACAGTACAATATACTACAGAACATGTATGAAAATACAAAGAACTGTAGAGTCTAAACACAAAATATGCTAGACATATAAAGTACTGAAAATTACAACATATAATTACTAGGAACTCCAGGGGTTCAATAACAAAAAAATTGCTGTAAAAATTAAAGCAAAATGAATAAATTGCTTGCAGGCCAAAACAAATGATTTTTTGGCTCAACTCAGCTAGGCTATGGGCCAGATTGCTTTTCGGCATGGATGGCCTACGGCCCATAGGGCCCATGCAGCCGCGGCCCATATGAGGCATGGAGAGGGGAGATTAGGGTTTCACCCTTCCCTCCCCCTCACTGCTGGCCGCCGCCGCCGTATGGGGCGGGCGGACGCCGCCGCCGGGCATGGCAGCTGGCGGTAGGGCGTCGCCGCCGAGGCCGCTGGACGCCACCGCCGGCGCTGTGTGGGCCTGCGCGCAAGCGCCGCTGTCGAGGCCGGACTGGCTCCGCCGCTGCCTTCGCGCAGGGGGCCTGGACGATGCGGCCGGCCGTTGCCGCCGTGATGGAGACTGCCGGTCGGCCCGGGTGCTGCCGTATCCACGCAGGGACACGGTCGCGCGGGCTGGGGAGCCACGCCGTGGGTGGGCGCGGGCGCCGGGATCCCGTCCTCGCGGGCGGGCGTCGGGCACCGCCGCCTTGTGGACGAACCGCAAGCGCCGTCGCTGCTAGGGGCCGGCCGGTTGTTGCCGCCGCTTGGCGCTGAGGCGTTGCGAGTGGGTGTGGGCGCTGCCGCTCCGTGGTCGGTCTGGCACTGCAGCATCCGCGCATGGTCGCGGTAGGCGCTGTCTCTCCGCCGCCGGCCGCCACATTGGCGGGCGCTTGCGCCGCCGCCGCTGCGGAAGGCCACGGGAAAGCGCCACCACCGGTGTCACCGCCCCGCCGCCGCGCGGGCGTGGCCACCGCCTCTTCGTGCAGGCAGGCGGGCAGGCGCAGGCGAGCCCTGACGCCGGTGGGCGGTCGGGTGCCACGTCGCGGCGCGCGCTGTCGCCGGGCGCGCGGACGCCACCTCTGCCTCGTCGAGGCACAAGTGCCACCGGCGCTGTTTCGTGCTGGGCGGGTACGCGCGCTGCCTCCTCGCTGTGGCGCGGGCAGTCGCGAGCCGCCGCCAAGTGAGTAGGCACGGGCGCCGCCGCCGCCGCCACCGCCGCGCTAGCGTGCACGCGGGGCTGCCGCCGCCGGCGTACCGACCTCACGGGCGGACGCTAGACGCGCGGTGCTGATGTCGTAGCCACGAGAGTGTGCTCACGGGCTAGCCGCCACCTCCGCCGTCCATGGGCGTCCTCTGAGGAGGTCGCCGCTGGTGGCGGTCCATGTAGGACTTGCGAGTCCATGTGTGTGTGTGCCGGCGCCTTGATGCGGATGCGGAGGCACATGGGGCAACGATGCCGGTCCATATGAGGACCAGATGAACAAAATAAGATGGAGAATATCATCACCATGGTAAGAACGTATCAAATTCATACCATACATGAGAGCTGATTTTTCCATAGTTTCTGATTTCATCGTCTTTGATTCTCTTTGCTCCAATTAGGAGTAGGCGGTGGACAATAAGGCATGTGAAGATGCCGATTAGGGCTAAGCCTCTGTTCATGTTCTTCTTCAGCGAAGAAGTCATCAGATGAAGCAAGTAAGATTGCTTCGTATTGTTTCCGGTGACAGAAACTCTTTCGGTGCCGTAGTCGTGTGCTTACCGAACCCGTTCATCGACGCGATGGCCGAACTCAGCGGCGATTAGAGCAAACCAGTGCTGATAACGTATTGTGAATGGAATGTAAAACAAAGAACACAGTAGATAGGTGAATTGGTTCTCTTTCCATTGATCTCATAGCTCTCTATTTATAGAGAGATTTACAGGGTAGCTGAATAGCCTCAACATTAGTGAATTACATGAATGTACATAGCACTACACAAACTTCATTGCATAGGTAGTGGAGTCTCTTCATGTTCCCCTACTAATGGTATTTGTGGCTGTCATGATGAAGTTTATGACCATAACTTGGGCAGCTGTTGCTGCATTTGATGAAAGCAAAACTGATGGCCTTTTGCCTTCTTAACAAAGCTATTGACAGTGGAACAGTACAAGATTTAGACCTTGCTATTATGGACGAGAAGGAACCAGATGACTGTTATGACGAGGAAATGCTTCAGCAAGCTTGTTCTGTGGATGGTTTCTTCAGTGCCTACTGATGAGGACATCACCACGTTGGAGGATATACACGAGTCGACTTCGTTTCCATGTTACAAGTCGTCGCCACGTCGGGCAGCAACTTCGGTTCGGATTCAGCCGACACGTCTGCGCTTCAACTGCGATATCTCCCTCATACGACGTCCAATCAAGGTGTTCTTGGATATGTTGTAACCGCGACGACGAGACGCTTCTTTTGGTTCTGGTTTTAGCTCCAGAAGATTCGTGGATCATGCTGTGTGACCACCTACCCTAGTGTGCTTCATTGCCTCACAAGCCTCTCTTTATCTAATATTTGTTTTGCTGATTGGGATATCCATCACCTCTTATTTGATTGTTGCAAGCAACTGCAACATCTCTACCTCTTCAACTGTGATGCGGGGGGACTGTCAGCTTGGAAGATACATGCACCAGACTCAAAACTTAGCGTTCTTGAACTAACCTTCTGCTGCTTCGGGAAACTTGAAGTTTCATGCCTTCCGAAACTAGAGCGGCTTCGTTGGGATAGTTGGATTTGTCGGTATACCCCATTGTCACTTGGTGATGTTCCATCGCTTAAAGAATTGTACCTCATATGTGTTGCAAAGGCTGATCAAGGAATTAAGTTAAGTAAGGTTCTAAGAGATACCACAGCTGTGGAGAACCTGACATTAAATTTCCAGGGAGAAAAGGTAAAGCCATGTTCATTTTGTGCACACTGTTATTACGATATGTATACTGATTACTGAAGGTGTGCATCTTATTCTATAGATAGCTTTCAATTTTCAATATAAATTCTGAGGAACACTATACCTGATCCATACCTTCATTTTGTTTAACTGCGTTACAATATGTTAGAATATTTTTTTGCAATTGTCCTAATTGAGCATACTTGATCTGTACAAAAGACAGTAATTATTCATGTTCTGATGGGGCAATGGGCTTGAGGGATGGTCAGCTGGTGGTAAAAATTCTTGAAGAAGGACACCTATGGACTTTGGCGGGAGCAAAGTTCATGGCTGCATTTGGTTGGCCAGAACCGGCAACGGTTGGCCGGGGACAGAGTACCTCCTAGTCTCTTCCTCCTTGGTTGTCAATTTAGCTGTATAGTCTCTTAATGTAATTCGTGGTGTGTGCGTGCGCCTTTGGCCCGCGTTGTAAACGAACAATCATTGCTTTTCTTCTTAATACAAAAATACGCAGCTCTCCTGCGTATTCTCGAAAAAAAAAGTAATTATTCATGTTCTTGTTTTCTGCATATCTGTTTTGTTAGATTTGGATAAATCCAGAAGGAAAACAACTCTGCACTGCATTCAACAAACTAAAGACGCTATGTCTACATGGTATATTTGTTGAATTTGACCTGCTATGGACGATAGTTCTCCTTGAAACTGCACTCACTATTGAGTTATTTGATATCGAGGTACTTCTATTTGTTTATTTTTGCAATTTTCTTTTATTGAATGTGTTCGATTTACTAAATAAGTTTGCTTCAAGCCTTCCCAATTTGTTCGCCTGTAAGAAATCCTTCCACCATGATCAGCATGTACTCTAAAGGATGGCTTGCATCCAAATTGAAGCGGTCATATCGATCATTCCTCAGTTTTCTCACCGCATTTTTCCAGCAAGCCTCTGATCATGTTGCTCGAGTTGCAGAATACCTAACTTAGGTAGGCTATGGTGCATGAAAATAGTTTTCCCTAGGCTATGGAAACCGCACCATAAGATAGGCTGTTCAATTTGTAGAGGCTGACTACAATTAGGCTGTTACAAGACAGAGACAATAAGAGCTTACCGGAGGTCTCAAACAAATAGAAATAGTAGAAAATGTGTAGAGAAACAAATGCCCATTTTAGTAGGCTCAATGCATAATAGTAGAGACATATATGAGCAGGAACAAGGACCAATGCTCATTTTTCCAGGGACCTCCACCTCACACTATTATTTGATTCAATCAATGGTTATCACTATGATTTCATTAGAATCAGGCTCTTATAAGTCAGAGACAATATGAGGAGGTAAAGATCAATGCTTCCAACCAATTTAGGTGTATCTAGCATTGTAGCTCACCCATTGCAATTATAATACCTTCAGCCCGAGAAAGTTTATACTGTTCATGAATCACTCGAAACCCTCTCTTAGCTGAGTTCTAAAAATCTGCTATTTTTCATTTAGTACAAGGTATTCTGGAATTTTACGGGTGGTTTGGGTAACCAGAGTTCCACAAAACATTTATTCTTAAAAAGGATTACACTCTTCCTTTTATATTTATATTATGATGTGTTTGCTTTCTGAAAATAAATCAAATATAATCTGCTTTTTATATTAACAAGGTGTCTAATTTTGAATTAGATATGGGAACGTCCATACATAATGGATAATGAGGAAAGACGGCAGGCTTTTGGTGACAGAATAAATCCTTCATGGAAGGTACCTGAGTTCAAGAGTTGTAAGGAATGGCTATTGAGAAAGGTTCATATAACTGGCTTTAGTCCAATAGAACAACAAATGGTATTTTTAAAGGCTGTGATGGGGCGAGCTCCCAACCTACGAAAGATTGTCCTGAATGATTACATCAACGAGAAAGTTGCATTACCTCGTTCTGAGAGATTACCAGCAGAACGTGTGTTTCCGAACGGCAAGTATGAGCAAGACCTAGTAGTTGAACAACTTATCAGAGACATGCCTGAGTGCAATGTTAAGATAATTTTTGGGAAATTAAAAACTGTGGAACATGTCAGGTCTTAATTTCAAATTGTATCGTAGTGCAATTTTTGTATGGTGGAACCTCTTGTTATATCTTTGCACATGGCTGGCGGCCCATGAGCCCAACAGGGGGGCGACTCGGGAGGCGATGCGGGGGGTGACCCGCCTAGGGTTCCCCCGCCGCCGCCGCAGCTCCTCCCACACCCTACACCCCAGCCGCAGCAGCTCCCCCACGCCCTCCTCCTTCGCCGTGAAGCGCTCCACCTTCTCGCACGCGGAGGCCGCGGCCATGGCCGCCGGCGCAGGCGCCCTCGCCGGCCAAGCTGATGCGGCACCGGTCGTGGGCCAGCAGCCTTGCTCCCACGCGACGGTGCCGCACGACCTCGGCGGCCATCCTCCGCCGTCGCCGCCGGCGCCCACCTCCTCCACCATGGGCAGCTCCGGCGACTCGACCACTGATGCAGGCGCCCTCGCCGACGGAGATGGCGCGGTACCGGTCGTGGGCCAGCAGCCTTCGTCCCGCGCGACGGTGCCGCCCGACCTCGACGACCATCCTCCACCGTCGACGCCGTCGGCCACCTCCGGCACCATGGGCAGCCCAGGCGCCCTCTCTCCTGGCGCGGCATCCCACTCATCGCTCTCACCCGCGGCGGAGCCATTCTTCCCCATCGTCTCGGCAGACCGCGGTATGGCCAAGCGTTGGATGGACTACTCCGACGACTCCGACTCCGAGGACGACGTCGACGAGGCAGTCAATGCCGGTGAGGTTGGCGCATCCTCCCTAACCCCCTACCTTGATGCCGTCCGCCGCAGCCCCGTGCCGGCTCCGAAGCCCACGCTCCGCTCCATCGTGGTGCAGCCTCCCCGTGGTGAAGGCGGACACTGCAAGCGCCCCCGGCGGCGGGGCCACCGCCCACCCCCTCCTCCGCCACAGCCGGCCAAGCGTCGCTCCAAGCGCGGCAACCGTTGGCGTGGAACGACGGAGACGATCGTCGGTCTTCGGAGGCATAACCACCCCTTGGTCGGTCGGACTGCCGCTGGCCATGTTGGGGGCTATGCGGCACATCGCCCTCCTTGTGTTGACCCTGATGGTTGGCAGCGAGTTGAGAGGCGGCGAGCGCCACTGCGTGTGGAACCTCCACACCGGGAGCAGCCTCCCCAGTCAGAGGCGCCACGGAGGTCCTTCCCCAAGGTGCTCGATGGGCGATGCTTGAATTGCCTCTCCTTCAAGCATCGCGTTGCTTCGTGTCGTCAACCATCGCGATGCCTGCGCTGCTATGGCCTTCGACACCACGCCAAGGATTGCAGACGGCCTCGTCGCCCGAAGCTTCGCCAGGGCCATACTCGACCGGACGGCCCGGTTGCCTCTCTAGTTGGGGCTAGGCACGGCCGTGCTCAACCTTCGATCTCGGAAGAGCGTGCATCGCCCGTGGTGGCTGCCAGTGGCCTCGCCCTCACGCTCTCGGCCACTGATGCCTTGGCCATGGTTGCTCTGGCCGCGGCTAAGTCCGCCATCGTGGCTGCGTTTAACCTTGAGGAGGACGACCTCACCATCGAGCCTGCCTTCCCCAAGCTGTTCGTGGCCACCTTCCGGTCACCGGAAATCCGTGATCGGGTTTCGATGGCGAGTGCTTCGTCGGTTGTTGCGGCAAGTGCTGCATCGGTCGCTGCTGCCACCCCTGTGCCTCCTCTGGAAGCACCAGCTGGGTGCTCGCTGGTGCCACCAGAGACCGTGTTGCCTTCTGGGGAGGCAGGTGCCACAGTCGTAGACCCGGAGGTTGACACCTCGACGGCTCTGGAAGCCTTCATCGCTCAGGTTACGAAGGACGTCCCGACGCCGCTTGTGGACAAGCCGCCTAGTCGTCGTCGAGTCGATCCCGTCCTTGTCGACGCCCCCCTCGTCCGCCTTCTCCGGAGACGTGTGGCTTAGGCGAAGCCGTCGTCAAGCCTTAGACCCTCTCTCAACCGTCAAGACGACGGAGCGAGGAGCGGTGGTTCTGAGACGCCGGCTCGGTGAGGTCGGTGTCCCCCTTGACTTGACGGCTCCGGCAAGGCAAGCGGTGGAGCAATTCTTCGGTGAGGGTCATTCAGTGCAGCACATGGATGCAATGAAGGACATGTTCCCAATATTGAAGAACAAGACCTCTCCCTCCTTGGGATGGAGTGTAGACTGAGGGCTCCGCGTAGAGCTTCTTGTCTAGGTTGTCTCGGTTGTCTTGGATGTGAGTAGTTCACGTTTGAGCTTTGTTTCTGGTTGTGTTCAGCTGGCTCGCCAGCTCGTGACCATTTGGAGTCCATTCTAAATGGGTTGTAACCGAACTTTGTATCAATTGCTTCTTCGTCTTAATACAATGATACGCTGCCCACGTATTCGAGAAAAAAAAATCTTTGCACATGGCTAGCAAGGTGATGCAGAGGCTTGTTTGACAGAATGTTGTTCTATTGATAGACCCCATAAATGTTTTTTTTCTTAGAGATTCGGGTCACATCTGATTTTTAGAAGGTATAATACGGAGCATAGTTGTTAGTGTTCCTGCCATGGACCCACGCTACTCTATACGTGTCAACTGATCGCGCTAATCCAAAAGGCCGCCCGTTCTTTCTTTCAAAATAAATAAATAAATAAACTAGCAGCCGGCCGTTCTTTCTTTCAAAATAAATAAATATATAAACTAGCAGCCGGCCGCCTCAGTTTCCTCTTTCCTCTCCGTCGCAGAGCCGTCACCGCCTGAAATTCTCCTACGCCTCGCTCCCTCGTCACTCTCGTACCGCCGCCACAAGTCTCTGCATTCGGCAACTCACTGCCGGTGTCGGCCAAGCTTTACAAGCCCGCGTCGTCGTCGACAGGCGCACCTTAATCCTCCTCTTCTTCCTCCGCTGGCATAGATCCATAAAGATTTGGATCGGTTTCCACTTTCCACGTTCCATTGGGCAAGGGATTCATCGAGTTAGTTACACAAATCCCTTTCCTGGAGCGGGGCTGCGGCGGATACAGAAGGGGGAGTTCTGATGGGTTAGCTCGTACCTTCATTATAAACTCGAGCCTCTCTTGATTCCTACTTCAGGAGTCGAGGCATGGAGTCTTTGAGAGAATAACTTTGGGGGAGCTCAAGCGATTGCAAATAAACTCAGGGCATTGGATTTTCGATACAATTACAGGAGCGTTGAAGGCCAAGCGAATCATCATGGAGCTAAACAATGGTTACAGTCACGTGAGTCTTCTGCACTGCATTTTTTCTAGTACTCCTATACTTATGTATTTACTACTAGGTAAGTGCCCGTGCGTTGCTACGGGTATAATACATGAAGTAAAGATGAATCGGACATGTGAAAATTCAATTTTAATGACTTTAGGATCACAAAAATAAATGTGTGACATTATGACATTTGGTTTTACTGCATATTGCATTCAAACATCATAGATTACATGTTTCTCCACAAATGACTTCATTCAAAAGGTTTTCGCATATAATTCCCAATTTCATTCAAAAGGTTTCTTGAAGATTAAATCTAAATCATGTTAATTCAGAAGTCAATTTCACACAATAAATGAAAATCTCCTCTCATAAGCATTTCCTCAAACATGATTTTCTAAAATGAATAGTACATTATGATGTAATGACCAATCAATTAGTCTTGTACATAGAGATGCCAATTATTTGCCTGCTCGTTGAGACCATTTGCCACTGCATGCAACTGTTGAGGCTCAAATATTATAGCAAGGAGCATGTGGCTTGTGCTACACTCCCTTTCTTGCAGTAGAAGTTTGCATGGAAAATTATAAAAAAAAGAAACATTGCAGAAGGGCGGGGCGGGG
>OAMR01000052.1:1806795-1814295 GCA_900205405.1 Echinochloa crus-galli
TAGTTGTATGCTGGACCTGTCTCTTATACACATCTACCTAGGAATGCCTGTTTCACTTCCTTGACAGAGCCAACTGAGATGCTCTGTCTCGATGTTGACCTAACATGGATTGATTAGAAATTCTGAAGGGTCTCATCCTGATCTCGCAAAGGATCAGCAATAGCTGTGTGTACTCGAGGACCCTTAGGGAAAGAAAAGCACTTTTCTCTCTCAGCAGTTAGACCGGCTATGGGCGGGTTGGTTATATACTGCGCCATCTGATTGTACTCTTACTCCACTTACAAGTTGAGGAGAGAGATTTCCGGCTTGACTTTGACCGACTTGGCTTTGGCCCTTTGATCAGCTTGTCTTTGACCGCTTTGACCTTGACCGGCTTGACCTTTGATTGCCCGATTCGAGAGTGGAAGCTAATTCATGGGTTTGCTTGGAAGACTGCCCTTCCTCTTTTTAAGCTTGGCAGGAGTCGGAAACACACTTGACTCACCAAATCAAGCAACAGGAGAAGTCAATCTATAACAGTTGATCGTATTTGCTCCCTTCCGGATATGCGATGCCTTGGGAATGCCGGAGTTGACAGGTGCAACAGTCCGACCTCAGGGAGGAGAAAAAACCATTCCAGCACGAAGAGAGGCTACACTCAAAAAGCGTAGGCCCTAGGTGAAAAACATGGTACGAAAACGGTGACATTAGTGGAGTAAGATCCCGATCAGAGCGGCCTCATCGAAATAAACATATCCAAGAAGGCAGGCACACGACTGGATATCAAAGGTGGGGCTCGAAGCTGCCATCTCCAACTAGTTGGTTGAATTCTCGCATCGAGAGGTGAGGCGGAAAGTAGGTAATCGCATTCCGAAGCAAGGAGTTAGGATCGACAAAGCACCATTTCCTCCGCTATGTCTCGCTCTTCTATCAAGTGAAGAGCTCGCTGTAGCTGAACTGGAAGGCTACCAAAGGGCGCTAACCCTGTCTTTCCCAAAAAGTATCGTCTTGTTTACTTTCCCTAGGGAGGACAAAGATTAACCAATAGTAGTCCCGAGGATTGTATGAGCAAGGTCCGAACTGTTTCTATTAGTAGCAACATGAGGAGCCCCGAAGGGAGAATAAGAAAGATTAACCGACGCCGCGTTTTCAGAAGAAGCAATTGGATAAGAATCATACGCTGTGAATGAGCAGACGAATCGACCGAGGGCTTACACACAAGAACAGAACCTAACTCAACTTCTTTTTCCTCCTCTCCTCTTTACTGCCCCCGCTATCCTATCAACAGGTCAGTCAATATCTGTAGTGGAGAAAGAAGAGTAGCCCCCCAGGTCATCAATTTGTAATAGAATAATCCCAGTAGTAGTCCTCTTGCCTAGCGGAGTCAGCCCTTAATGGGCAGACCAAAGATTGGACATCGTTGTCTAAGCGTGCTTGCTTTGCACACCGGCACAGCTGAATGAGAATCCGCTGGCTCAGATTGAGTGGCTCACTTCCTTGAGAAGGGCTTTCTATAACTAAGAAATGAGAATTGTTGACCCGTATGATCTCAGGCTCATAAAGAGGATGAAACTGAGAATTTCATTCACACTTTGAGATTGAGCTCGTCAGTGATCTTTTCCAAGGTGTCTAGAGAAACCTGCTTTGAACATGACATTCGTACCCAAGGAAAGTTTTGGCAGGCATTACTGTGATCTTGAAGCCCTTGCTAGGAGCTAGTCGGTACGGCTCACTACTAAAGAAGGTTCTGGCATGCTTCGACTTATCCCACTGCCCGCTGATATGTACATGGCAATAGAAGACTATACCCACTTTTTCGGGGAAGGTTTTCAAAAGCGCTTCATTGTGTGACGAGACGAGTAAATAGGTAGGCCGAAGGCGGCTTACTAAGCGAGAAGGCTCCAAGCAGCCTAATAACGCATTAGAAGGGAGCTTGCTGCTTTGCAACCTAAGCGGTATAGCTAAGCTTACTCATCAAGGGCCGATAGATAGAGCAGCTCTTGTTGCTAATGGAGAAAGATTGGAGTGAAGTTTAGTATGCTTTCTAAGATCAGAGGAGGAAAAGAATGAAGGTGTGGGCGGGAAGGAGGAGGCAAGGCCCCCTCAATGTGTATTCGGCTACTCATTACGGAACCACCGATTGATCCGATTAGACTTCCCGCGGGGTAGCACGGGGAACTTGCTGAATCAACTCCTTGGAATCGGAGGCCTGACTGAGGGTCAATCCTATGGTAACCTCAACCTAGGAATGCCTGTTTCACTTCCTTGACAGAGCCAACTGAGATGCTCTGTCTCGATGTTGACCTAACATGGATTGATTAGAAATTCTGAAGGGTCTCATCCTGATCTCGCAAAGGATCAGCAATAGTTGTGTGTACTCTAGGACCCTTAGGGAAAGAAAAGCACTTTTCTCTCTCAGCAGTTAGACCGACTATGGGCGGGTTGGTTATATACTGCGCCTTCCTTCTTTCGAACCTTTTGGTATGTATTGCCCCCTAACTATAGATCAGATCCACCGGACCAGAAACTCAATTCCGCACTGCTGCTGAGTCGTCGGACTTATCCACCTCAGGGATTCGTGGAATTTCCGTTTTTGAATTGCGTTGGGGGAAATCTACCAAAGCTAGGCAGATAGATAGACTCCTTTCCCGCTGCTAAGGGAGAGCAAGAAACTCAATCACATGATTGTTTTTTTCACCAGCGCCCTTTTTTTCGGGTACTAAGAGTCCTCTCACTACCAACCAGCAGACATCATCATCTGGCTGGGTCTTGCCGGTATCAACAACGAGAAAGAAGAACCAAATGGAAACAGCAACTAACTATGGCTCTTGGCCCAGACAACGTCCTAGGCGTAGGGGAGATCAAAACAAGAAGTCACGCCTAGACGACGACGCCCGTCCTGGGCTGCAGTAAGTAGATCGAGAGGTCGTTCCGCCCCTTGTCCCCGAAGATGGGTAATATGTTCTCATACAATGTTGCTCCAACTTTTTTCTAGAGGGCCTAGCTGGCGAGCGATCCCAGTCCGCGGCGGAGAACAAGACAGCAAGCGAGCGTACCTTTGTTCGCTTCTTTTCCACCAAGCACAGAAGTTTAAGGAGAACTGTAGGTCGGTGGCTACCTAAGGAAACTCCGATTCGATCCGCCCCCCGGCTGGGAGGCATCTACCTCATCCCGATCACAAGGAGAGGTTCACCATGATGGGGGGTCAGGTACTTGAATTCGATTCGTTCCGGAAAGAATTCAATGCATAGGGGACCATCCTTTTTTTTGCGGCATGCTCTCTGATTTACGGATTCGCAGGGGGCCGAGGGCCAACCTTAGTTGACTGACAATGACAAAGGCTTGCGAAACAAAGTAGCGCCTTTGAAATGGAATCTTAATTAAGTAGTCTATCAGTGGTGCGAAGCTGCTTTGCCCCGGGGAGCGAAAGGTTATACCTTTGTAAGCGAACAGCGGTTCTTCTATGTAGGGTATTCCTCCTTTACTCTCTTAATTAACGTCGAGCTAAGTGACTTTGTGTAGCGTAGTAGAATGAAGGCTACGTACGCACCGACACTCTCTTATCCCTAAGCCTCTTCTCTAACTCGCTCGCCTACAAAAAAAAAATCGTAGACGAGGCTAGGCAAACTCAGCCGCTGACTTTGACTGTACTGTAGTAGACTTTCGTCGCCTTTTCTTTGAGAACCCTTTCTCATGTTCTTTCATTCATCAAGTAGGCGAACCGTCAGGTCCTTAGTAGCGTTGACAAAGAAGAAGAGCCGGTGAAAAAAAAGAAAGCTAGAATTTCCAATAGTGAGACCAGCTTGACAAGCTACCTTTCCTCTTGATCTGGGATGCGAAGATCATTTTTTATGACTTCCACTTCTCGATCCCGGCCCGGAAAAGTGACCGACCCCTTGATGAATGAAAGAAAGGGTTTATGAGCCCTCGCCCTGTAAGCCCACACCTGTGTAGAGTAGATCGTTCAACACCTGCGGCACAAACCCATTTTTGACCAATTGGTCCGTATATCATAGGCGACCGAACGGCCGCCCCCCGTCTTACTAGACCAACCTGCTATAATTATTCCATAAACACCTAGCGAAGATATGGCAAACAAATAAAGTAGCCCTATGTTCGGATCTGACAATACCATACCATAATCAAAAGGTACAACGGCCCAAGCGACCAGACTTAACATAAATGTAGCCACTGGAGCCATTCTAAAAAGGGAGAAATTAGCACTACTTGGTGAAATAGGTTCTTTTAGAATCAATTTCAAACCATCTGCTAGAGGTTGTAACAATCCGAACGATCCCACTACATCAGGACCCTTTCGACGTTGCACAAAAGCCATTACTTTACGTTCAGCTAGCACTAAAAAGGCTACTCCTAGTAGAAGTGGTAGAATTAAACAAAGTATTTCCGCTGGAACAGCTATGTACGTTTTCGATTTTCTATTCACTCATGATCGGGCCTGACCTGGTCGACCCGATCAAACTATTTCACTTATGATCTGGCCTGGTTGACCCAATCATGATATTGAAGGATGGGACCTTTTCTCGAGAAACTCCGGATCCCGAGAAGTTTTGAAGATGGTGCTCCTGTTACGTTACTTCGAATGGAATCCTCACTTGACTAAGCATAAGCGAAAAACGTGGCTGAGAGTAAGCAATCCCCTTTCCTAGTGGTTGAGTCATGATCAGAAATATTGCGAAAGAAAGTGAAATGTCCTATCGTCGTCCCAATTTGGGTAATCCACGATGTCTTCATTTTATGTACCCATCTTTACTCGTTTTCGGTGTATCGATAGTTCGTTGTACTACACTTTGAACTAACCTAGAGGCCGTGCTTAGGCAAAAATCGATATCAGTGAAGTAATCCCGGAACTCTAGAAATCGTGAAGAATTTCTTCCATTTTGTTCAATATCGCGAATATAGTGGAAAAGGGCCCCCTCTAGAACATTCCTTTGAATGGAATTGTTCATTAGGTTCGACTTGTTGTTCAAAAAAATCGAAAGCAGTCTCTCGTATGTTATTGTAAGGTGATTCATCCAAAGAGTCCTCTCACTACCAACCAGCAGACATCATCATCTGGCTGGGTCTTGCCGGTATCAACAACGAGAAAGAAGAACCAAATGGAAACAGCAACTAACTATGGCTCTTGGCCCAGACAACGTCCTAGGCGTAGGGGAGATCAAAACAAGAAGTCACGCCTAGACGACGACGCCCGTCCTGGGCTGCAGTAAGTAGATCGAGAGGTCGTTCCGCCCCTTGTCCCCGAAGATGGGTAATATGTTCTCATACAATGTTGCTCCAACTTTTTTCTAGAGGGCCTAGCTGGCGAGCGATCCCAGTCCGCGGCGGAGAACAAGACAGCAAGCGAGCGTACCTTTGTTCGCTTCTTTTCCACCAAGCACAGAAGTTTAAGGAGAACTGTAGGTCGGTGGCTACCTAAGGAAACTCCGATTCGATCCGCCCCCCGGCTGGGAGGCATCTACCTCATCCCGATCACAAGGAGAGGTTCACCATGATGGGGGGTCAGGTACTTGAATTCGATTCGTTCCGGAAAGAATTCAATGCATAGGGGACCATCCTTTTTTTTGCGGCATGCTCTCTGATTTACGGATTCGCAGGGGGCCGAGGGCCAACCTTAGTTGACTGACAATGACAAAGGCTTGCGAAACAAAGTAGCGCCTTTGAAATGGAATCTTAATTAAGTAGTCTATCAGTGGTGCGAAGCTGCTTTGCCCCGGGGAGCGAAAGGTTATACCTTTGTAAGCGAACAGCGGTTCTTCTATGTAGGGTATTCCTCCTTTACTCTCTTAATTAACGTCGAGCTAAGTGACTTTGTGTAGCGTAGTAGAATGAAGGCTACGTACGCACCGACACTCTCTTATCCCTAAGCCTCTTCTCTAACTCGCTCGCCTACAAAAAAAAAATCGTAGACGAGGCTAGGCAAACTCAGCCGCTGACTTTGACTGTACTGTAGTAGACTTTCGTCGCCTTTTCTTTGAGAACCCTTTCTCATGTTCTTTCATTCATCAAGTAGGCGAACCGTCAGGTCCTTAGTAGCGTTGACAAAGAAGAAGAGCCGGTGAAAAAAAAGAAAGCTAGAATTTCCAATAGTGAGACCAGCTTGACAAGCTACCTTTCCTCTTGATCTGGGATGCGAAGATCATTTTTTATGACTTCCACTTCTCGATCCCGGCCCGGAAAAGTGACCGACCCCTTGATGAATGAAAGAAAGGGTTTATGAGCCCTCGCCCTGTAAGCCCACACCTGTGTAGAGTAGATCGTTCAACACCTGCGGCACAAACCCATTTTTGACCAATTGGTCCGTATATCATAGGCGACCGAACGGCCGCCCCCCGTCTGTGGTTCTAGAGTGGAATCGAACCACTCACTCCGTTTGGATTTCGAGTCCAAAGGGCCCAGGCCCTGCGAACGAAAGAGGATTTACAGTCCCCTGCCCACAGCCCTGCAAGAACCATTAATACAGGGATTGATCCACTGAACACCCACACAATCTCGATTTGACAGAGAGAGACTGCCATCGCCATCTCTTTGGACATGCATGTGTTAAGCAAATGGAAGAATTGACTGTTTGATGCAATGAGACCGTTCATCTTACTAGAGCAGAGAGGCTACCAGGACACGACCTTTCGCACAATGGAAATGGTACTACTGTGTCCCTAAGGGCCCCGTCTTCCTTTTCAGAGAGAACTGAATCAGAACATCTTTCTCTATGATAATTTGAGAGTCAAAAGGGAACCGAAAACATTGATTTTTTGTGAGAGCAATGATGAATCGAGCCGCATCACATCAACTATAGAACTTAACATACGCGTTTTCTTGTTGCGTTGCATTCCATTGTTGAAACCCTTCCCGGTAAAATGCAAGTATCCGCTGATACCGGATCGGATCACGAAGAAACGGGAACAGCTTTCGCACTAGCAGAATGGGTACCACCGTCAAAACGGATTGAGAGGCCTGTTTAGTGAAACGAGAAGGCATGTTTGGCTGCCTTCGAAGGTAAGGTGATCTATCATGAGTGGGTCTAACGGGCTTTGTAGGGAGCACACAACTTCTCTTCTTCCCTCTCTAGAAAAGCCCCAACTCTTGGTTTTCGCTCGCAACACAACAGTTCGTTCGATCTATTAACTTAGTGAACATAACTTGTTATGTTATGTACGAGTTAATTCGTGCCTATTTTCGAAGAGAAGGTACTGGGTAGCGATTACCAGTTTCTGTTGTAGACAAAGAAAAGGGGCTCCACTCGGATGCTATTATATTAGTAAGGAACTCTCTTTACTGAAGAACTAGCTCTCCCAATACCCTCGCTAGGGAAATGGAGAGCCTCCTCCTTTTCCTAGAAGTACTATAAGGATTCTCCTACATATCCAGACTCAAGGAAAGACTTTTTCCGGGACGAGGAAGGAGATGCAAAGACAATAGAAAGCGCCTTACTGGCAAAGAGAAACCTTTTGACAACTGGCGTTACATCTCAAACTGGTTTGTGTAATACACTTCCCGGCGCGG
>OAMR01000052.1:1819295-1832134 GCA_900205405.1 Echinochloa crus-galli
ATGAATGAGCGAGCGGACGAACAGACGGATGGATTGACTCGAGCGATGCGCACGAGCGGAGAGCGGACGAAGGACCGAGTGCGCGGGAACGCAGGCGGATGGAAAATTATTAGCGGACGGACGTATCGCAGGACGCGGTTCCTGAGCATAGAATTATTAGAGTAGAGATTACAAGTAGTTAAGTGGGATAATTGCAGCCAAGGAAGCTTTGTTTCGAATATTACAAACCATTCTATTTTGATGTACATTAATGTTACGGCGGTTAATCTGTTTTGCTGTAGAAACCGGAGGATGAAGATAGGATCAGCATGCTGACGGATGATCTTTTATTGTCCATCTTGGGAGCACTAGACATAACTACAGCTGTAAGGACCGGGAAGCGTTGTTAAATTTAAAAATAATTTATATTCGCTCTCTCATTTATAAAGAGCTTTAGATATTCTCAAATCTAGATGCATATTTTATTGTCTATTAGCAATACGGGATAGCGGATCGCGGTGAAATTGTGGGTCCCTTGGGTACGGGTACAGGCGGGTGTGGCCGGTGAAAAAAGTTTTGAGTTTTGAGGAGAAAATCAACGCAAGAATGTCTCTCCTTTTTTGACCATTCATCAACCAAATTTCCCGATAGATGGGTCCACTGTGAGGTGGGCCTAATTTTGATGAGAAGTGTTTTCAAATCTAATTCTCTTTATAGTATAGACTAGCAAGAACGCACGTGCGATACGCACGTTTATTGATGACACGTAGGTACTCAAACAATATCACTTGAGTGGACCATGGTAAATAGATCAGTCGTGCGAAGCGCTTTTAAAAATATTTTATATTCGCTCTCTCATGTATAGAGAACTTTATGTATTCTCAAATCTAGATGCACATTATTTTTGAGATAGTTGATTTTTATTTATATGAAAAAAACTCTTAATTTATTATCTATTAGCAATACGGGATAACGAATCGCGGTGGAATTGTGGGTCCCTTGGATCGGATTACTGGCTGTAGTCAAATGGAGCAACAAATGGTATTTTTAAGGGCTGTGATGGCACGAGCTCCCAACTTACGAAAGATTGTCCTTAATGATTACCAGACTTGTGATTACTGTGACAAGATAGGCGTGCTACCTCGTTCCGAGAGATTACCAGCAGAACGTGTGTTTTCAAATGGCAAGTATGAACAATACCTAGCAATTGAACAACTTATCACAGACATGACAGGGTGCAATGTTAAGATAATTTTTGGGAATTAAAAAACTGTCGAACATGTCATGTCTTACTTCCGAATAGTATCATGATGCACTTTTTGTACCGTGTAATTCTTATTCTATGTTTCATGACTAAACAAGGTAATACAGAGGCTTGTGACAGAATATTATTGTTCTATTGATAGATCCCAGAAGTGTTCTTTTTTTTTTAGATTCAGGACATCTGGTTCTATGTTCGCCATCTGCTAGTGTTCCTTGGTTAAAGCATCTGAACCTCCGGGTGTTTATTGTGTGCATCTCAAATTGCCGAATTCCATGTGCAGCTTTCTTCCTCACCGAACGGGCCACAAGCCCGCCCTCGCCCGATATGAGCTCCCCATCGAATCTCGCTGGCTGCAATCACTAAGCTCGACGATGCTGTCGATATGATGGGGGCTCGCAGCTGTGAACTCGGCGGCCACGGTCGGTGGGTGGACGGCATGGCAGCCGCAAGCCGACGCAGTGGCGAAAGGGATGGGGGGCGGAAGCCTGATAGGAGCTCCCCACCGGAGTTCACTGGCTGCATTCGAGGTTGCTGTTGGAGCTCAACAATGCCGTCGACTCGCAGCACCCTCGCTCGAGGTCGCAGGAGCCTCGAGCTTGCATCGTAGCTAGGCGTTCCTGTGAGCAATGTATATCGATAAAAGGGAATGGAAACGTACAAATTTAATCGTGGAGACTCATCATTAGATGTGTCCATCTTTGCATCGTCAAGCAATCATCTCCGGTTCTCTGAAGTCTTGATGACCTTTATTCGAGCACGCCAGATCGCCCGACTAGATTATGATGACATCCTTGTGCTCCAGATGATCCTTAAAAAAACACACATTCTTTTTTGAGAAAAAAAAACACACATTTTTGGATCAGCGATGATCGAATAGCAGCAGTAAATCCTATTAACTCATCATCAAGCAAGGCCCACACACGCGCTTGTTCTCATATACTGCACCATGGATTTTTCATGTTTGCTATTTGGCCCAAAAGCGGCCTCCCTGCTGCATTGCGCCCCGAACGCAGCCCATCTAGCCAGGATTTGTAATTCCAGAGTGGAACAAAAACAGGCCGGCAGAAGAATAGATTCTAATTTGGCCCAATTCAGAGATCGAAATGGGCCCTTAGGTTTTATCCCTGCTCCGTGCTCTCTCTCGGTAAACTCCACGGCCACCGCGGTTAGCGCCTTATCGCCGCCGACGGCCTCACGTCGGCGACGCTGCTCCTCTTTCCACAGAATTTTTCTTTCGTCCAGAGGCGTTTCTTGTCCGGGTATAATAGAGATTAGAGATAAACAATTTGGGAGCCGATCGATCCCAGAATTCATGTCGTTGCTATTCTGTTGTTGGTATGTCGTCTACTTGTTTGAAGGGATTATTTTCTCAATCAGATCCAAACCTTTTTTTTCCTTCATCATTCAGTAAGTTGTGAATTCTTCGTGCTGCGTGCTGTCCAACGAATCCAAACCATACACAGCTTCGGTTCGGACTGCATTCTCTCTCTCCGTTTTTCTAGTATATAAAGTCCGTAACGGAATTGGACTGCCTACCAATCTCGAAATAGGCGAGGAAAACAATTTCCTCTGTTTTTCGAACCGGAACCGATTGAAGACTGGTCCGTTTTGTATTAGGACTAGGAGTCTACTCGCGCCTGTATAAACACGAGCTTACAGAATTATTTCATCGCAGCTTCAAAGGGATCTCTACTCACTCATAAAGGATCTCCTCACGCAGATATACTCATTTCACCGCAGCTTTAAAGGCTTGCAATCTTGTGTTGCTGTTGGTGCCAGATAATACATGTAAGTTATTTTACTTGAAAAATCTGTGCTATTTTATTTTGCTAAGGCTATAATCTTCTTCTTCTTGAGGTGACCTCAGAAATCTACATCAAATTCCATGTCTAGTTTTCTAGTTAGATTTAGAACAGGTAATAAATTAGCAATTTGTTGACAGAACTTGTTAGCTGCAATATTTCAGCACCACTTGCCTTAGTGATAGACAAAACCACTATGTATGTCTATAATAAGCAGATATGCTAGAAACATGTAATATAGCATGTTACCTGTGGAGTACTTGGATTGCTATTGCTAGATTTCTTTTGGGTCACTTAATATCGATAAGTTCATATTGATTTATCAATTGCTCATTATCTTGCAGCAAATGGAGGAAGACATGATAAGCAAGTTAACTGATGATGTTTTACTCTTGATCTTGGAAAAAGTTCACTTGAGAACAGCAGTGAAGGCTAGTGTCCTATCCACACGTTGGAAAAGCGTCCCTTGGTTGCTGACTCAAGTCAACATAGATATCATGGATTTTTTCCATGAATCGTGTGCCGACCCCACGGTTGATGACATTCATAAAGCAATGTCATCTCTAACTGAAGCAGTTAGGAGCATGTTGGCTCCTACCCACAGAAAGTCAATTATCTCAAAGCTCAGCATTTGGCTCTTCTTAACCAACATCTACTCAAACGATATTGGTGATATTATTAATGAAGCAGTTGAGAATGGAATTGTAAAGGATATAGAGCTCATAAGTGGGGTTGAGAAGCTTCCTTTTGATGTTCCTCATGATGAAATGGTAAAACATGCAGATGGTATAAATAGTTTCTTCAGTAACTATCATAAAATATCCAGTTGCCTCCGAAGACTCCTCCTTTACAATGCAACCTTTTGCGAATCAGATCTTCATAATCTCCTTGCAAATACATGCAAGGAGCTGCATTATCTTTATCTCTACCAGTGTGATACTGGTATTTGCACGTCGTTCAAGATAGACGCGCCGAACTCAAAACTCAATGTTCTAGAATTTGCCTATTGTTCTTGGGTACAAGTTGATGTAGTTTGCCTACCAAAACTAGAGCAACTCATTCTGGGCCATTGGTCATCGCCATATCTGCCCTTGACTTTAGGATGCGCCCCATGCCTCAAGGAAGTATATATCTATTCTGCAACTGTTTTTTACCAGAAACAACCATTCAAACTAAGTGAGCTTCTAAGTGGTACAACATGCATAACTACTCTAACATTGGATTTTCTTGGACAAAAGGTATGCAATCAAGCTAAGTGAGCTTCAAATTTCACACTGATGCTTCTTTGACATGGTTTTGATACACTCAAAACACTTACTGTTTATATTTTTTTCATCACTTCAGATTTGGTTACAACCAGAAAAATATCAACTTTGCTCAGCATTTAGCAATTTGAGGGAATTATTTCTTCATGGAATCTTTGTTGGATTTGGACTATTGTGGACAGCAGCCCTTGTTGAAGCTGCGCCATGCCTTGAGACGCTGGACATTGAGGTATATATTGCTCTTTAATTTAATTACTGTGGTTTTGCTTTTGGAAAGAGAATAATCTAGCGCCCTTTATAGTTGTAATACTCGTTTATGGGAGTAGTCTGACTGATTTTTGTGGGGAACGAAGAGCACACCTAACAGAATTGACAGGGTGTCATCCAATCATACTTAGGGTTAATTGAAGATGGTTTGCGTCCTTTTCTTGATTTATAGCAACCAGTTAGGAATGGTGAAGATGCAAAGTTCTTACTGATTTAAACCATAACTGTAGGATTAATAATGGGCTATGGTTTGACCTTTTGAACAATAATATCTCATGCTTCTAGACATGTGTATGCTACAAGACGTAGCAGTTGCTTTAATACCACCTCGGTCTGTTCAATCAAAATCAAGTAGACAAGGATCATTTGTGTTTTTGCAAGGGTCTTGAAAGCATCCCATCCTTTGTTTTCATATATTCATAGGCATGCGGGTAAAACAAAACACAAACACACTGTGTTATGATCAATGTCATTATTTCCTGCGCATAAGAAAGAACGATTGGAAATAACATATTAGTTCACTTTCAATTTAGAAAGCATGCTCATGCTACATGCATGTAGGTACATGACCATCTATGCGGTGATGATGATCAGGAGAAGTTACACGGAGAAAGAACTAATGCCCCATGGGATGTGTCTGATTTTGCTCACTCATCCAAGTCTTTGCCTATTAAAGAGCTCAAACTCTCTGGTTTCAACGCAACAGAAGAACAAATCTTATTTATTGGAGCAGTGATGGGACGAGCTTCAAACTTAGGGGCCATTATTCTGAAAGAACAGTACTGTAAGGACTGCAGCGAAATCAGCACCCCAATTGCTTCAGTATGCAGGTTCCCGAGCAACGAGGATGAACAGGAGATGGTAATGAATAATCTCAGAAATCGGTTCTCCTCCGGTGCCCAAATAATCTTCAGCCACCACAAATTTTCCAGTGATTAAGTGTGTTTTTATCTCAGATTGAATGGGAAAAAACAAGTTAGTGGGAAGGTGTCGGACTATTTTGTTCTCTTTCCTATAAAGATCCTCGGCTGCTTGTACTATCCTTTTAACTTCGGTTGTGGTGTTTGAATTTTAAATAAAGTTCATGATGCCTCGTGGTTGTAATACATGTGTTTAGTTGCCGGCATATTCCACTGATAGGAACGCAGAACCTATTTGAATTTGAATGCTTTTCGAATGTATGACGAGCCCGGGGAATTGGGTGGTTAATATGCCTCTTTTTTTAGACAAGTTCTTTCGAAATGTAAGGAATGACACGCAATTGGCAACTGATGACAGGAGCTACTTGCACCATCGCATGTAAACTATACTACCTCCGTTTTTCGTTTTTGGATATATGATGTTCCGTCTTTATATATATAATAATAAAGTTTAGAATAAATAAATGAGTTCAAAGATAACTTATTTTTCTTGTCCTAAACGAAATATATTAAGAACTGTTTTTTACGTACTAGTTGTAATGCCCGCGCGGCTCGCGCGTGCTAAATTCTCTTCTACACATTTATCTCAATTCATGTGTCACGCACGTTTATTGATGACATGTAGGTACTAAAACATTGTCACTTTAGTGGGCCATGGTAAACATACCGGCCATGCGAAGCACTTTTAAAAATACTTTATATTCGTTCTCTCATGTATAGAGAACTTTGTATTCTCAAAACTCAATAGTTGTTGCACGTGCGCACGCACGTGTGTATAGAGCTTTAGCTATTATCAAATCTAGAGGCACATTATTTTTCGAGTTAGTTGGTCTTTATTTATATGGAGAAAAACTCTTCAATCTTTTGTCTATTAGCAATACGGGATAATTGTGTGCACGCGGGGAGTTAGGGGTCCACCTGGCCGGAGGTGGGTACGCGCGGGAGGGTGGGTGAAAAAAGTTTTGCGGAGAATGAACTAAAAGTGCCTGGAACATGCAAAAATTTTGATGCTTTCTAGTTTTTCCCTCCCACCAAAGCCCGACAGGTGGGTCCTCTGTGAGAGGGTGGGGGTGGGTTTTTTGTGGAAAGTGTTTTCAATTCTCTAGGATCCTTTTAGTATAGATAGATATATAAATGTATATCTATATTAGGCCGTGTTTAGATGTTGGTTTTGGTGGGTGAATTTGGGAGTATGATGTCACGTCGTAATCATTGCGTCACTGTAGCATTTCGTTTGTATGTGCGAAAAATTGTCCAAAAATTTATTAATTAGGCTCAAAATGTTCGTCTCGCAGAGTACAACAAAACTGCGTAATTAGTTTTTAATTTTATCTACATTTAGTACTCCATACATGTTATGACATTTTGATGTGATGGGAATCTTCTTTTTGCATAGTAAATTTGGGAGTAGAAATTCTGAATCTAAACAGGGCCTTAATCTACACCTTAGATGTAGATTAGCATATGCAGCGCTATTCCATATACAGGATACGAAATACTTATTCCGTAGCCGAGCCAGCCTCCAACCGGGTGCCCCCGGTAGCTCTCGCACCTGGGATTTTTCACAAGCGCAGGAATGGCGCTGATGCGTGACCCCACTTTCTAGTTCCTGGTTTCTCTACCGCGTAACTGCTCATACAAGCAAGCAGGCATTGCCGTTCGATCATTCTCATAGCCGGCTGCGCAGCAAGGCTACCCGACATGTATGGTTTTGATGCCAAAGTATTGGCCTGCCAAAACTTGGATATACCAAAACATTGGCCATTATTTGGTTTTGTACCAACAAAATCTGGTAAGTGGTAATGTCTCGCATCTTTTCTACTAAAATTTTGGCAAATCTTGTGCCCAAGTATTGATAGGCCAAAACTTGGACATGCCAAAAACTTGATAGCAAACCAACCCAGCGGGGCTCGATCAGACGCACCACGGTCGCAGCGGCATGCATGCACCTCCGATCCGGCTCCAACAACGTACGTGTCGACGCGTTGTTTCACCACCAGCAAACGGTTAGCCTTGCTGGTCGACACGTTGAACGTACAGTTCAACCGCGTGCTTGTTTCGACCAGCAGGCAGCAGCAGCAGCACTCCTCTAGACACACTACACTCGCGGTCGGTGCCCATGCCGGCGTTCAACCGCGCCGGCCGTCGCGTCGCACCACACCACGTGCGCCTCGCTCGTCGTTGAAGACGACTGACGGTCGGCTAGCCCCCCTGGCCTCACCGTCAATGGGAAGAACACTTGTTCGATCACGCGCGCTTGGCTTGGTGCGGATGAACACGTACGGCCGACCATTACATTCCTGCAGACTCGACGATGGCTTTCTCGATCATCACTAGCGTGGAGCAGCGGCACACTTACCGCACACAACCCGCCCGGCCTGATGTATTTCTGATGCTTCGATCTTGTTCCGACTGGCATGCAGCACGTTCGTTTCCACCGGCAAATAAACCCAACAATGCAGGGAATGGAGCACCGTACCGTACCGAGGAGAACCAGTAGATGGTGGCGCAGCGGCCTACCGTGCACGGAGCAGAGCCATGCAAGCAGCCAGAAAGGCAACACACGGCCGGATTTTCGTCGGGCAACAAGCAGCTCATCTCTGGACCGGACCCTCAAGACAACAGCTAGCGCCGGCCACGGGGGACCCAATCCAAAAAAGTGCACCGTCCCGCTGCTCCACGCTGTCGTACGTCACGCTTCCTTTGTGCAAAATGCCTGTTTATCTTTCGTCTACACGCGCTTTGGTGTTCTGGCTCCTGAAACAGACACGCACACCACCACCGGTGCGTCCACCGCCTCTGCATTCGCCGTTCTGTAGCTTAGGTTGTGGCCGCGCCTCTGCTGTCTTACTACTACTTGAGATTTGTTGGATGGTTTGATGATTCTGTTCATGGATTGAATCTCGTGTGTGCGTGAGTGTATATCCGCATTGTGGCATAATTCACTGAAACCTTGCGCCTTGTGATCTGAATTATTCAGAGTTCTTACTCCGTCAGAACAAAATGAGTGCTAGCCCAGGGTTACAAGCCCAAGTTTTCAGGTCCTTCATTTCAAAGATTCTCCAGGCATTGTTAAACTCTGTCTGGGCTTGCTAAACCAATGTTAACTGAGTGCCGTGCTCAGGCCTAAACAGCAATACACACCACAGGTAAAGAAACACTGCAATCATACTGCCTCTCCATGAAAAAGGCAGCAGCATCACTAGTATCATGCTATCTGTGTGACTATTTGTGCAATATTTAAGGTACTGGATGACAAAATACTGAACACACACGTTACATTCACGCCACATGATGGATGTTCAATATTCAAAATAATAGACCCCAGCATTGCGTCTTTGGAAGAATAACATTTTGTCCTCGAGGACAGTTTACAAACAAACTTGAGCATCAGGTTCTCGACTGAGGACCATGTGTGTCCGAGGGACCGAGTGGATGGTCGTTTTCCTTGTGATGAGTGATTGACAACGTTGTGTGGACTGATGTTCGCCTTGGCTCAAGTATTGCAGGTGTAGGACGCGGCTTGGTTTGCATTGGTGCAAGTGAAGAACAGGCGCGAAAGGTCTTAGCCGGAGCGGCCTCCCAGGAGCGGAGAGACAAGTAGGCTTGGTTCGAGGGACCCGGTGGCCAGTGGGATCAAGTGCGGTTCACATGGTGCAAGAACAAGCGAGGTAACGTGGATGAAGGTGATCGAGCCGGTACATTGGGCGTGGCCGAGTCAAGGAACGAGGCAAGACCGAGTAGACCGTCCGGGAGCCGGAGGTGAAAGGCTTGGCGTGCTCAAGGCTTGGCGTGGAGGCTGGACCATGTGCGCGGGGTTTGGTGGTGCTACCAGAAAACCATCAACCGAAGGCTCGGCGTGACGGAGACGGTATCCGGATGCGTCGGGAAGCTTCGAAGCGGGGGACACGCGGCGTGATCGAGGAGCTTGCGTCGGAGGTGTGTTCTTCGGTTCGATCCAAAATTCGTCATGGTTGCTTGAGCTTTTTCGGATCTATCTGCTAGATCTTATTGCCCTTGGATACAGGCCCGGCCCTGTAGTTGTAGGAGGCGGGGCAGCCGCCCTGGGCCCCCAATCAAGTAATTTCTATGGAGTATATGCTAATTTGCTAAGGCCCAGAATTACCATTGAGGCCCATCCGCGTTAGTTTATGGGGCCTCTATTTTTGGTTTCGCCGTGGGCCCCAAGAACACAGGGCCGGCCCTGCTTGGATAGGTGCTGCTATGGCTCAAGTTTCATGCGAATCCGTGGAGATTTGAAAGAGTAATTTTGATTTGAAGTGAGCTCAGGTGTCTTGTTCTTCTTTCTATTCTTGGTCTGTTCCTGTTCCTTTGTGCAGGCATCGGTGTCGGCGAGCGCGTGCGGGAGCAGCGCAGCAGCAGCGTCCAGCGGCAGCGCGGCGCGGTCGGACCAGCAGCCAGCGCGGCAGGCCGACAGCCACGCAGAGCGCACGACCCAGCAGCGCAAGCGGGCCGCCCACGCGGGGGCACAGCGGCGTGCGCGGCCCAGGGGCGTACGCGGCCCAACGCGGAGCAGCAGCTCGCAAGCAGAGCAGCATGCGCAGCCCAAGGAGCAGCTCACCTCGTCAGGAACAGCGTCGGCAACCGAAGGTAATAGTTTCAGGAAGCTCGGATCGGATGAATTGAATTCTTACGAAGCATCACTTTCATGCTACAGTATCTAATGATTAGTTAATCATTGTTTGGTGGTCAGTCATTTTAATTGAGATTTGCTTGTTTGGTCGCAGGAGCTGTGCTCACTAGAATTAGCTTGTTTCCTGTTAGCTTCTGCTTGCATGTCTAGTTGACGACCAGTAGCTTATTTGCAGCAGCTTTTTGGTTAACGGTAATCGAGTCCTTTTAATTGAGCTACTATAATTATTTGCAAGCTTGGTACTTGATTGAGTGCTCCTGACAAATGCTTGTATCTGTGCATATTCAGTTTAACACTCTCAGCTGCTTGTTGTGGTGAAAATTATATGAAGTTTGAGTTTAATCTTTTCGCAAATTAATTAGTGCTTTCGTTAATTGTTTTGCTTCCGCGATACTTTGAAAAATCCCTAACCGTTCCTAGGGTGAGTAAGTCACTAGTTGGCTTGTGTCACCTTGACGGTTAGAAGAGAGATGCCTTAGGTGTTTACGGGACATAGGCCGAGTTTCTTTTGAGAAGAATTTTTATCGGCTCTCATTCATCCCCCTCTGGTCGCTATTTCGATCCTTCATCGACACGTACTAGCCTTGTGCTGAAGGCCAGGCAAATTATTCATGGAGAAAAACAACGGATATGAATCATGTGTCCTTTTCCTTTTCTCCATGTACGAGTACTTGATCTAGTTTGGCATGTTCATTGTCACCAGTAGCCCAGCAGGCGGACTACAGCGGGTCATCTGTTTCACTTTTCTCAGAATTTGGACGACGAAGATAGGTTCAGCATGCTGGCTGGTGATATTTTATTGGCCATCCTTGGGAGAGTAGACATAACTACGGCCGCAAGGAAACATCTTCCATGGTTGCTCCGTGAGGTCACCATTGCTGTCAAAAGGTTCCTATATGTTCCTTCCCCAAACCCAATTGAAGTTGAGCAACATATGGATGAAGCAATGGCCTCCCTAACCAGAGCAATTACTTGCTACTTGGCTACTCCCCAGAGCGAAGCGACCATCAAAAGGCTGCAACCTAAGCTCTATTTGGTCAACAATTTCTCAGATGTCATTGGCCCTATAGTTTAGTCAAGCAATTAACACTAGGAGCGTACAAAATTTAGACCTGGCTATCGTGGATGAGAAGGATGACCGTTATGATGAGAAAATGCTTCAACAAGATCGTACTGTGGATAGCTTTTTTAGTGCCTATCCTAGCATGCTTTATTGCCTCACAAAACTTTCATTATATAATGTCTGATTTGCTGAATGTGGCTTGTATCACATCTTATTATTGTTGCAAGAAATTGCAGCATCTTTCTCTCTCTTCAACTGTGGTGCAGGTGGACTCTCGGCATGGAAGATATAAGCACCAGATTTGAAACTCAGTGTTCTTGGACTCTGCTGCTTGCGGAACTTGAGGTGCTCTGTCTTCCAAAACTAGAGCGGCTCCGCCGTTGGGATTCTTGGATATGTCCAACAAGGCCTCTATCATTTGACGTCGCACCATCACTTAAGAAAATGAATCTCATATGTGGTGGAACAGTTGATCATCAAGGATTTATGTTTAGCGAGGTTCTAATGGATACTACAGTTATTACATAACTTAACATTAAATTGCCAAGGAGAAAGGGTAAACTTATTCATTTTGTGCACTGTTTGTTATTTGGGCATGCTACTTTATTTCGAAACACTATACCCGTAGATTTTCTTTTTTTTCTATAGCTATTTTAATGAAATACATAAAACAAATTGACCTAGAGCTTGACTTGAAAACACTGTAATCAACTATTTATATTCTTGTTTTCTGCATATATGCTTTTCAGCTTTGGATAAAAAACCGACCAACTTTGCATTGCATTCAATAAATTAATGAAGTTATCTGTACAGGGCATTTTTGTTGAATTTGACCTATTATGGATGATAGTTCTCCTTGAAGCTGCACCGTCCGTTGAGATATTTGATAAGGTTGTACTTCTATTTCCTTTTACTGAATGCTGTCACTTTACAGGATAAGGTTGGTTCAAACCTTTCTGTTATTTTCCTCAATTGTTACAAGAAATGCTTCCACCATCATTTATACACCCCCTTAATCTGAGTAGACTGAAGAAAGTACCCATTTGAATCATTATTAGTTTTTTGTTTTCTTTTTGATGAAAAGGGAGAGGTTTCCCCTACTGGTTGTATATTAGAAAAAAAACAAAGAGCAAAATATTTCTTTTTGAAAAGGATTTTACTCTTCCTTTATATTACGACGCGTTTACTTTATTGAAATTAAATTGAATTTAATCTTATTTTACATTAACAGTGTGTTTACTTTTGAATTAGATATGGAAACATCCCTGTATAGTGGAGGATGAGGAAAAAATGACAGATTTTTTTTGATCATCCTAAAATGACAGATTTTTTTGATAGAATAAATCCTTTGAGAGTCTTCAGAGTGGAACGCGCGACGCGACGAAAGACCACGAGAAGTCCTCTCCCCCGCGCCGTCTCTTCTCGGGGCGGCTCGGGCGGAAACCCTAGCCGCCGCCGCCACCCACCTCCCTCCGCTCCAACCCACCTCGCCGCCGCCGGAGGGCGCCACCGGAAGCCCGGCGGCCCCGGGATGGCGGCAGCGGGGCACCTCTCCGGCGGGTCGCGCGGCCTGCGCGGATCTGGATCCCGGCGTCGTCTGTGGGGAGGCCGACGGACGGCGCGGC
>OAMR01000052.1:1832198-1852870 GCA_900205405.1 Echinochloa crus-galli
TTCCCTCGGGGGCGGCGGCGACGCGGCCTCGGCAGATCTGGGCCGCCTCTTCGGGCCCCGACGGTCTGCAGCGGGTCGTCGCCGGCCTCGGCGCGCCGGCTGGTTGCCGTGGTGGGAGGGGCTGCCCGTGACTCCTTCATGGCCGTGGGTATTGCCTCCAGTCTTCATGTCGCCGACGAAGCTGCCCCCGGAGCGTCGTCAAGTCACCACCATTGGGTTCATGTCCTCTAGCCCACTCTGTGAGACACGGTGCTGTTCCGTGAGGGGACAGCAGAAGATTTGGGACCAATCGAGGGTCCCAAATCTTCCCGAAGGGTCGGGTGTTGTCGTGCAGGTGCATATGGAACCCAATGATGAGCTTCGCGGCTGCGATGGCGGGCGATGGATGGAAGCGAGTGGGAACGGTACTAGTGCTCTTGGCTCGTCGGGTCGTGACCCTCAAGCGTAAGCTTCAATTCGGTTGCTGGGTTGGGCAACGGCGTATTGCACCCCTCTTGAGGGCGTTCTCTGCAGGGTCTCGTGCGACGGCGGCTCGTGGAAGCTCTCCGTGGTGAAAACCAAACGTTGGCGCCGTGCGCCTTTGCCTTCCTGAAGGCGTTGTTTGGAGCTCTTCTTGTATCCGTTGGTGTTGGAGTCATAGGCTCCGCGGATGGTCGGGTCCGACAGATGTTGCTTTGGTTTCTTGACCCTTTAGGTTGGCCGTTTAGAGTAGTTTTGCTAGCTCTGGCGTGAGACCGAGAGAGTCCTTTTATGGATCCGTCGGATCCTGCCATCTTGTGGTATGCGCTTTATTGTAAACTGGTAATCCCAGTATTTCCTTTATGCTTTATCTATAAAGCTGGCTTCGGCCTTTGGAGGATAGAATAAATCCTTTATAGAAGGTGTCTGGGTTCAAAAGTTGTAAGTAATGGCTCTCGAGAGAGGTTCAGATCATTGGCTTTAGTCCAATAATGAAGCAACAAATGATATTTTCAAGGGTTGTGATGGTGCGAGCTGATCCCAACTTATGAAGGATTGTCATGAATGATGAATGATTATCAGACCATGATTACCGTGACAAGATAGGCGCATTGCCTCGTTGTAAGGCCAGTCTCAGTGGGTATATTATATGAGTTTCATGACATTAAATTTTCTGATATGGCAGAGGAGAGAAGGGAGAATTTTATGGTACGTGAGAGAAGTTTCATCACTATAAAACTCTTTTGGCTCGGTTATCTAGTTTTTGATTTAGGTAAATGTGCAATTAAAATATGCACTGAGACTGGCCTAAGAGATTACCAACAGAATATGTGTTATCAAAGGGCAAGTATGATCAAGACATAGCAGTTGAGCAACTTACCAGAGACATGCCTGAGTTCAATGTTAAGATAGCTTTTGGGAATTAAGAAAATGTGGAATATGCCATGCTATCAAACAGTATCATGGTACACTCCTTGGATCTTGGAACTCTTATTATTATATATTTGCAAATGGCTACAAGGTAATAATTTTTTGTTATGATGTTCCGGTGCATGCTACTACTTCTGTCTCAAATTGTAGGTCATTTTGATCTTTTTTATAAATATATAGATTTTAGAGTAAAATACATGAGCGATCCTAAAACTTATGTTGTGGTGTCACCTAGGTTTCCGAACTATTAAAATGTATATTTTTTTGACCGAAGTCAGCAGGGAAAGCCCCTACCTATCTATATAACCTATATAATTGGTATCCACTAACAAGCTATTGTTGGATTTCTCTCAACATGCAACCATTCCATGTCATCATCCACTATGCGCCATATCACTATCCACTGTAAGCCATGTCATCATCCACTAGACCATCTATTTATTCTTCAACCGATTTTCTATGACCACATTTTTGTGAGTAGCAATTACAAATTATAAGAGTAGAAATTACATGTATGATCAGTCATACTTCCATGTATAATGTTTACTAAAGAACGTTGCAATGCAATCACTTTGGTGTTTATACTTTCATATTTCACTTTAAAATTTTGTTTAACAAATTCCCGTAGCAGCGCGCGGGGTATCATCTATTTTTTTATATTTTCTATTCCAAACCCTTAATTCGCTCACATAGAAAGTCGAACCTGGATCTGCTGGGTGCTACTCAGGTGCCCTAACAACTAGACTAGATGCCATTTCACCTCAAAATGCATATTTGAGTCCCTAAACTTCCTAAATTATGTCATTTAGGTTTAAAGTTTCAAAAATACCCCTGTGCATGATGACATGGCTGGTAATTGAGCATGATTTTTCATACTATTTCTCTCACCAAGTCAGTTGCTTCCATTACAATACTTAGAGAACTTTATTTGATTGTACCATAACACAATTATAGGTTAAAAGGTGGACAAATGTCAGCAATATAGAGGTATCTATATTCTATATAACCTATATAGAAGCACATGAAGAGTCATTATATATAACCTATATAGATGCACCCCGCTAAGAGTCATTAATTTTATTTTTTTTTCAACATGCAAGCTATCCATGTCATATATGAAGCCACTATATCACATGCCACGACACCCTCAACTATAATAATCTATTTATATCTTTCATGGGTTTTCTATGACTAGCATCCATGCATGTAATTTATTAATTTTTATGAGTATAATGCTACAAAAATTTCACGGTATAAATAATGGATGAACAATAATTTAGGAGTCGTTCTCTCTCAACAAAATAAATATGTTTACATGCAAAAGAATGTTGTTATATAGTCACTTAGTGCTTCTACTTTCAAAATCCACCTTAAAATCATGTATAATATCGTTTGCAAAAGAATATTGTCATGTAATCACCTTAATATTTCTACTTTCAATTTTACCTTAAAATCTTATTTAATAAATTACCGCATCATCGCGCGGGTTATCACTTAGTTTCGTTTTTAGAGTTCTAAGGTGAGCTCGGCCTTGCAGGCCGTCTCCTACGTGGTGTACCTTTACTGATCTTCACGTAGTCAGTCGAGATACTTCCAATCAGCCTGTCTCCTAGCACTTTCCGCCTCTACTCTAGGGGTCACTAGGTTATGCTTTTGATAGAATGTGTCACCTCTCCAGTCTTGGTGGTCGCTTCGGGCGCACGAGTTGCTCCTCCGCATGGCCCTACGTGGACGACCCATTGCAGGATATAGACGCCGAGGGATGGGTAATTTGGGAATTCGATTAATATTTTATTTATATGCGGTCGTGATTAAAAGGCGGTGGTGCAGAATGACAGCTAACAGCTAGATGGAGAAGGGGTTCGGTTGCTGAAGAAGAACAGGATCTTTTATATGTTAATGGGCCGTGGTCGGCTGAGAGGTTAGGAGAAGGAAATTTCCATATTTGAACCAACACCATTTCATGTCGTACAGATACCAGTCCAAATATATGTCCATTTACTCTGGTTATTAACATAATATATATTATAATGTGTTTGTCCTACTATTGTAATAGAGATGGTCTTTCGTTAGCCAGATTTGAGGGCAATGTCGGCCTCCTGCATAATTTCTTTTTTACTTTATATATCATCCAATAAGCCAACTTTCTATCCTCTTTTTTTTCTTCAAAACATGCAAAACATGCGAGTACATATTCACTACTATGAGCCTCTTATGCATATCTTGCCTCTATAAATATCTACAAAAGACCGAACGGATATATTTAAGCACATGTGCCTCTACGTTGACAAATATAAAACCTATCAATATAATAGTTAATAAGTCGATTGCATTCATCATACAGTAGCTTACATCACTGTCACTTTGGTCCAATCATTTGCAAAATATTCAAATGAATGCGTGAACTTGTCATGTGTGTGCACGTACAATCAAATGTATACCATGGAGCACAGTTATGCCGACGAGCCATGTAGGGGTCACATGTATTATTTTGAAGTGAAGGAGGGAGAAAATTTAAAGTTGATAACCCAAGTCCTTTTCAACACCTCTAATTTCTAACTTTGATATTCCTACAATGAAGTTGGTTGACAGATTGAGTATGATAGATGACACAGCGAGCCTATGCTCCTTTTAACCTGCCATCTTGGTGGTGAAGGGGCATTACGATATGAATAGAGACAGAGCAGGGTCCATATTAATGTATAACATAGATAATCTTATATGGAAATGTGATAAATTAGGCATAAGTGACATACTTTATAGTGGACCTGATAAAACCTAAGCACTTTTCACTAATCATAAAAAGATTAAATCTCTCGTGAAGGTTCTAAATGAACACACACATATATATATATATATAATTTATATATATATATATATATTGAGGGCATGATTAACCATTTTGATTGTATTCACAAATGTAGACGCATCACCCTTAAATTCGTTTATATATACTGGCGAATGTTGCAATTAATTTTTCTATTCATTACTTCAAAGTTTAAAATTATTATATATGACAAACAACGGTACATATAATTTGACACTATAACCACATAGTCTTGTGTCATATATTTGACTGTATATGAGCACATGTGACTCGTGTACCTAACACTATAATTATTTTTTAAAAATAATTACAGTCCTTTTACAAACGAGACGACCTTGTGATCCAATAATCCAATCAGCTACGTGTACATGAAGGGAGGACTGGTTCACCCTCACATGACATTGAGCAACATTTGTGATTATCGCTCGTGCCCTTAGGGCAGTTCCAACACATAGTGTTTATGGATAGTGTCTACACTGCCATATTAGTAAGACATCACTTTAGATACTATATTCTCCAACTCATGATTTTTTTTTGATGGATCCTTAATAAATTCATCATCTTTTCTCTCTACCAATCATACTTGCTCTTTATCTATTATGAAGACACCATCTTTCCCTAATGCAAACTTTAGTAATGTCATGTGCATAAGTTCTCTCTTATTTAATACAGTGTCACATACTCCCTCCGTCCCATGAAGATTACACTTTTCAGATAAATTAGTCGAAGTAGCAAATGACTATGATACCTCTTAATAATTGAAGGATCACATTAATTTGAGCTGGTTAGCTTATCAGTTTTGGTGGCCGGTGTCTCGTTTTCAGGAGCAACATGTAAACATGTAGTTAATGATGCGTATGAAAAAGTGTTGGTGTTAAAAAATATTATTTGACTTTTTGTTTTTTAGAGTATTGATGGTAATTTTGTCTAAATGTTAGCAGAGCATTTTTTATATAATTTTTTTATTCATAGAAGTGCAACTTTTTTTATAGAACGTACTCCGTAAGCAGTAAATTAAAGGAAAAAGTCCAAATTACTCCCCTCAAGTATAGCCAAAGTTTGGATAACCCCCTAAAGTAATTCTTGGTTCAGTTTACCCCCTAGACTATGTCATTTGGTTCAAATTACCCCCTTAACACAATTGTCTTTTTTGTTTCTTCATGCACAAGTGGAATTTAATGTTTAACTTCCCCGATGGCCGGCCCCTCCTCCCCCGCCGGCGCCGCCGCCGCCCCCTCGGAGTCCGCCACGGTGAACGGGTCGCACCAGTTCAAGATCGAGGGCTATTCCCTCTCCAAGGGGATCGGGGTGGGCAAGTACCTGGCCTCCGATTCCTTCTCCGTGGGGGGATTCGACTGGGCGATCTACTTCTACCCCGACGGGAAGAGCCCTCTGGATGACGCCGAGTACGTCTCGCTCTTCATAGCGCTCGCCAGCGAGGCCACCGATGTGCGCGCGCTCTTCGAGCTCGCGCTCGTCGACCAGAGCGGCAAGGGGCAGGACAAGGTGCACACCCACTTTGGGAGGTCGCTCGAGAGCGGCCCCTACACCCTCAAGTACCGCGGCAGCATGTGGTGAGTCTTCCTCAGCCTGTCCATGTTTTAGATGGATGTGTGCATGTCGCAACCACTTTGTTCGATAACATTTGCTGCATGTCATGGCTGTGCATGCTGCATAGTTTTTGTGGTGCATGCGGAATTAAACTGGCCTGTTACTAACGAGTAGGAACTGCTATATGCCTGTGTTGGTGAAACTTAGGTGTATCACTCATTTTGTGTTTAATGCATGTTCTTAGGTGAATTCTTCTTCATATTTTTTATGTCCCAAAGTTCCAAATTGAGTTGCTGATTACCCCTTAACACAATTTGTCTTTTTTGTTTCTTCATGCACAAGTGGAATTTAATGTTTAACTTTTGCAAAATTATAGCATACAATATAAGACACGTTCAAAAAAAATATATCATCAATTTTTTGTCACTGTTTTGATAGGGTAATATATTTAATAATAAAGTTATCCTTAAAATACAATATTATATAGAAAGTAGTGATGAAAAATTCTCGTAAAATATTTTCTAATATAGATTATGATGTTCACTACCTCCCTGCGAAGTCTCAAATTAAAATTCATCATGTGCATGGAGAAACAAAAAAATAAATTATGTTAAGGGGTAAGTTGGATCAAATAATATAGTTTAGAGGATAAATTAAATCAAAATATAGTTTAAAGAGTTATGTAAACTTTTGCTATACTCGAGGAGAGTAATTTGAACTTTTTAAAAGTCCTACGTAGCAGCTGTGAAAACCATCCAGCGCGCACGAGCCTCGGAGGCAGCGCGTTGTCTGCCTTGCGCGAGGTCGGCGCGATGTCTCGCGTCTCGCCCCGGGCCGAGTCGGCAAGTCTCGCAAGCCAACGGCCCCGACGGCCCGAGCCGCTTTTATTAGCCACTAACCCACCACAAGTCCCAAACCCAACCCGGACCAAACAAAACCAAACACCACCTCCTCCTCCTCCGACGACGACTCGTCATCGCCATCATTTCCTCCTCCCCCAAATTCCCCCAAATCGATCTCCCCGGCACACCAAATCCCCACGCCGCCGCCTCGGATTCCGGCGAGCCCCGCCCCGATCCGTCCGATCCGTGCCAAATCGCCGGCGCTCGGGGCGGAACCCCTGCCTGATCTCGACCCCCCACCCACCGATGGGCGCCGGCCGTGTCTGCCGCGGCGGCCCCTCGTCCTCCCCCGCCGGCGCCGCCGCGGGGCGGCCGTTCCCGCCGCTCGCCGCCTCCTCCTCCTCCGCCTCCCCTTCCTCGGCCCCCTCCGAGACGGCGTCCACGTCGCTGACCAAGACGGTGAACGGCTCGCACCACTTCAAGATCGACGGGCACTCCCTCTCCAAGGGGATCGGGGTGGGGAAGTACATCGCCTCCGAGTCCTTCTCCGTGGGGGGATTCGACTGGGCGATCTACTTCTACCCCGACGGGAAGAGCGGGGAGGACGGCGCCGCCTACGTCTCGCTCTTCATCGCCCTCGCCAGCGAGGGCACAGATGTGCGCGCGCTCTTCGAGCTCACGCTCGTCGACCAGAGCGGCAAGGGGCAGGACAAGGTGCACACCCACTTTGGGAGGTCGCTCGAGAGCGGCCCCTACACCCTCAAGTACCGCGGCAGCATGTGGTGAGTCTTCCTCAGCCTGTCCATGTTTTAGATGGATGTGTGCATGTCGCAACCACTTTGTTCGATAACATTTGCTGCATGTCATGGCTGTGCATGCTGCATAATTTTGTGGTGCATGAGGAATTGAACTGGCCTGTTACTAATGAGTAGGAACTGCTATGTGCCCTCTAAAATAAATGGGTATGTTGGTGAAACTTAGATGTACCAGTCAATTTGTGCCTGGTACTCTGGTAGCCCTTCTAGGTACTTGGTGTATCACTCATTTTGTGTTTAGTGCATGTTCTTAGGTGAATTCTTCTTCATATTTTTTATGTCCCAAAGTTCCAAATTGAGTTGCTGTCTGCTGTAGAATAGCTAATGTCTGGTAGTCCTTTTAGGTGCTAGGTTTATCACTCAATTTGTGTTGGTGAATTGTTATTATCTGTAATGCCCCAAAGTTCCACGCTGAGTTGCTGTCTAGAATAGCTCATGCTGAACATTTGCTATCTGCTTCAGTTACTTTTGTTTAAGACAAATGGCCTTGACTATTTGGTTTGCTGGTGAAATTGTGGTGGATTCAGTTATTGAGATTCTCTGATGACATGGCATCAAATTTAAGGAGAGAGAGAGAGAGAAGAAACCAGTTTTATTTAGATGAAACTACCTGTACACGGATACCAACTCTTCATGAGCCTTGAAATTGAATGATATCTAGTGACTGTGAAACCACAGCATGAAATTATGCATTGGGGACATAGTTTCAAACACCATTACATGTCTTCTTGTTTATGCGGCTATCTTGGAAACACCGATATGAAACTTCCCGCTGGGATTGGCCTTAGGACAGTGGAGGGTATGAACTGTGTAATTAGATGCAATGGCACTGCTGTCAAATCATATCTGCTCAAATTGAAAGGCTATCTGTTTCAGATTGATTATTCCTGTTTCAACTTTCTGCATGATTTGGCAAGTCACAAGTGTGTGTGTTATTACCATAGTCTGATGGGATTATGTCTGTCATAAAGGGGATGCTTTGCCACCATGATCTTGTTGCTACCATGCAATTTTGATGTTTCTGGTGGTAATGTGCACTGCTTTTAATGTCGTATCAAAATATGCAGGCTACGGTGTGTACATTCTATTGGATGAGATTGTTTTGCCTGAACTATGTAATTTCGTGCTTCTTAAATTGCTCGCACTTTCTGTCCTTATATTTGGCATTCAGAGCTGTAATCTTACTATTTCCATGAGATGTAAGTTAGCGCTACAGATAAAGCGGTGATCAATTGAGGAAACACATTAGACATTACTTTTATTTTCAGTACTGCTGATTGTTGGTCTCATGGTGGTTCCTTGATTGCACATTATTTCTTCTGTTATCCTATTTGACTTGCTCTGGCTGTGTGGTTGTTCTGTGGCTTCTTTCCTTGATTCTAAGTAACCTATCCTATTTCTGCTCACCAGTTATTGGAAGTAACTTATTTTCTGTGCATGCAGGGGCTACAAGCGTTTCTTCAAGCGAACTGCCCTGGAAACATCAGACTATCTTAAAGATGATTGCCTATTAGTTAACTGCACCGTTGGTGTTGTACAATCACATACTGAAGGACCAAAGATATACACAATACCAGTACCACCATCCAACATGGCTCAACATATTGGTCAGCTATTGACAAGTGGAAAGAGAACCGACATCAAATTTGAAGTTGATGGAGAGATGTTTCCTGCCCACAAGGTGGTTCTTTCAGCCCGGTCTCCAGTTTTTAGGGCACAACTTTTTGGTCCCATGAAGGATAAGAATATGAAATGCATAAGGATTGAAGACATGGAGGCTCCAGTATTCAAGGTACCCCCTGGCTCCCTGGTTCACTTTGTTACATTTTTTGTGATCCGCTTTCTATGGTTTTTTTTTGTTACTGTCGTGTTCATGTCTCAAGGCAGTCTCTTCATGCTACTATCCTTGTGTTATATTTGTTTAAAAATCACGTGCATTGCTATTAGTAGCACATAATATAAACAACCAGAACAGACATGGTTTAACTATGCCCCAACCTGCAAAAATTCTTAATCAATCAAGCAAGGGCTTTCCTTATATTGTCGTTAGAATGTCTGAGGAAGGAAATAGAGCTCTTATTTTATGGTTATGGATGTCGCATGGTGTTGCCCATTTTTAGGATATTTCAGTGACGTAATATATGCTACCAATTTCACTCAATAGTTCATCATCTAGCACTACTTGCTCTATTGTATTCCCTCTGTTCCAAATTATTGGTTACTTTAGCTTTGTCCTAAGTCAAACTTGTCTAAAATTGATCATAGAAATATATTCATTCCATAATACCAAATAAATGCACTATTTTGTACATATTCCATGGTGAGTTTAAACTAATTTGATGTTATAGATGTTGATTTTTTTTATAGAAACTTGGTCATCGTTAGACAGGTTTGACTTAGTACAAAGCTAAAGAGACCAATAATTCGGAAAGGAGGGAGTATGATACACTATTAATGGGTCCATTTTATGTTCACTAAGTTTTACATTCGTTTTGCTCTGCAGAAGCATGTTGCGTTCATTTTCCTTGCTTGTCAACATCTAGCAACTTCTTCAATCTGAGTTTGTACATGTTGAATTTTGCAGGCTTTGCTCCATTTCATGTACTGGGATGAGTTGCCGGATATTGAAGAGCTTACTGGTGTAAATACAACTTGGGTGTCTACCTTGATGGCTCAACATTTACTTGCTGCTGCAGACCGTTATGCATTGGAGAGATTAAAGTTGCTCTGTGAACTTAAGCTGTGTGAAGATGTTGCAATAAACACGGTTGCAAATACTTTGGCGCTGGCTGAACAGCACCACTGTTATCAGCTAAAAACTGTTTGCTTGAAATTCGTGGCTCTGCCTGAGAATTTGAAAGGTAACATTTTTTGTTCTGAATCTTGACTTGGTTTTATATTGATTTATCATTGAAGCTGTTAGCTCTAGAAGTTGAAATTGAGGATGTAGCTATCGTAGTTGCTATGTAGTTATATGAGCGTCTTATTCTAGGATCACATTCATATGATGCACTGAAAAACTAAACTGTAGCAATAGTTACTTGTCTAGTTGTCTGAACTAGTTTTGAATATTATTTTAAGGCATAAAACTACATCTGAGAGTGAGAGGGCTATGATGCATCAACTCCTGGTTACATTCTGTGTGTTATAGCTTATTATTGCTTAAATCGTTACACTGTTTTCAGCATTAGGTGCCTTGCTGCATCGGCACTTCCAATTTCTTCTTAATTTGATGTTGATGAATGCAAAAATATGATGGGCATATATTGCAGTTCTCATTAGCACAAAAGTTACTATAAGTTCCTGAGCTTAAATAGGCTTCATTTTCCTAGCTTCTTATTACCTGGGGAGTCCCACTGCCATTGTCACCTTTTAGGACTCTTTGATTGCTTCTGTGCGTTAAGCTCAGGAACACAGTTGTTTGCTAATATGATGTCCGGTAATAGCTTGTAAAGATTTTAAGCCATTTTGCTGGAAGTACTCCCTCCATTCTCTTTTGATAGTCCTATTTCACCTTGGCACAGTGACCAAGGAGAAAGACTCTACTTATCAGCAAACATATCATGACTAATGATCAAGTGTTACTTTCGTAGTATGTTTTAGCTGACTAGTTACTGACATTTAATTTGTTATGAGCAAAACTTTAATAATTAGAACTGTGCACCCTGCATCAATCCTTTCAATACCATCTTTCAAAAGTCAAAATTTTTAGTTACTATTGATGTTTTTCGCTGCTATGAAGCGTTAAGGATGGAAATTGATATTCTCTAGTATTGGATATATGGATGTTATGTCATGGACTGTTTAGTGGCATATCACGTTTATGATGGACAATAAATAGATACTTGATTTCATATATCAACATCTGCTTAACCATGTTAATTTTGCAGCTGTCATGCAAACCGATGGGTTTGATTATTTGCAGCAAAGCTGCCCATCCCTTCTGACCGAGCTTCTCGAGTATGTGGCCAAGGTAGGAGAGCACTCGGTGACTCCCTGCTTGTATTCAACTGAAGTCCTTGATGGTGGCGATGCCAATGGAAGACGTGTGAAACCAAGAATTTAACGACTGCCGAAATGAACCTAGAAGAGGAGTTCCTTGTGTCTTTTTCATTGTAAAGTGTTTCCTATATCGGTGCTTTTGTGGTGCTATATCATGAATGTTGTAGGGTGTGTGTTTGTGTGTCGTGACTTCCATCCCTCTCTTCGTAGCCCTATTGCTGCTACTGTGGAGCGAGTTATGGCTAATATATATCCTACTGACTAGTGAAGTCCAATTGCTTTGCTGCGAAGCATGGTTGCTTTGCAGCCTGGTGATCGTAAGTTGCACACAGGTGGCACGCCAAAGGCGGTTTGGCGCAAGGTTTGATCAAGTGGAGTTGCCGGTGCAGAATGCTCTTTTACAGAAGTATCACCTTGTGCTAGGCCAGATTTGTCGATTCCTAGTCGTCTGTATTTGACTGTATTGACTGTATTCAATTGAAACGATGAAATGCAATGAAATGTATCTGTGGAGTTATGCTTGGACTTTCACTTGCATACTCTCTACTTCTTTGGTCCTTTTGCCTGTACTAGTCTGAAATCTGAACAGATATGTGCAATATCCATGTGATCTTTGACAGGAAATTAAATGATGGAACAGCAGAGCAATTGCAAAAACACGGGCATGGGCATCCATGATATAAGTAAACGCTAAATTGCTGTTGGACTACCGTACTTTTCACCCTTGTCGTTTTTTTCTAGTAGAAATGTTTTCTACCTTTGTTGGGTTAGGGGTTTTCTACCCTTTGGTTCGTCGTTCTTTCTAACCGATGACCTGAAGTACAATGCAACATGCAATTAAGCTCGCATGGAGGGAGGTTAACCAAATCTCTGGCCGACGGACTCTGCCGTTTGTTCACATTAGCATCGATCTGAACGTCTCCAAACCCCGAAGTCCCGAACCCAACCCAACAGCCTTGCTTTGGTTGCTCTGCACTCCGCCACCGCCAATTCTCCAATCTCCACTGCACAGAGCCTTCCACTGCGATCCCGAGCAAGAAACCCAGCAGCCAGGTACTCTCCCGAGTCCGGGGCGGCAAGTCGCTGCAGCGGGTGCAGAGGCGGTGCCGCGGATCTCGTTGGGCGACGGCCGCCACCATGATGAGCGGCAGCTCCCCTCCGCCGCCCTCGCTTCCGGCTGGGGTACTACCTCCCTCCCTCCCTTCTCATCTCTGTTCTCTCTCTAGATCCGGGGATACCCCTGTCCGTTTTGGGCGCTTCGAGCGGGGCGCCCTTGTGCCGTCTGATCTGATAACTTTCTTCTGTCAAATATCGAAGATTAATTCGATTCCAATTTCTATATATGTCCGCGTGCTCTCCTCTACAGCTTAATAGATTTGTTTTTCCATATATAGATATAGGTTTGTTGTTTGCTACACGATGGCTAGCGAAGGAATCATGGTTGAAAATTATTAATTGTCTCTGCGTCTGTTGCTGATTAGATGCCGCGTGTTTCACAAATGCAGAGTGGGTTCTTCAGAGGATACACGAAGCTGTGCAAGGGCCTCGCCGTCATATTGCTCCTTGTGCACCTTGTAGTCCAGCTGTTCCCGTCGGCTGTAAACTATCTCGCGCTAATTCCCGCAAGGTAGAAGCTCAGGATCTCCAGTTTGTTGGAATTCTTTATCCACTATTAGATCTTTTACTAGTTTTGGCTCCTAGTTTGCCCTAGAGCTATTTCGTTTCCGCTGGATGGCTAAGTTGTTTCATGGTTACCCTCTGAGGTGAAATCTTCTGCTAATACTGACTGTTAATGAGAGCTACTAATATTGGTAACCAGCACATCCATTTGGAATGCATGTTTAAAAATTAAAATGCTGACTTACTGTAATGATAATAATTAGTCAGTTTGTCAGATTAAAAACATGTTGGTCTCAGATCTCACCACTATCATTGCTCCTATTCAGCATTGTATCTGGTGCACATAGAGAGATATTTTAGCCTATGAGATGTACTTACCAGATATTCTAGCCTTTAAAGATAAAGAATCACTAAACCAAATGTGAATGTCAATTATTCAGCAGTTTCAGAACTATTTGCTTTTTTTTTCTGCAGGACAATCCCTTTTGCTTGGAACCTGATAACTGCTGGCTATGTGGAGCAAACAATTCCAGGGGTAATGTATTTCATCCTATCATATATTCAGAGGCCAGAGCACCAAATTCTGAATTTATTTACTCATATCTGTCCTTTTGTTTTTATCTAAAAGATGACTAATGGAGCTAAATCACCTGAAATGACATTTGTTTCCATGGCCATATTTCACTTTCATGTGCAAGGAGAATACATCTAAATCACATATATGAGCTAACGATGCTTTTAGACAGTTAGCTATCAACAGAAGCAGCTAGCTCAAAACTTGTAATGAATTCGATGAAATTCAGGTAGTGGGGTAGACTGGTATAGTACAGTTTGCTGCTGTCAACTTGTTTGGATGTAACTTGCATAATTGAATCAGTTACTCACAAACTAGGAGAAACACTGACCTAATTTGCTTCCAGCTTTCTGTTGTTACGATGATGGACATATTACTGTGAATTCTAAATTCTTCTAGATGTGCATTGTAAACTTGAATGACATCTTAGGGAATGGAAATACTGCTGATTTGTTTCATTAGTTGTTATGCCTTGGAGTGTTGATCTGCCTTTTGTTGTTTGTGTGGTAAATGAAGTATATCAGCACATTTGTTGATTCAGCTATTTACTGATTGTAGTTTTCAAGTATTATAAAATTTTTGACAAACATAACAGAGCTCCCTCAAACTCACATGGTCAATACTCTTCCAGGTGATCATCAGCGTCATTGGTCTTCTTTTATTTGGAAAGTTATTAGAGCCTTTATGGGGTTCAAAAGAATTATCAAAGTTCATCTTTGTTGTCAACTTTTCAACTTCTGCATGTGTCTTCATAACTGCTATTGTGCTATACTACATAACTCAGCTAGAGATCTACCTGTAAGTACTGTATTTCTCTACAAGCTTGTGAGCATGTTGTTTGATGATTCATTCATACTAATTCCTGCTTTGGTGTTCTTACTGTTTGATTTTTCAGCTATACTCCTCTTTCTGGATTCTATGGAGTTCTTTCAGGATTGTTGGTGGGCATTAAACAGCTTTTACCAGATCAAGAGCTTAATCTTTTTGTGCTAAAGATCAAGGCAAAGGTCTGTTTCTTCAGTCCTGAATGTTAAATAACGCTAGTTTTCATGCTATTATTATATTATTGTCCGCTAACACTTCCTTTTTGGGTCTATTCAGTGGATTCCATCTCTTGTTGCGCTGATCTCAATTGCTGTAAGCTTCTTCGTGAAGGACTTGATGTCATATCTCCCAGTTTTGCTGTTTGGCATTTATATGAGTTGGATTTACCTGCGTTACTTCCAAAAGAGAGTTGAGACAGGCATGAAAGGAGACCCAAGTGAGGAGTTCTCTTTCTCAAGCTTTTTCCCAGAATTTCTAAGGTGGTACATCTTTCCTTTATAGAAGCTCTAAACCATTTTGCACTGCAGTGAAGTATCTCCTGACAAAATTGTTGAAACATGCAGACCAATTCTGGACCCAGTAGCATCTATATTCCATAGGCTTCTTTGTGGAAGATCCGAAAGATCTGACGCCAGGGGACAAACATTAGATACCTTGCCATTGCCTGGTTCAGATTCTATTGAGGCAAACAGGAGGAGGTTAGCATCTGTGGCCAGTTGCTCGCTTTGCGCATTCGTGCTTCTATTCAGTCTGGGCTGAATATTATTTATCTCATTGCAGGGAGAGGGGTCAACGGGCGCTGGAGCAAAGATTAGCCGAGAAACTAGCTGCTGTCAGAAGTTCGGAGGGCACATCACTTGATGCCTCTGATAAAGTTTGAGTCTTCCATGTAACAACCTGTGCAGTTTGTGAATTCTTGACGATGCGTTTCCATGTGATTTCCTGAAGAACAGAGAACGAAGAGCATGTATTTACCTTCAGCCTCACCGTTGTGTTTATGATCAGTAGGCACTAGGCATTGTGCTCCATTTTTCCCATGGTGTCTCTGTAATCAACTAATGAAGCGTCAAGTAGTGTACAACCATGGTGACTCGAGAATGCAATGTTCCGTAGGACAAGAATGCTTCTATGTTTTTAGTTTGCTGTTTTTTAATATTGAGGTTGATGGTACTTTACTGGAATCAAATTGTTTACGGATGTTTTTAGAGCTTTGTATCCCACTTCCAATATCAAGAAAACTTTAGCCGCCACCTATCAATTCTAGTAGCAAGAAAGGTGCACTGCGGCCTTGCCCATTGACCTTGCCTGCTTGTGTTAATCCAAGACGCAATGAAATCAAAATTTTGCTGTACCTTTAGTTTAGGGCTTGAACAATTTGACGAGGAATTGTATACTCTACACAATGTGCTGGAGTGTCATCTCTCCAACACAAAACAACTATAACTATAGCTATTTAAAATCTTGATTTTTTCCCCTATGGCAGCAAGATATCTACTAGGTAGATATATAGCTATTTCAGAATTATCACGAATTCTACAACCGATCGAGAAAATAAAAATTACAGGTGCTTGGTGTCTACTCCCTCCGTCCCGTAAAGAATGCAATCCTCACTTTTTGAGAAGTCAAACCATTTCAAATTTGACTAAATTTATATAAAAAGTTACTAATATTTATGATACAAAATAAGTATCATTAGATTAATCACAGATTATATTTTCATACTAAATCGATTTGAAGACATAAATATTAGTACTGTTTTATATAAACTTGGTCAAAATTGAAATGGTTTGACTTCTCGGAAAGTGAGGATTGCATTCTTCACGGGACGGAGGGAGTATTAAGCACCTGCGGCCTTCAAAGGCCTTTTGCTCTCTAGTACTCTCTCTCTCGCCAGACGGAACTCATCATAATAATAACTCTTAATCCACCAACAAAAAAATTTGGGAAAGAGCGCCAGTAAAATCAAATCGGAAGGGAGAATTCTCGAAGCCTAACCGGACTCCGCATCCCCACTCCGGCGCCACATGCTTCCTGCCTCCCTCGCCGCCGCCGCCACCACGAAGTCTGGACTCGCTTCCGCCCCAGCATCCGGCGGCGTTGCCGCCCCTGGCGCTAGCCGCAACGGAGGCGCCCTCTGACAGCCGGTGGCCTGTGGGCGGGAGGTTCAGCGATGCCGCCGGCCCGTAAGAAGCGCGGGGCGGCCGCTGCGGCAGCTGCCGCGGCGGCGCAGTGGAAGGTGGGCGACCTCGTGCTCGCTAAGATGAAGGGCTTCCTAGGTGGAGGACCGCGCCAGCAGGCGCGCTGGGCGGACGGCTGCCAGCGGCACTCTGCTCCTCACGGCAGAGGAGTGGGCGGCGCGCATGAAGACGCAGGCCGGAGAAACCTCCGCCGGCGGCGGAAGGGGTGGCGGCGGCACCAGCGGCAAGGGCCGCGGCAGCACTGGCCGCTTGTTCTCTGATTTCTCTCTGATCCGGCACCCTTCGCACTAGTTTAGGTGTCCACTCAGTTTGGGGATTCTAACTGTAGTTGAAGAGCTTGCCTAGGGTTCGTTGTAAGGCAGAAGTAGATTTTTTTACTGTACTATGTCGATCCATACTAAAAGTTCAGGTTCCTCTGTGTTGCTCATTGTGATTTGGCAGCCTTTTATTAATCCGTGCTAGTTTTTGTGGTTTTGGTTGTGCGTTTAGTGAGGCCTCGCATGTTTAGGTCTTTCTTGCCATATGAGATTAGTGGTGACTAACTTGGCAATGAATAGCAGTTCTGAACACTTAGTAAGTTTCTGCTATTTCCGTTCCCTAGCTATGATCTCACTGCAAATTGATGTATTTCTCAAATATTGATTGCACTGATAAGTGAATGGTTACTGCAGTCGAGATCTCTTCCTTCTGGCAAATGGGATTGTAGAGTTTAATTGGGTGGTATATGGGAGCTTTGTTTAGCTTTGGTATTAGTGAAGATGTGGTAGACGAATGATGTTTGCTGGAGAAAATGTTGGTTCATAATGCCATATGTCCGCAACCTTTATGGTTTTATGCTATCTTTTGGGTATAACCTGGTCCTTTGGGCCAATGCGGAGATGTTAAATTTTAGCTTGTTAGTACCAACATATGGGCTTTAATGGTATCTTGATGATTTAGGCTGTTTACTTGGATGGAACATGGTGATATCTGGCTGTTGACGAACTGTGCCAACTTTTGGGGAACCAAGCGATGTCTCTCAGGATGTTGTTTGGTTCAATTCACTATGATGTCTCTTTAGAAATCTTTGCCCCATGCTTGTCTTTTCTTACCTAGTAACCTTTACAACAGATGGCATATGCGCAATAAACTTATGCAGTTAGCTTGGGCGTATGGAACTATGAAGTTTCAAGTGGTTCTTCGGTAGTTGGCTTTATTATTTCTGATGCTCGCATACTTTTCTATATTCTTGGAAGTTCAGTCCTCTAACGATTATAGATGTACTTAAACTGTGAAGATTTGGAAGCAACTGTTGATGTTTCATTTATGGGTTTTCATTTATAGAAATGCAGTATTTTTTATAGAGGATTTGTCACTGTGTCCATGCTTATACTCGCTCCACGTTTGAAGGTGGGCCAACCTTGCACTACTCTGACTTGGTTTGTTTGAAGTTTCTCTTAGCATGATTTAGCCTCCTTGGTGATTTAGGCTCATAAGGTTGTTGGGCACTGGGCACCATGAATTGTGTTGATAAAATCCTTGTTTGCTTTCTCGTGACTGTGGAGAGTTAGAAAATTTAATGACAACATCCCCATTGCAGTAACACCTTCATGGTTTGTTTTTGTTCATTTGATATAGCAAGTTCATCAAGCATTTAGTCCATATCAACATTTATAGATCTCAAGGCATAGTTGACGTATAGGGCCCTGGGGGTGTACTGGCAAGCTCCTTTCAGACGAGTTTTAGCCTGTGGCATTTAAGTACTAGATTTATAGGTTCAATTTTACCAACTGATTAGTGCCCTGAGCATTAACAAGTGAAATTGGATATTGGAATAATGCTGCTTGTTCGTTTAATTTTTATTATTTTAGAAATGAATCCATATGTGATGAGGAAATGAGCCCTATCAATAATGAAAGGATACATAAAGATATCTCTAAAATTGGACACATCTGTCTTGAATTTTATGCAGTTTGTGCCACACTTCAATTGGGGCCTTTGTTGTCAATAGGGATAGATGTTTTCTTTTCTGTCAGTATCCCCCTTCTCATTTTCTCCAGTTTATATTATGTAGGATTTGGATTTTGGAGGATATCGTTATTGACCATCACTAACTTGGATAGTAACCTGTAATCCTAGATTTTGCCATGAGATTTCGTGGGTCATCAATGATGTAGACAATTACTTTCCTTTCTCATGCTCTCCAGCTATGAAGTATTTCTTCACCTTTGGTCTCCGAAGGTTTGTTTTAATAATGCCTATTCTCCCAGAAGTTCCTTGGTGCTATTTGAGCAAACTATTTTTTCCTTTTTTGTATGGTGTCTTCATGATGCTGACTTCATAAATCCTTGCCATTAAGCTTCGATTTCCTGGTCCTGGATGAAGCTGCTTTTTATATTCTCCAGTTCTATTACGCACACCTAGTCTTTTTTTTTTTGTTAACTCTTGGACACATGCATTGATGTTGAGTTTAAATTGAAAAATGTACTCATCAAGTATCTCAGTTCATGAATACCCGTACTGTTACAGATAACCGAACCACAGCAATGGAACCTTCCTGCAGCCAAAAAGAATAAGTTGCTGGTCTGCTTTTATGGAACTAAAGAGATGTGAGTATCACTTTGAATTTAAGATCTTAATTTTCAATACTGTATATATGTGCTTATTCGCCCCATATGCATTGTTTGCTTGGACCAGATGTATATTATTCAGAAACAATTTGAGTATTGGTCCTATTGTGATGCATATGTTCCAAAACATATTCCCTTGTGTTCATGAACATAAATAGCATCTCTATGCTAGCTTCTTTGATTTGAATGTTGATCATGTTTTTGCTGCATAGTTCCATAAGTATCCGTCAAATATTCCTAATCATGGCAAGGATCAAGTGGTTTTCACCTTATGGTCATTCATGGTCTTTGTAGTTGCGAGTTGGATTTCCATAGTCTTACCTGATCAAAAACTTGTTTTGGTTATTGTAGAGCACAATGTGTATAAGCACCACCTCTAGTATTAAAATATGGGCATGATTCTTTATTTTTAGTTGAAATAAATGAGTATATAAGTATGTAATATAATTACAATTTCTTAGGATTTATTTATTTATAGACTGACATGTCGGTAGGATCTTAGTAAATTACTTCACCCTTTTCTAAGACAATTGGACTTTAAGAAAAATCCATACTCCATTTACAAAATTATTAAAAAAATTACAAAAACAATATTTGCACAATTTTAAGAATGCATCTATAAAAGAAGACTAGATGATGATCACGTGCCATCAAATTAGTGTCTCATATTATTGTTTATGAAGGGAGCTATAGATGGTAAGAATGAACAATAGTTTGTAAAAGGTTCTCAGGCAAAATTATTCATGTAATGTGATGCCAGTAGAGCCAATAGTAGTGTTGTAATCAACAATTAATTGTCCATCTGGTTCGTGAAATGCCCTCCATGCTAGATGAATACCATATTAAAATGGGTTATTTCAGCTAATTTTTGTGGAATCCCTTTTGTAGTGTGTGTACTGGTGTTGGAATGCTTTCATCTCATACCATTTTTAGTGCGTCTTACTTCCTGGCAACTCAAAATGTCTGGAAGAATAACTTCATGTGCTGATAAAGTCAGGGGAGGCTAGGGCCAGCTTAAAGAGATGTCCTTTTAGAGCATGTACAGTCTGGCAAGGATCTATGCTTCTATCTTCTACCATGTACGTAAAGTATAGCAACAATTTTGGCAATGGTTTTAGCTCCTCTCCATCACAAAAGTGAGACCCACTATGAAATGAATTAATGCAAGCCATGAAACGCCGGCGGCGGCAACGGCGATCGAGTTCGCCTCTCCTCCGAGCAACATCACCGAGTACGTGGACGCGTTCCACGACGGCGAGGAGGTGCGGTTCCGCACCATGGAGAACGTCCTCAACGACAACGGGCCGGCGCCGGGGCTGGCAAGCCGGGAGCTTGGGGACTTGGAGCTGCACCTGACGAGCGCCGAGGAGCCGCCTTTTTTCGCGGAAGCAAGGCGGGAAGCAAGCTGGCGGAAGGCAAT
>OAMR01000052.1:1856101-1874614 GCA_900205405.1 Echinochloa crus-galli
CCGGCGAGCTGTGCGACAGCTGCCTGGCGGGGAAGCAGAGGCGGCATCCGTCTCCTAAGGCGGCGAAGTTCAGAGCGGAGGACGTCCTCGAGCTCGTCCACGGCGATCTCTGCGGCCCAATCACGCCAGCTACGCACGGCGGGCGGCGCTACTTCCTTCTGCTGGTGGATGATTGCAGCCGGTACATGTGGCTGCGGCTCATCACCGGCAAGGACGAGGCGGCGGAGGGGATCAAGCGGATCCAGGCGGAGGCGGAGTCCGGGAAGAAGCTGCGCGTGCTCAGGACGGACCGCGGCGGCGAGTTCACGTCGGCGGAGTTCGCTGCGTACTACGCAGGGCAGGGCGTGGTGCGCCACCTCACGGCGCCATACTCGCCGCAGCAGAACGGCGTGGTGGAACGGCGGAACCAGACCATCGTCGGCATGGCACGAAGCATGATGAAGGCCAAGAAGATGCCGGCGGAGTTCTGGGGCGAGGCGGTGAGCACGGCGGTGTTCATCCTCAACCGCTCGCCCACAAAGGCCCTGAAGCTCAAGACACCGTTCGAAGCCTGTAGCGGAAGGAAACCGGACGTCTCCTTCCTCAGGACGTTCGGCTGCATCGGGCACGTGAAGAAGACGAAGCCGGGGCTCGGGAAGCTGGAGGACAGAAGCATGCCTATGGTGCTCCTGGGCTACAAGGAGGGGAGCAAGGCGTACAGGCTATACGATCCCCGTGCAGGCAAGGTGGTGGTGTCGCGCGACGTGGTGTTCGACGAAATGGCGGCCTGGGATTGGGAGGATTCGGGCACAGGGGAAGCCATGGGCATCGGCGGCACGTTCACCATCGAGCATCTGGTGATGCACGGCGGAGGAGATGGAGCAGAGGCGGCGCCGAGCGCGCCGGCTCCAGGCGCAGAGGAGGCACTGGGCGAGCCATCAAGCCCTGGTGCTGAGAGCGTGGGCGAGTGGTCTCCAGCAGGGGAGAGCACTCCGCCACAGAGCACGCCGGCGTCAGCAGCGCATGGAACGCCGGCGGCAACGGCGATCGAGTTCGCCTCTCCTCCGAGCAACATCACCGAGTACGTGGACGCGTTCCACGACGGCGAGGAGGTGCGGTTCCGCACCATGGAGAACGTCCTCAACGACAACGGGCCGGCGCCGGGGCTGGCAAGCCGGGAGCTTGGGGACTTGGAGCTGCACCTGACGAGCGCCGAGGAGCCGCCTTTTTTCGCGGAAGCAAGGCGGGAAGCAAGCTGGCGGAAGGCAATGGCGGAAGAGATGAGGTCCATCGAGGAGAATGCGACCTGGGAGCTCGTCGATCCTCCTCCGGGCTGCCGGCCGATCGGGCTCAAATGGGTGTTCAAGGTGAAGTGCGACGAGCACGGGAGCATCGTCAAGCACAAGGCGCGCCTCGTCGCGCGCCGCTTCGTGCAGCGGGAGGGGATCGATTTCAAGGTGCTGTTCGCGCCGGCGGCGCGCATGGAGTCCGTTCGCCTGCTGCTGGCTCTGGCGGCGGCGAAGGACTGGGCTGTCCACCACCTCGACGTCAAGTCCGCCTTCCTCAACGGCGAGCTGGCGGAGACGGTCTTCGTCAAGAACGGTCTTCGTCAAGTCGTTGCCGGAGCAGAGCACAAGGTGCTGCGGCTGCGGAAGGCCCTGTACGGGCTGCGGCAGGCGCCGAGGGCGTGGAACGCCAAGCTCGACGCCACGCTCCAGGAGCTCGGGCTGTCAACGTGCGAGGCGGAGTACGTTGCGGCGGCCACCGGGGCGTGTCAGGGAGTCTGGCTGCGCCGATTGCTGGAGGAGATCACTGGGGAAGCAATTCCTCCTCCAGGGCTGATGGTGGATAACCAGCCAGCCATTGCGCTGGGCAAAGAACCCAGTCCTTCACGACAGGAGCAAGCACATAGACATCAAGTTCCATTTCCTTCGGAGCTTGTGTCGATGAAGGACAGATTGTCATTGAGTTCGTCGAGACCGCCGACAGCTCGCAGACATCCTCACAAGTCTCTCGGGCGACTTCGGTTCACTGGGCTGAAGAAGAATGATAGGCATGGTGGACATCTAGAGGATCAAGATCAACAACAGATTGGGGAAGAATTGATGACCAAATCTGCTGCTGCTCTTGAGCTCTCTCTTCCTCATTCGGCTAGACAGGCAGCAAGTCAACTGTGCTGTCCTAGTCATTGTATCACCTAGTATATGGTAGTTGGTAGTAGTACAAGTAGTAGGCAACAGTGCCAGGTATTAGGTAGAAGTACTAGTAGCTGACCAAGTAGTGGCAGCAAAGTGTATGTAGTTGTTGAGAGTTGGTAGAACTCTTGTATTTATATTCACCCAAAGGCAATGAAACATTCAGTTCAGCCATTCACAGCCCTCTCCACCGAGAGGTGCAGCACTGAAGCTGCTGTGTGTGTGTGAGTGTTGTGCTCAAGTTATCTTCTTCCTCTTCTAGTCTAGAGTGGTGTTCTTGAGCTTATCTTGGGCGTGGTTGAGTGCTTGTGCCAACAAGCCAAGTGCTCCCGGTCCTGGATAGGTGGATAGCAAGTCTGGAAGCCCTCACTGAACTCCACATCCACTTTGCATGATTTTTTTATTATCTTAGTTCCTTCTCTCTCACTCCGAATCCTGTACTTGCTCTGGTTCCAGCATCTCCTAGCTTAATGTCTCACCGTGCAATGGGCAAGCTTTGGGTTTGGAGGACCTAGCAGCTCATAGTTCCTCGTTGAGGCCATGCTTGTTAGGAATTTTGTATTAATCGGTGCTATGGAAACTTGATGCAGTGATCTTCTTACTTAACATTCAGTTCTATAGTAGCATCCCCATCATTTCTGACATTGAAGTGAACTAACCTAAAGACACTCGCAAACTTGCAGCAGTTGCACCTCATGGCAACTATCAGATTTGGAGATTTACTTCTTATACTTAATAATTCACTAAATCCTATTACCGGAATATTCTACTTTTTCTGACATCATTTTCTTTTAATTATATTCCAGTGCCTTTTGTAGCTATGCTGACCTCGAGGCATTTACCGAAGAGAAGAAAAAATCTCTACTTGTCAAGCGACATGGGAAAGGAGCTGATTTTGTCCGAGCAGTTAAGGAAATTGTTGAGGTTTACGATTCTTTAAAGAAAGAGACTGATAATGGTAATGATAAGAGTGGCTCAACTGAAAATAATTTGAGGACGGATTTCGAAAAGCATGTCAATAACAGTAGCAGTTTGGATACTGTTGGTCCTGAGGATGGTTCTGATCTGGCCAATGGCAACAAGATGGAGGATTGTCCCACCTCTTCCATGGATCACAGCATGGTAAGTACTCCTCGGCCTAATATCAATACAATGGAGGGTGAGCACTGTGTTGTGAATTCTGCACATGGTGACCCTATTGAAAAGTCGCCTATCCTTCATGAGAGTAGACATTCTCCTTTGCATACTAGTTCATGTTCAAAGAAGAGACAAGAAGATTCACAGCAACAAGATTCTTGGACACATGGTAATTTTGCATTGGCATGGAGATCTGGAAGTTCATTCGGATCTGAATTAATAACATGTCAGGACGATGGTGACATGATGAATGGTATGCCTTCTGTTGATTTAATTCCTGGTGACAATCAGGAAGATTCTGCTCGTAATAAGCGCATTGAGGATGACAAGCCTAGCCTGTGCTCCCCTTCTGCTACAAAGGAAGCTGTCTTGTCACATTCAAGTCAAGGAACCTGCAGTCAACTTGCAGCCTCTGGGACCAGTAATGATGATAAAGAACCGAGTTCTGCAAACAATAATGTACAATGTACTTGTAGTAATGAATTATCCCATACTGGAGTGAGGGATAAAGAAGTCAAACTGAGTGGAACGGTTGATCTTCCCATGAGCACAACCCGAACTTTTAAAAGAAAAAGAAGGCCAATCAGTAGTCGTGCTAATAATCCTGTCAGTAGCGAGGTAACAAATATGGATAGGGAATTGCAGCCTAAGTCAAACGGAGACCTTGTATATTCTCCAAATTCGAGGAATGAAATTAACAAATCAGATGGAGATGAGCACTTGCCATTGGTCAAAAGGGCAAGAGTCCGAATGGAAAGACCTACACTGGAGCATGCGACAGTTGATGAGCCTGGCCATTCTTATGACAAAACAGAGCCAACTAAGCATGAAGATCTATGTTATAAGCATGCCATGCCTGCAATATCTGGAAAGGATAAATCAGATGATTACACACCCCCTGGCATAGATGCTTCACCCAAAATGAACCACTCTGTGTCATCAGGAGAAGTTCAGAATTCTTGTAACAATAATAAAGAATACCAACCAAAAGTTTTGACGTTGGATATAGAAGCTGCTTTGCCTCCATCAAAACGCCTTCATCGTGCCTTAGAAGCTATGTCTGCTAATAGATCTGAAACTGTTAGTAACCCGCCTGAAGCTACAGAGTCAAATGAGGTTACCCTGAAAGGTTGCACTGCTTCATCAGAAATGGTCCTTCCTAATAATTCTGCAGATGCATTTGTCAAAAGTCCAAAATCTGCAATGGCTAAAAGCCCTATGGTATCTTTGAGTGCAAAAACTTTAGATGCCCCAACTGGCCAAGTGCATATCACACAAGCTGTCATGTTCAACAAGGATGCCCTCTCTCCTGTTTCTTCAGATCTGAGAAATGATATCAGTGACTATATACGAAAAGACAAAGTTTCTGAAGAAGCCTGCATGGACAGTGAAAATCTACCTGATTCATTTGTTCATACTGGGATTGATAGCGATGACTGTGAGAAAACTCCGACCTGTTCCATGAAGTTGGAAGAGTCTGCCTTTGAATCTAAGATTGATCAACTACCTTCACATAAAGCAAGTGGAAATGAGCCTAAGAAATCAATTGAAGGCTCTGCTAATGCTTCTGGCAAAACCATCGATGTATCTGCTGATGTCAGTGACTGTATACGAAAACACAAAGTTTCTGAAGAAGCTTGCATGGACAGTGAAAATGTACCCGATTCATTTGTTCATACTGAGATTGATAGTGATGATTGCGGGAAAACTCCGTCCTGTTCCATGAAATTGGAAGAGTCTGCCTTTGAATCTAAGTTTGATCAACTACCTTCACATAAAGCAAGTGGAAATGAGCCTAAGAAATCAATTGAAGGCTCTGCTAATGCTTCTGACAAAACCATCGATGTATCTGCTGATGTCAGTGACTGTATACCAAAAGACAAAGTTTCTGAAGAAGCTTGCATGGACAGTGAAAATGTACCTGATTCATTTGTTTATACTGAGATTGATAGTGATGATTGCGGGAAAACTCCGTCCTGTTCCATGAAATTGGAAGAGTCTGCCTTTGAATCTAAGTTTGATCGACTACCTTCGCATAAAGAAAGTGGAGATGAGCCTAAGAAATCAATCGAAGCCCCTACTAATGCTGATGGCAAAACTATTGATGTATCTGCTAAGCCAGTTAGCCAAGCAAATGCTCTTGTCTCATCATATACTAGGGGCACTTGTGATCCTGTGCTGCATGATGACACTGTTTTAGCTGAATCAATAGTTAATGTGTGTGACAGAACAGGCACCACTTCTTTGGCTTCTAAAGTTTCGTATATTCATTCCGAACGAAACGCCAGGACATTTGAATCGTAAGTCTTCTATTTCATCTAAAAAACAAAACCTTCAATTTGTTTGTCATATAGGCATATTTGTCTACCTGGATATTGCACATTCTTGCATTATTTAACTTACTGCAGACCTTAGGAGTCATGTGTTTGTCCCCACATCTTTGCATTTCAGCATTTACTTGCTGTATGTTATGTAGTCGGAGCTACAAACTGAATAAAAGAATAACCAGTTGCAGAGCTAGATTGTAGGTGGGCCAACCTTGGAGATATATACTTAGTTGGATACTTTTACTAGCTACCAGGTGGAGATTTTAAGCACTTGCTTAAGCAAACAGAATCTGCCTCTGGTGACTGGGTGTGGGTAGGATTTAGAACTTTACATCCTTATCAGGCATTCAGGCTACCATGTTAGTTCTTCTGTATCGAGCAGTACAGCAAAAATGGATGCTAATATGCATTGTACTTGCATCTGGATGTAAGTTTAGCTATTATGCTCCAACTTACAACTGTATCAGTGGACCAGAAGTATTAGTTAGGAATGCTTGTTCTATTTATAGGTACATAGGTAGAATACTGCTGTTTATACTTCCTAGCTACTACAGGTGACATGCTTACTCTCTGGTGCGACAAAAAATACGCAACTCACCAACCCAGTTCTTCTGAAGTCTTATGTTCTTAATCATGCAGATAGGGTCAATAACAGTTTCATTCTTTAATCTTATAGGCATAGTTCTCCAGTAATTGCACCGGAAGACCTTGATCCTGGGTCATTAAACCTAAAGGATAAGAGCTTATCTCCAGATTCAATGCCTACCAAAGGAGTAGTTGTTGATGGACATGCTCGTGGATTTTCTCAATCAAATTCATTCATGAACAGGTCTCTAGATTCAAAACTTGTTTCAGAACCTTTGGTGAATATATCTTCACTCAAGGAAGGATCAAATGGCCAGCGTTCACCTTCACATGGGACAATAAGGTCTGCATCAGATAGGTTTCACAGTGAACAAGATAGTGGTGAGATTCATTTTGATAATCTGCAACTGAAGGGCTTAGCAGGTCGTAATGAAGCCAATTCATCACGGCGGGTGTTCGAAGCTTTTGTTGGTACACTAACACGAACAAAAGAAAGTATATCTCGTGCAACACGTCTTGCACTGGACTGTGCTAAGCATGGCATTGCTGGGGAGGTTAGGCCTTGCAAACTCTTCACCTTAATTTTAAAGGCATGCTGTTTCATTGTGGTTTATCTTGGGCCTCTATTTTTATAATTCCTCATGGTTTTATTATTACATTTACTTGCTTGCATTTGCACATTTAGTAGCTTGCTAAGGTTAAGTTATTCATCTCATCTTCTGCCATTGCTTTCCTAATTGTGATGATATCAACTCATGTCTAGTTTACCATATATGGATTAGATTTCATTGCAAAAAGTTGACTCTGTCCACCATAAGAATGTAGTCAGTTTTGTCACCATAGTTTCTCATATATATCAACTCATGGCCTTTGTACATTTTCCAATATGACATACCATGCTATTCACGAACTAGAAAAAAGTGGGCATTGTGTGTTTCAATGGCACAATCATTGCTTCACTATATTGATATTTTCATTTTTTTTGTTCAAGCACAGTAATACCGTTGGACCAAAGTTTTGCAATGTAGATGTGATTTGATTCTGCTCTTTTTGTCCAATAATCTAGGTAATGGATATCATTATTGAACACCTGGAAAAGGAAACTAATTTAAATAAAAGGGTCGATCTGTTCTTCCTCGTAGATTCAATAATCCGATACTGTCGCAATCAGAAAGGTACATGCATAATATTCTTCTATTTGTTTTTTAGTTTGGAATAGACAGATATGAATCAACTACTTCCATGAATCATGTAGGTGGACCTGGCGATGCCTATCCTTCTCTTATCCAGGCAGTCTTGCCACGAATTATATATGCTTCTGCACCTCCTGGTAATTCTGCTTGGGAGAATCGGAGGCAATGTCTCAAGGCAAGTGATTTCGGTACCTGATTGAAGCATACTCTTTCACATTTCTTTCACATGCTTATGTTTATTGTTCATTATTAGGTTTTGAGGCTCTGGCTTGAGAGAAAAACCCTTTCAGAATACATCATTCGCCACCATATTAAAGAGCTTGAAGCTCTTAATGATGCATCATTTGGAAGCTCTCACCGTCCTTCGGGTACAGAGAGAGCTCTGAATGACCCGTTGCGGGATAATGAGGCATTTCTTGTTGATGAATATGGAAGGTAGGCCTCTACTTTCCAATAAGAACTATTTCTATGGTTCAATGAATGTACTGTCGAGTCTTGTTTATGCTGTTTATTCCTATTGCATACAAGATATTTTGTATAGTCTTAGTTTTGGGTCGATTTTTTTAATCTTTACATAATAGCGAAAGGAAAAATCGTCATTTTGGTGCTGATAGCATATCATCACCTTAACAACCCTATGTCCAATGAGATAGGGTTGCTAGAACACTAGAACGCTAGATAGTGTTGGATGGCCCTCACTGCTTCCTACCTCATAAATGTGCTTGAGTACTTGCACCAGCAGACCCAAGGCATTTTTTGCACGAAAAGCCTGGATATATACTACTCCTGGTGATGTTGGCTGGTTCATAACCCTGTTAATTTGAGGAGATTTTGATTTCGCAGCAAGACTACCAGGATAGGATGTATGGGATGGTACCACTTGTTAGTCCATTGGACAAATTGTTTGTTTTCTTCAATCTCAGATTTTAAGTGCTTATAATATGTTTGGAACCAGTTTCAGATGTATTGAGTGTCAGTAATTTAAAATCTTACAAGAAATATTAAAAAAGGTTTAAGGACATAAATTATAGTCATGACTCATGATGACACTACAAGGGTGTCCATATAATTCTCTTTGACTTCACTATTCAAACTATATTATAGAATTATCTGAGTGACTAGCTGCTAGTGATAGTGCTTAGACGACTGGACAAAATATGAAATTTCAATTTTCCAAACATTAAATGGGTTTGTATATCAGGCGTGCTCTTAATTTGTACATGCAACAAACTGTGTTTATGCATGCTGAACTGTGTATCATCCTTTTGTACTAAAGACTATCTGCTCACTATGATCCATTCTTCACAGCAATGCTGGTTTTCACCTTCCAAATTTGATTTCCACAAAACTACTTGAAGATGAGGATGGAAGGTCCTCTGAGGAGAGGAGCTTTGAAGGTCTTACTCCTGAACATGAGGTTGCTGGTGCTACTGCTAGTGAGCAAGAGGTGTCTCAGTTGCAAGTGACAAAGCATCAACTCATATTGGAAGAAGTTGATGGTGAACTTGAGATGGAGGATGCAGCCCCATCATCTGGAGCTGAAGCCAGCTCCATACGCAAAGAAGATCTAACTAATAATGCTATCTGTACTGGAACTGCCCAACAGCTCAGTTCCATTCCGCCCCTACCTGATGACAAAGCTCCATCTCCTCCCCCATTGCCATCATCACCGCCACCTCTACCGCGCCCACCCTGTCCTGAGCAGCAGCATCCAGGAGCCAACTATGTATGTAGCTGTTCTTTTGTTTGTGCAGAAAGACTGCTCTGAATTTATTTTTTGGTTAAACATAATTACTCCTTGATGTCCTCTGCAGAATGTTGAAGGCCAACACCGTTATTCTGTTGCAAACAGCCGAGGCAACATGGATGCATGTGTAGCTTCTTCACAGCATCCAGTATCCTACAATTCTGGATATACAGGGCATAATAATCAGATATTTCAACCGCCGCCGCCACCACCACCACCAACACAGCCTATTGCAACATTCCATCCTTCTGGCCCCCATGGCACCATATGTGGGCCCTCAGTACCACAGCATGGAAATAACTATCACCAACCACCATCAGCACCGCTACCTAATAGTGTATACCATTTACAACCACCACCGCATCTGCCAGGTCCGAATCAGTTCCCATATCCACCTGAACCAGAACAGAGAACACAACCTTGGAATTATGGCCCTCCCTATCCTGAGAGTTATCAGTACGGTGGACCTGACAGAGGACATCATGGATTCGATAGAAGACCTCAGTTTGATGACAGAGGGCATCACTTTGATGATAGGGGTCATCGCTTTGATGGTGGAGGGCATTACTTTGATGATGGAATGCATCACTTCGATGATAGATGGCACCACTTTCATGATAGGGGGCAAATGCACCATGAAGTTATGGATGGTGGAAGGTTTCCTCCATTCTTTCCACCAGGTATTTTCCTTTGCTCTTTTTGGTCTATCCAGCATTGAAGTTTTTGCAACTAACTGCTTTTAGCAGTTTTGCCAAAATACAAGTTTAGTTGAGTGTTTTTACATGAATTAAACTTTTATGCTTAGCCAGTTTTGTTCTGATCAGTATCCAGGTGACACTATTTTCTTTTCCAAAAGTTTCCCAATTGACACTAATATTTTTGAATGACGTCCAATTGACACTATTTATAATTAACTGCACTAACCTTTACAATCATTCAGGTCCCCCATTTCCAGATCACTTTGAAGCGCCCCCCAACCAATTTCATTGTGGAAGACCACTGGAGCCCCCACCAGGTCTATGTTCTGGGTGGCCTATGCCTCATAGGAGATCCAAGTACCCTCCTGATTCCAGACAAACAATGGAGCCTCCAGTTTCCAATGGAGGAGGTATGCTAATATTTCCATCTGCGCTTATGGTGGTCCTCTAGGATGCCGTTACATGTTCAGAATATGTTTGTGTGAGTCACTTTCTTTCATTCTTGGTTAACTTCAAGCTGAATGTTAGTCCTCATTGTGGAATCAGGTTGGAGGAGGCATGGAAGACAAGATTATGATAGATATCATTAATGACTGGTGTCAGAAGGGCTTACATGTTACCTTTATCCTTTACAACTGTAACTTCTAAGTTACATGATTTACTTGGGATAAGGTACTTGTGAAGTGTGGAATAAGAGCATTCCCCAGTACTTAAGTTTCCTACATATTTTCTCTGTTTCGTTATTGCAGAATGATGTCGGACTCAACTCTGATAATGGCTGATTGACAGTTACTGGGGATGGGTAATTTCTAACAATAGTTAACGGTATGATAGAAACCAAGTTCTTACATGGCATTTGTTTCGGGTTGCCTTTATTAATTTGGCACATGTTTTTTTCTGCTTATATATTTCTTTTAGGTTTTCTTGTCATTGGTGAATCATGAAGCATTCGTCGACGTCTCATTCACTGGTGTGCTTTACATGAAATCTCATGGAATAAGAGATGGAACCCACCCCCATTGTACATATGTAGGTGTAGAAGTGTTCTGCAAATGCAGAAACGGCCTGTGATGAGGAGCCATAGATTCTGTTTGTCAACCAAACGTTCCATCTTGTTGCTGTATTTTGTTCCTGTAACCCAGTTGCTATCCAATCCAATTTTTCAAAGTTAATTTAATTTGTAGTTTGATAGCAGAGCATAGCTGAAATTTAAATGATTTTGTACTTGTAGAATTTTGATGCCGTGCATATGGCTCAACACTCTTCCGGCCAATGCTGTCCAGTTTCACACTGCAAAACATTCTCTCTTTGGGTTCTAGGTCGGAATGTATAATTGAGTTGTTCGATTTTGCTTTGGGTCATGTGATCGTAAGTAAGCGAACTGTCCAAATGGGCTCTACAACGATGGGATCTTACCTTTGTTGAAATGTAATGATTAATATTTATATTTATGTATGGATAAGCCCTTGACTTGCAATAGCGAAGCCATATCATTGCTACTTTGGCTGTGATCATAACAAGGGATTACAATTTTTTTCCTAGCCACAGGTGTTGCAACTAAATTCGAGAGGGACTTCCCCTCGCCAAGCACCGGGTCTTGGTTTGCTTCATCTTGAATGAAGAATATAAAATACATACACTCTAAAAAGTTTAATTTTCACCTATGTTGAACATCCTATGATTTTTCTCAATCCAGATACTCCAAAGCACCAAAATGGCTAACGTGCGTACTTCTTTTTGAATTAAGGCGTGGAGTCCAGATCAGTGAGCCATTTCAACAGCGACGACTGGGACTGGGTGGGTAATTGGTTGGTTGTTGGATGCTGGATCGGTGCACAGCGAGCTCAGGATGCTGGATCGGTGTACAGCGATCTCAGGTCCTAATTCTTCTGTGCCAAAGGACAAAGGTTATTGGTGAAAGGCCATTGTAAGAAATAATTGTTAGGCGCGCCATCTAGGCTGCTGCAGTCAGTGGGCAGTCCAGTGTATTCGCCAGACAGATGATTTGGTCTTAAATTTTGCAGTGAAGAATTTTGACCGTCCCGGTGCCCATGTATTCGCCAGACAGATGATTTGGTCTTAAATTTTTGTCAAGGGCTTGTAGTTTGCTTTCTCAACCAAAGAATTGCAGCGAAAGGGCTGGTCGGAGGTGTCTTTTTTTCCCAGCCCCGACCTGAAATCGCAGGATTCCACAGCTCCGATTCGGACGCGCCGTGGTGGTGTTGGTGACGTTCGAGTTGCGTATGTGACGGCCGGCGGCGACGGGCGACGGCTTCCGGCGCCACGGCGCAGTACGCCACCACCGCGTCGCGTCTGCTTTTGTTTTGGGCGGCGGCCGGCGAGGGAAGCAAAGAAGAGGAGTGATCCTGCCCTCAGCCGGCGCTCCAGATGGTTTGCAGCTAAGCAACGACCACGGCCGATGGCCTGAGCCCTCCGCCGTGCCACGGCGCGAACGGCGGCGGAGTTCCATGGGACCGTAGGGGACTGGGGGTGGTCGGTATCTCAGATACCGTCCACCCCTTGGGTAGCTACCAGCCGTCCGATCGGAGCTGTGCGGCCCAGTTTAGTCGCAACGTCTGGCTCCTCGGCATCTCGGGCGCTCGGCCTCGGGGAATCGGAGTGCATGGTCATCCGCCGAGACGGAAGAAGCATTTTTTTATGGCAGTTTTGCCTTGCTAACGCTCACTTGTTACCGTTAATATTAATTAATGAAACTCGCGGCGACATACATCCATCTCGATGTGGCAACATATATTTTCATTAATGGACGACCTCCGGCCACAGGAGGAAGAGGCGAAGAATGTTAGTTAATTACGTGGGAAAGAAAAGGCCATTAGCACCAAAGATATGTAGATATGATATGTATATATAATATACCAAACCACTGCATTATCTCGGAACAATCTTTTCCATGCCAAAATACCCACACAATGCAGCGGTTTCGTCGTCCTCACTGATGCGGCTAGTGCTACTCCTGCTTCGGCTGTCCACGCCGAGCTCGGCATGGGCGCCGGCCGGTGTCCCGAACCATCACCGTGGATAGGCAAGGGCGTGGCGATTTCGGGATGGTGCAGTCGGCGGTGGACTCCGTGCCTGACGTCAACCGCGACTGGATCACGATCCATGTGATGACAGGTCCGTGCTATACTTCTGTGCTAGTATACCGTCGTTCTCTACTTCTCTTGTTTATTGTGTCATAACAAATTACCTTCTACGAAATTTCTGTATCATGCTGGGGCTGCTAGAGCTCTCGCAATGTGAAATTTTGCTGCAGTCGAAGTCACAACAGATAGCTAGATTTTTTTAATCAAAAAAGGGATTAGCTACATTTTGCCACTGGCTCCTTTTCGATCTCTGCCAAGATTGAAAATATACAGATGGCTAGATTTTGCTCATTTTTCTGTATGATGACGAATACTCGCCCACGTTCCGCAGCGCCACCTTCACCGTCCTCGCCGACAACTTCGTCGCACGGGACATCTCTTTCAAGGTAGCAAACACTATATATCTACAAAAATCAAAATAACCTACAATTTGTAACAGAAATAGTACACTAGTACTTCTCAAGCTAAGCTATATATAGGCGTTCACTCAAAAAAGCTAAGCTATAGGCCGGGGGGGCATGGTGATCATGAGTACATACAAATCACTTGTTTGTCATGGTGTGCAATCGCAGAACACGTACAGAGCGATGGACATGAGCAAGCAGAACCAGGCGGTGGCGGCGCTGGTCGGCGGCGACAAGAGCGCGTTCTACGGCTGCGAGTTCCACGGCTTCCAGGACACGCTCTGCGACTGCCTGGGGCGGCACTACTTCCGCCGCTGCCTCGTCCGCGGCGGCGTCGACTTCGTCTTCGGCTACGGCCAGTCCATCTACGAGGACTGCGTGCTCGTGTCGGACATGCCCCCGGGGCCGCAGCCCGGCTGGGCGACGGCGCACGCGCGGGTCGCCGCCGGCAGCCCCGGCGGGCTGGTGTTCAAGGGCGGGCGGCGCCGTGGTCGGCACCGGCCGCATCTACCTCGGCCGCGCCTGGAACGCCTTCGCCACCGTCGTGTTCTACGGCACGCGCATGGACGACGTCGTCGTGCCGCAGGGGTGGCGGCATGGAATGCCGCCAACGACGTGTAAGCTGCTAATTTAATATTAAGACAACGATGCCATATCTGCATATATATATGACATATATGCTCTGTGCTACTTGTTTAAGAAATTTTCTGTGTGTTAATTTGTGAAGTTAAATATTTTTCGTTTTCAGGTCACAAGTTACGTTTGCAGAAGTTGGATGCTCCGGGCCAGGATCGGATATGAGTAGAAGAGAGGGTTGGGAGAAGCGTCTGAGTGACGAGGAGGTGAAGAGATTTGTGGACATGAAATTCATTGATGATGGCTGGCTGTCAACACAGCCATAGCCTAACCGATAGAAATTGAAATAAAAAATGGTTCTTTTAAACACCAAATATATATGTTGGCAAGCGTCTAGCAACGTTTTTATTTGGTGAAATTAAATGAGTCACTACTCACTAGAGAGAAATGGGCAAATGGATATAGCTACAAAGGAGACATGATGCATGGCATATATATAGTCCTTGAAAGTTGAAACACAAACATTGTCCAAATTTCTATCTGTATTATTGACTGCAAAACAAGATTTTTGGAAACGCAAAGTAATTTTCGTATATTTGATGCAACATAATGGGACAAACAAGTATGACGGATCAAGAGATAGCTAATTTAATTACACTCAGTCATCAGTACTAGTCAGTAGTGGCGAAAGAAGGGCTCATCTTGTGGGCAAATTGGGCCTTGTAATGGCCCTGGCCCATGGGCCTCACGCAATTTATCTTCAAAATTAAATAAGCCATGGCCGGATTCATCTATTGTTCTAGCTAACAATGAGAGGCTTCAGAAAATAAGTGCCTGATTAGTAGTAACAGAAAGATGGTCAGTGGAGACACAGGCATTATACTAAGCAGATCACACAAAGATCATCCATCTGCAAACAAAGCTCGTGTTACACACAAGTAAACAAAGAGCAAGAGACCGATGGAACCGTCACACGGCGAGCATGAGGCACCTACAACTCATCACCTTCTCCCCTACTCCCATTCCTCGCACGAATCCAGCAACCATGCAAAGAGAAACACGACGCTCGCTCTGCCTCTGTCACAGCTCACAGCCACAGAATGTCGTGATCGATCGATGTATATATATAAGTAGCGGCCCGCATCTACCATGCATCGAACATCAACTAGATTTCTTTAATACCCTCGATTTCTCTCACTGCGCCGGCGGGGTTCAGCCATGGCTGCCCCGGCGCTGCAAGTGGCGCTCCTCGCCGCCGTCCTGCTGCTCCCGTTCCACAGCATGCCGGCGGAGGCGCAGACCAAGAAGTTCTGCCTCACCCAGTTCGCCATCGCCAGCCAGGCCTGCGCCATCCTGCCGCCCACAAGCCCCGAGCACCACCACCACGACGACGACGAGGAAGACGAGGAGGATGATGAGGACGAGGACGAGGACGAGGACAAGGACGAGGACAAGGACGACGACGACAGTGGCGGCGGCGGTGGCGGAGGCGGCGGAGGTGGTGATGACAGTGGCGGCGGTGGTGATGATAGTGGTGGTGGTGGCGGCGGCGGCGGCGGCGACCGCCACCGCGTCGAGGAGAAGAAGAGCGGCGTCGTCAGCAAACCCGCGTCGTCGAGCGGCGGCGGCAGCAAGCCCCCGACTTCGATGATCACCGTCGAGGCGGATGCGGAGGTGGACGCCGACTCCGACGCGCCGCAGCGCAACGGCACCAGGCGCTCCGTGGGGAACAACCACACCCACAGCGGCGGCGGCGTCAGGCGCCGCCACCGCTCGAGCCGCAGGCACCGCCGCCGCCGCCACCGCCGCGGCCGCCTGCGCGAGGGCGAGAACGAGGACGGCGACGAGGACGAGGACGAGGACGAAGACGAGGACGCGGACGAGGACGAGGAGGACGACGACGAAGACGAGGACGAGGACGAGGACAACGACCACCGCGCGTACAGAGACTGCTGCCGGTGGCTCAAGGAGGTGGAGCCTGACTGCGTGTGCGAGGCGCTGCTCCGCCTGCCGCCATTCCTGGTGAAGCCGCAGCACAAGTACACCGTCAAGGTCGGCCACACCTGCAAGTTCACCTACAGGTGCGGCGGCACTTAATTAGCTTGGAGTGTACGCCTCGCGTCGATCCATAGGCCATATCATCTACGACGGTGAGCGATCGAGGCTTGGCCTTTTCCGATCCTGTGCAATCTACGTATACGTACGTACTATATCCATCATCAGACAGTCGTATAATCATCAACCATCAAGTTTGTGTTATCATCAGGTAATTAAGAAGGGAATATATGTAATCGGTCACTATATGTATACATATATACTACAGGAAGTAGCTACGAATTTGTAATAGTGATTTACGTGTTATACGATGGCTGTTGTGGGCTACTAGATGGCTAGTGTGTCAGTCAGCGACTGGCTACAGCTGACACTACCGGAAATCGGCTATATGCCGTGTGCCCAAGCATTTGCCGTGTGCATTATATCGGGCACACGGCAAAGACTCTATATGCCGTGTGCCAAGTGGCAGGCACACGGCAGCCAACAGGCACACGGCAAATACCCTATATGTCGTGTGCCAAGTGGCCGGGCACACGGCATCCAGTAAGCACACGGCATATAGAGTCTATTTGCCGTGTGCCTAACGTCTGGCACACGGCAAATGCTCGGCACGTTGGCCACGCCGTCGCGTGCCGTGGCCTTTGCCGTGTGTCGGCTGACGGCAAACACAGGCACACGGCAAAAATATTTAAAAAAGTGTTTTTTCCTTCTCAAATTTTTTCTACTACATACGTACTTAATGGTCAACTCTATGTTTGAATTTGGTGTATTTTTGGATTATTTAGCTATATTCAGTTATTTTATTTCGTTACATGGATTTCTTTTCAATAATTCAAATTTGAACTACCAGTGTTTCAAATCTTGTAATATAATGGAACAAAAAATGATATTCACGTTATTCGTCACCATGCGAAGCCGTATGTAGGAACTGCAAAGAAATTTCGACCAATTTGCCCACGAACCATAGTCGCGAACATGCAGACACGCTGTTTTAAAAAATATATACAAAAGAAAACGGAGTCCGTAAATCTCAAGATTTGTCTTGAACTCATGATTTCATTCATACAGGCTGTGGTCAAAATTTGAGTGTCCGCTGCACAAATCCAAACATCTATGTAGAAAATTCAGAGACTTATAACGAATCGTTCAAGTTTCAAAGCAAATGTAAGTTTGAATTTGGATTTGACTTCAACACTTTTTGTATATGTAGTACACAGGTTAAGTTGCTTTGTGCCAAATTTTGGTTATTTTTCGTATCCGTTTGATATTTTTTAATTTTTTTTGCCGTAAAAGAATTTCGCGCCATGTTAATTGTTTCCACATGAAATAACAGTGTATTTTGCATAAAATTTAAAAGCATGACATGTTAACCCACTTTGGGAAGGCAATCAACTAGATAAAGTAATTGAAACATGAAATAGTTTGGCATGTGACATTTTTCTTATAAGTAGTTAATGTGACATGGAGTCCACTACGTGACAAGAATAAGTTGTAACACTTTATCTCTAACAAGTGAGTTTAAACATTTGTTTCCTAGTGTGGCATGGGCGTAGTCTGACGTTTCATTTTTCGTAACATCACATATAACATGACAGATCCAATTTGTAAGGATCACATAGGGAGCAACAGCCTAGTTCTTCCTCACAATTCACACTAGTGTACAACCATGACCGCATATAAATAGACCATCACTGCCCACAAAAAAATATTTGATGGACAATCACACGTCAGTGTGCGGCATGATGTTTACAGTGAGCCCTTGAGCACAACACCAAAAATATGTTCAAAACTTGTTTTGCCAAATCATGCAGTCCTTCCACAATCATGCATATGGATACAAATTACTACTCTCTCAACTAATAGAACTAATAGGGTCTTGTTACAATTGAATGCTCTTATAAACGAGGCTTCCACTCCAAGGACAAATAAATTTGATGAAAAGTCCATGTCCCGCCTCCTAGCGGTTGAATATGCATAAAATCATTTATCCTATTCCTTATTAGGCTATGCTTTGAGTTGAAATTTATAGTCGCCTTCTGAAGTTGTGTGGTTCCTGTGAGAATGGATTGGATGAACCGGAGTTCGCACTCAGTTCCCGCTAGCCCCGTAAACTTGGCTTCCTTGAGATGACGTAAATAGACGTCATGAGGTTTCCTATGGTCACACAAGAAATGTGTTTCAATGCCATCATACTGCAGTAAAGACAGAGGATATAAGCATGATGCGGTGCTATGAAAAGGAGTGAGCTAGTAAATTTAAACCAAAAAGTGGTCTGATTGAAATAGCTAGGATATCAACCAACCTTCTCGAGGATGCAACATACCCGAAGGTATTTGAGATTATTACATTGTGTTATGATATCTGGTATGCCACCTCCAAAGGAATGCAGCTCAAATTGATAAACATTAACCGTCAATGATGTTACTTGAGGAAGCCGTGGTATCCTACCTTCAATTATGTCAATACCACGCCTTTGTTCCTAATCAATACTTTAGGGGGTTAAAACTAAGCAT
>OAMR01000052.1:1875793-1899670 GCA_900205405.1 Echinochloa crus-galli
GGCCGTCAGGCTGGGCCGGGCTTTGCCGTGGGCCAGGCTGGCACACGGCAAAGGCTTTGCCGTGTGCCCGATATTTGGCCCACGGCAAAGCCCGTGTGTTGCCGGCCGCTGTTTGCCGTGTGCCGTTTGCCGTGTGTGGCACACGGCAAAGTATTTGCCGTGTGTAAAACGGCCTTTGCCGTGTGCCCCTGGCACACGGCAAATAGCGGGTTTCTGGTAGTGTGATGTTTCAAAGAAAACTGGATATGTGTATCAGGAAACAATCAATGTGGGTTTAATAGAGCAATTGCATAATATTTGGCAGAAAAAGCAAGCAGCATGTCAGATTTGTGATTGTGTACTGGTACATTGTGTTCAGTGTGTTTCTTTTTGGCGATCCATTGTGTTCAGTTAATTAGCATGCCGTATGTATAATTGCAACATACATACACGCAACAACAAAAAAAAAGTTCGCCGGAGCGCGCGAGTTGCTTTGGCCCGGCCCACGGCCCACGGAATACGACGACAAGCTCGGAAATGAAATCAATAGTACAGGCGCCTGAGCGCAGTTGTAAAAAAAAACAAGAAAAGAGAAAGGCCTTTCCGATCTTCACGTCTCTTCATCCATCATACCGACCAGTTCAATCTATAATCCATTATTGACGATCATGAAACAAATGAAAGCGACGCAGGCCAAAAAATTCAATGCAAGGAGCAGGTCGCGTCTGCGAGAGAGTCTACACACACGCCGTGCAGGAGAGGAGTATGTATGTATGCATGTATAATTTGCACATGTTTGGCAAAGAAGCACGTACCGTACCTCCCTCCGTCCATCAGTACAGGTCACGTTTGTTTATAAAAAAGTACTCCTCCGGTTTGATAAAGGAAGTTGTTTTGGACAAGATTTGAGTTAGACATTGGGAATATAAATCTTGAATAACATTTAACTTGTTGAGTTTGAAAGTGTGAAAATTATATAAATAGATTGGTCTTGAAAATTACTTTCATAAAAGTATACATATATAACTTTTCAAGAAATATTTTTGTAGAAAAGAGAAGTCAAAGTTGTGCTTTGGTGACCGTGTCACTGTCCTAAACGACTTCTTATACCAAACCGGAGGGAGTAATAAGCTTAATAAGTATTGACAAAAAGTAGTCAAATTATGTATACATGCATATACTTAGTCACTTAGAGAACAAAAGCTGCATCAATCAATATATCTATACTCGGAATCCTTCTGAGATGATGTTGACAACCTAAGGTAAGAGATATTTTTTTTTAAAAAATATTTCTGAAAATATTTATATTTTCAAACTATATTTCTAAGGATATTTTTATATTAGAAAAACACGCCTAGCGGGAGTCCGTATAGACAAATAAATGTCCAAAGCATCAGCCAGAGAAACTGAAAGCCACCATAATTAAACAACGTGTTAGCACATGTTGCACGTGTCAACCTCCCATCGTCCGCTACAATTTCACTCCCTGGCAAGTCTACTACAAACATGCCTCAAAGAGGAACTCCGTGGAGTGTGATTGAAGATTACATCGCATTGCAAACAAGTTGATGAAAAAAAATACGCCTGTAAAAGTCAGCTTCCTAACGAATTTAGAAAGCAGCAGATGCAGAAGAGTAGAAGAAAAACCTACTGTTGACCAAAGTTTAACTAGTAATTCTTATAATGCGAAAAACCTACTGTTGATCAAAGTTCAAGAAAATTATCTTTAAAGAGACGCTGATAGTGATAGCCAAACTTGTTTTTTTCTCCAAATAAACAACACACTCAATAAGAAATAAGTACATTATCCACGGGCTTGCACAAGGGCCCACCCTCCAGAGGCCAGAGATTCCACGCCAGAGCCGACCGGATCACGCCGCGTCACATCTGTCGGTGGTCGCCGGGGGGACGGTGGGTGAAAGCAAAGCGAAGCCCAAGCGAGCGAACTGCGAAGCGAAGCGAGGCCTCCTCCTGCTCCCTCCGTCCTCTCCTCCCATCGGGAAAAAAGGGGGAACAAAAAAAATCGAAGGGAACCCACACGCAACGCAACGCAACGCCAACGCAACGCGTGCTCGACGCGCCGGTAGGGGGCGCATCCACCCGCCCTCCAGATCCAGCGCCACATCCAATCCACCGTGGGTAGCAGCGAGCGGTGCGCGAGGGCGGTGGGAGGGCGAGGGAGGGGTGGCAGATCCCGGGGGGCGGCAAATCTGGCAGGCGCCGCGGTGGGGCTGCTCATATCGATGCGAGTAGCTTCGTTTCTCCTTGGGATTGCGGTGCCTGCCATGTCGGGGTTGGTGACCTCCTTATGTGCGCGATCATGAGACGGGGGCACTTGGTAACCTGTGCAGCTTAACCTGGCTGCGTGGTTAGTCATCCGATTGCTGAAATGTAGTTTCGTTTTGCCCTTTTGATTGGCTGAACCTTCCCATGGGTACCCTTAGGGCTTGTTTGGGAGAGCTCCCACTCCAAAAAATGCAGCTCTGCTCCAGGAACTCCACCTTTTTCAGCTCCACTTCACCGACTCCAGAAAAATATGAAGCTCCAGAAAAACCTGGAGTTTCGGGAGCACCCCTTGAGGAGCTCTAGAAAAAACCTGGAGTTGGCCTCTAGATCCACTTTTTTTATGGAGCTGGAGTTTCTGGAGTTGGATGTGTTTGGCTACAGGATTTTGGAGCGGAGCTAGAAAACGTGGAGCGGAGCTCTCCCAAACAGGCCCTTAATCCCCTGGCATGATTATAAGCTCTGTGTCGCTATATGACTAGACATTCCTTTTTCAGTGGAGCTTGTGACTGGCTGCACCAAATGCGCATATAAGTATTTCGATCTTCGTGAATGTAGTTTTGTTTTGGGGAGACTGGCCAATTCATTATAATAATATAACATTGGGTAGTTCACTGCTTCATCACATCCAATGCTGTGTGCCCTAGGTCAACGTAAATAGGTTACATGAATTGTGAAGTTATCTATGTATGGAATTGTTATTGTCATTTACTCATTCCAGTGATTAGTTCGTCATGGAGTTCATGCCTTCCTGCATTCTGAATACATCCTTATTGTATGCTAGGTGCCTATTCAAAGTGTGACCTAGATACTGTTTCCTATTTTAATGTTGTGCCTAGTTATCAATTAATACCTGCAGTTTGTCTTTCTCAACAGCTTGCATCCAGTTGACGTTTTTAGCTGCCCTTTCTAGTTTTAATCTTGATCTGAATGATTTTTCGGTAGACACTGCTATGAGACTATGGGAGGTATAAGAAATTAGTTGGGATAAATTATTCAGACTCAGGGCATTTCCTTCATTGTTGGTTCTATTTTTCAGTGCTTGCCTTTTACAATCAAATATTGGAGTTAATCCTCAAACTTTTTCTTTCTGAAGAATTTGGTCGAAGTCAAGTATCATGTTTTTAGGAAATTGATTCGGTTAGTTCTTTTTTTTTTACTTTTACCTCATTTAGATCATAATTCTGCAATGTGGTGATAACTCTATTTACGAAGAATACTCCAAAGTACAAGAAGTTCTTACTTCCCCTTCTCTTCGCTTTCTAGCTGCCAAAATCTCAGGAGCATGAAGCTTAGAAGTTAGAATAGATTAATTTAAGTTTTGTATCAGACACTAATTTGTTTAAGTTTTCAACGACAGATTTTAAAGGACTTTCTAGTCTGGATCAAGGAGAACTTGGGTCCATGGGGTCCTTTGGTGCTGTAAGTATTGAACTTCCTTGCTCATAGTTGGAATAGTTCTTCACTTGCAACCATGCTTTTGCAGCAGCACATTGAGTGCTACATGCCTAGACTCCACTGCAAAACTTTTCATAGGCTACACAGATCCCAGTACCCCACCCCTTAAATAAACCCAAAGCCCACCTGCAAGATATGCAAAGGAGTTTTGATTTTTCATGTCTGGTATTTGGCTTGCACTTGCAGTGATTTGCCATAGAGCTGGATTATCGTGGTTCTATTTTATTTCCCTTGCTACTTTCTAAATTCTAATTATTCATGTTGTGTATTACTACAGGGCCCTTGCTTACATCCCTCTGACGGTCTTAGCTGTTCCAGCATCAATTCTTACAGTATGTGGAATTGTCATTTCCCCTAGTTACGAGCCTTTCCATTTTTCTTTATTAAGGGTCTTCAGGTGTTAGATTGCCTTTTTATGTTGCTGCAATTCTATTTGCTAGCTTGGAGGGGGCTATCTTTTTGGTTTGCCTGTCGGGTTTGTTGCTGATTCCATCGGAGCAACAATTGGTGCAACTGCCGCATTTCTTCTTGGCAGGACGGTATGTATTGTTTACATGTTCTTTTTATTAAAAAAATAATCTAAGTTGCCAATTGCATGTTCCACAAATAGATATAAAATGCCAAGTGATAAATTAATTCATTGCATTTGTGTGGCCATCCAGATATTGTTAATTTGCTATATTCATGTTATAAAGCTTGCATTCTGTAGCATGCCTTTTTTGTCTTGTGTTTCAACTGCAATTACATTAAAGATAATTTGGCACAAGTTATGCACCTCATTTCTGTGGATAATTATGCCTATCGAGTAGATCTTCAAGCACTATTAAGTTCAATAAGTTGTCTCTTTTAGTTTTCACTGTATAGTTGCATTATTACTTTTCCGATATCTTAATAGTGTATAATATTGCTGCAGATTGGGAGGCCTTATGTTCTCTCCAAATGTAAAGATTACCCCAAATTTCAAGCAGTAGCTATTGCCATCCAAAGGTCTGGCTTCAAGGTAACTTCTTGCAGCCAGTAGGTTGTAGACATCCAATTGGCTGAAAATAACATTTGACTGATATTCGCTATTTGGGACTGCCATGTATCCATATTGTGAACTTGTTTGATTCATATACACAATTTTACTAAGGCTTTTAATATCTTCACAGATCGTGTTGTTACTAAGGCTTGTACCTTTACTTCCGTTCAACATGTTGAACTACCTGCTTTCTGTCACTCCTGTTGGCATTGGAGAATACATGCTGGCTTCTTGGCTAGGAATGATGGTATGCTTCTGCTTGTTACCTTTTTTCCTTTTGTGTTCTCTTTATTAGTGGTTCCTGTAGCATTTCATTTCTAGACTACTACCACAAATGATTGGGACAAAAAAAAAAGGCTTTGTTGTTGTATTATGGCACCAACTGGCACGTATTCACTAGTTCATTGAAACCTTGCTTTGTAACCATCTGCTACATTGTATAATTACAACCATTTGTTTCTATCATACTTTTCCATATTTTGTTGTACTATGCTGTGTTCTATCAGTAAATGCACTATTGTCCTTTGGTGCTTCTTGGTCGGTACTTCTTATTTTATTGATATATTGACACAGACAACTTTGTAGCTAATAACAAGCCACTCTTGCAATTAGACAACTTGCAGCTTCAAGTTACCTTTTTCATTTATGGACTGATCCCAGTCCACCAGTGCTAAAGTTCATCTTTTGCTAACCATTCTTGTTTTGCAGCCAATCACCCTTGCTTTGGTGTATGTTGGAACAACACTAAAAGATCTATCGGATGTGACGCATGGGTGGAGCGAGATCTCAACTACTCGATGGGTGAGTAATGATACATTATTTCAAATGGCTGCATTGTGCTGCGACATGTCACACATTTGGTTTGAGTTTTGTAACTACTAGTTCATAAGAATTTTCTGAATACATAATAAATATACTTTTTCATCAAGGAAGAAGAATGATCATTAGCCTGTTCGTTTAAGCCTTTTCATTTATCTTGGGTTCCTACATGAATATAATTCATCAAATTTGTTTGCTCGCATACTCTATTTGTTGTTTATCAATTATATCATACATATTACAGAATTTAGATGATTGAGATCTATTGATAAAGTTTGTCCATGCATGCTTTTTGTGCATCTGAATAAGTTGTTTCATCAACAAACCTCTGCAAGACTTAGAAATGCATGCAGTTATCTTGCGTCCGTTTTCACTTGTACACTTAGAAGCATATGGCTTGCTGTTTGATTTGAACTTGAGGACGAACTTTGATGGCGACTGACTGCCTGGCTGCCCCGTTATTAAATGTTGCAGTGGTATATCAGTGTGTTGATTAGGCTGTATTTAATTTTGTGGGGTTGCACTGGAAGTAGGTGTAACGCTGTAACTGTTATATCTCAAATTCTGTCTTAGTTTTAGCTGAGATGCTTAAGGAAAACATTGAGCATCCAATATGGACAAGTGCAGAAATGCTACAGGAAAGAAAAGTTTTATTATTTACGATCCGATCACCAGCAAATCAAATATTGCCATTTAAGTTGTTTCTCATTTGCATTTCAAAAGTATATTTGATTCTGTACACAACATCCTAATAACTTATGCTGACACATATGCTTGTTTCTTTTCAGATTCTGATAATATCTGGCTTTGTATTGTCTGGTAAGTGCCATTATCTTTCCTGCAGATTCTGATAATATCTGACTTTTTTGTCCTTTAGATATATCTAATATGTAAATCCAAAACAAACATTCTAATTTCAATCACAATCTTTGATGTCCTGAAAATTATCAAGCCAGTTGGCTTAAATAAAGTCACTATTTTTTTATCTTATCTTTTCAATGCATCAGTATTCTGTAAGTGCGATTTTAAACATACCTGCTATTTGATTTCTGAATCTGCATATAGAGAACAATACTCAATGCCAATTGCCCGATCCCAGAGACAAGGGGCTCCCATGAAGGATTTGTATGGCCTGATTATAAATGGATGACTAATGAAATGCCATCTTAGTATACCTTCAGGCCTTGAGTAGCAGATACAATTGATACTTCAACCGACTTTAATTGCAATTCTAGAAGTGCCTTTGGGACTTGGGAGAAATGAATTCGCACCCTTAGGGATCAAACCTTGTTAATGGATGCTACTTAGATAGCCAGATAACAAACTGAGCTTTGTTCAAATCTAGGCCTTCAGTTGGCGTAGTGGATTTCACATTGTGCTTTGGAACATTAGATGTCCAATCCCTTTTCTTTATTTAAAGCAAGTTTGAATAATTTCTCTCAAATCACACGCTAAGTACTGCTATTCTATTTACCTTAACTACAAAGGCTCTCCTTGATCATGTATATACTGATTGTTTTGACTGTGCTCTTGCAGTTGTCTTGATTATCTGTGTCACCAAAGTTGCAAAATCATCTCTGGAGAAGGCATTGGCCGAGAATGGAGAGGTTGACGTTGGAACCTCACAGCTTCCTGTGGTAGCCTCTCCATCGGATCTACAGCAACCACTTGTAATCAAGATTGACACATCAAATGAAGATCATGAGAAGTAAAAGTGTTGTTCACGATTTCAGATGTACATTCTTTGGCTGTTGAATCTGTAGCACTATATATACCCCATAGCAAACCCAAAAAGAGAACCAGGATGCGTTTGACTGATAGGTACTAGTAATACAGTATACACTATTTAAATCCATGTGCTACCTCACCTTTGATTAAAAAGGCACTTGTAGTCTTTAGTGTTTTTGTCCCTGATGTGAAGAGCTTAAGGTGGGCCTTGTTTCCTTGTCATACTTGCGCATTCTGAATTAACTGGTTAAACATACAACATTGGTAGGAAGATTACGCCAATAGAGATATTTGCAGCTGATTACATATGCTTCTTACAATCAGTAATTTCTAACGACGGTGAGCCGGTCGCTGTGTATCGTGTTATAGGCTGTTAGCGCAACTCGGGCATTCTCAGGCACCCGGTGGTGCACACGTGTATATCTTTTGTGTCGCTATAATACGTATGATTCGTGTACTATAGCTAATCCAACGCCACATCTTGCCTAACTGAAGTGTGAACGCGTCGTGGCAACAAGTATTGCTGGGGCGGAAATCGTGAAGGTAGAACCACAATAACTATATGGGCTGGTCCGTTATCATGTAAGGCCGAAAATCGAGACAACCCTTGAGAATTTTGGGCATTGCTTTGAGATTAATACCACATCGCTCACGTGAACAAAACAAAGCGTGCTCATAACTCGCCCCCTACAATCGCTCGTACACCTCGTGGTACATGGGGTTAGCAATTCAAACTTGAATATGGAAAATTCTTGAATTGCAAGCGTACTACATGTTGCGCTTAGCCCTTTTTTTCTTTTTTTTTTCCAACAACATCTGGCGTTTGACTGATAGGTAATTTTTTTTTTCCAACAACGTCTGGCGTTTGACTGATAGGTAATGGTAGTACACTGTTTAAATCCACCTGGCACCTGTTACCTTATACCTTCCAGGAAAGACCGTAGCCAGCTTTATATGTATAAAGCATCTTCAAAGGATACTCGAAGCCCTTTTTTTCTTTTTTTTTTCCAACAACGTCTGGCGTTTGACTGATAGGTAATGGTAGTACACTGTTTAAATCCACCTGGCACCTGCTACCTTATACCTTCGAGGAAAGGCCGTAGCCAGCTTTATGTATAAAGCATCTTCAAAGGATACTGGAATTACCAGTTTACAATAAAGCACAAACCGCTCAAGGAGCAGCATCCAACAAACCCGTAACGAGACTCTTTAGGCCGCGCGCCAGAGATAGCAAAGCACTACTCGCAACGAACAGACTAAAGGGACATGAGACCATTACAAATCGACTGGACCCGACCTTCCGCGGAGCCTACGACTCCACCATCAACGGCAACCGGAAGACTCCAAACAACGCCTTCAGGAAGGCAAAGGCGCGACGACGCCAGCGTTCTTCCACGAACCGCCGTCGAACAAGATCCTGCAGACAACGCCCTCAAGAGGGAAGAGCAGACGCCGTTGCCCGACCCGACACTGGGTCGAAGCTTACGCTTGAGGACCTCCGCTTAAGCTTACCCGACCTGCTACTACTCGCAACGAACAGACTAAAGGGACATGAGACCAGTACAAATCGACTGGACCGACCTTCCGCGGAGCCTACGACTCCACCATCAACGGCAACCGGAAGACTCTAAACAACGCCTTCAGGAAGGCAAAGGCGTGACGACGCCAGCGTTTGGTTTTCACCAAGGAGAGCTTCCACGAACCGCCGTCGAACAAGATCCTGCAGACAACGCCCTCAAGAGGGAAGAGCAGACGCCGTTGCCCGACCCGACATCGGGTCGAAGCTTACGTTTGAGGACCTCCGCTTAAGCTTACCCGACCTGCTACCTTATACCTTTGATGACCCTTTTTTTTCCAAGAACAGGCAGGAGTTCTGCCGTTCATATATTAATATATACGAGCAGCAATGTCTTCAGGTTAGCATTGTTTACTTGTCATACTTGCGCTATCTGAATTAACTGGTTAAACATGCAGCATTGGAAGGATTACGCAGATAGAGAAATTTGTTCAGTTGAATGCATACGCTTCGTACAATCAGTAGATTGCTGAAGTTTGCAGACGTGTGCTCGTACTTGCCTGTCCCCTACAATGACGGTGAGCCGGTCACTCGTGTTAGCCGCCCAGCTGTTGACCTGTTGTCATACTTGTGCTGTATGAAGTAAGTTACATATCATACAGGACTGGTAGGATTACACGAACAGAGAAATTCCCAGCTGAGTTCCTACGCTTCTTACAATCAGGAAAGTTACAGTTGCCTTTCTCCGAAGACGGTGAGCCGGTCGCCGTTTATCATGTTAACCCAGATCTTGCGCGTTCTAGGCACCAGATGGTGCACCCGTGTATCGTTTCTGTCTCTATCGTCTGATTCGTGTACAAGTACAATAGCTAATCGAACGCTACATCTTGTGTCCGAAATGTGATAATAAGCTACAAATTTTATGTCAAGCAAATCATGTGCCATACAACCAAAATGGCCCCAAGAAGATCGGCCTAGATTTAAACAGTGCGTTAATATATGAAATAGCTGTAATTGTATCTTTTTTATATACATTTTAGTCAAACCTGCCTGAGTTTGCTGTGGAAGAGTGCCGTCGTGGCAACTGACCGGCAGGGCGGTGGCATACAGCATACTGGCATGGGCGCATGGCATCCCATATTACTAGGCCGGAAATCATGAAAGGAGAACCGCAAATATGGGCCGGCCCAAGACTGCGACAAGCCTCGAGAATTAAAAAGCTTTGAGATTTATACCACATCGCCCACGCGAACGGAACAAAATCTGCTCATAAGTCGTCCCCTACGATCACTCGTACACCTCGTCGTACATGGGGTTAGCAATCCAAACTTGAATATGGAAAATTCTTGAATTGCAAGCGCTCTACATGTTGTGCTTAGCCCTTAATTTTTTTGTCCAATAACACTTATTTTGTGTGTGCACTTGCAGCAGCAGGACACGCTGCCAAATGCCAAGGCCTTAGTTTTTGTGCGCACCCGTCGCCGTCGTCATCTTTCCTCGGGCTCACCGGAGTGAACTTTTTATGAATGAATATATACAAATCCGCCGCCTGTTCTTCTCCCTCGCCGATCTCGTCAATCCCTCCGCGTAATCCAAGAACAGGGAACAAAACTGCCGTCCCTCAGGCACCGTAGAACACAAGAACGGAGACAACAAGGGCCCAAGAGGTGGTGATTGGTGATCGTCTCCGACATTGCCGACCACGCCCTTGTTAGCGCTACGTGCCATGCCGCGCCACTGCCGCCGCCCGTGAAGTCCAGCGGCAAGGGGGTAGGGGGAGCGATGGAGATGGCGAGCGCGCGGCGGAGAGCGGCGAACAAGCCGACGCAGGGCGGCGGCGGCGGCGACCACCAGATCGCGCTGTGGGGCGCCTGCGTGCTCCTCTCCTCCCTCTCGCTGCTCCTCGCAGCCGCCTCCTCGGGGCTCGGCGCCGCGAGGCTCACCGGCGTCACCGCCCGGGAAGTCGGCGCGCTCTTCAAGGCCACGATCAGCGCTGTCCCCGCCGTTCACGTCGCCGGTGGCGACAACGACGGCGCCGGCGACGCCAGCAGGTACTGCACCGACGACGACGACCTGCTCCGCAGCATGTCCGTCGACGGGGAGTGGGTGCGCGCCGCCGCCGACGCCGAGCCCCGCCGCCGCCGCGCGCTGTACGAGCCGGGGCAGTGCCCGTTCGTCGACGAGGGGTTCCGGTGCAGCGAGAACGGCCGGCCGGACGGCGACTACGCCACGTGGCGGTGGCGGCCGCGGCGCTGCACGCTGCCAAAGTTCGACGGCGCGAGGCTGCTGGAGATCCTCCGCGGCCGGCGGCTGGTGTTCGCCGGCGACTCCATCGGCCGGAACCAGTGGGAGTCCATGCTGTGCATGCTGTCCACCGTCGCCGGCGACAAGCAGGAGGGCTCCATATACGAGGAGAACGGGAGCCCCATCACCAAGCACAAGGGCTTCCTCTCCTTCCGGTTCAGGGAACACAACTGCACCATCGAGCACTACCGGTCGCCGTACCTGCTCCGGCGAGGCCGCCTGCCGCGCCGCTCGCCGGAGCGCGGCGGTGGCGGCACGATCCAGCTGGGCGCCATGGATTCCAGGGCTGCCCGGTGGAAGGACGCGGATGTCTTGGTGCTCAACACGGGCCACTGGTGGAACCAGGAAAGGCTGCAGCGACCGTAAGTACATACTGTCACAGCCTAGATTGCATTCCTTCGGCTACAAATTGCCATGATTTCATTTCTATTTAATTTACCACAGAAACTTAGTTGAATCGAAAATTTGATCTCTTCAAAATAATTCATACGTACTCCCGTGTCAGTATCTCTCAAGAATTGTGATTGACCTCCACAGTTAATTATTGTTAGTTTATTTTGATTTATTTTATGCATAATAACAAAAATCATTATATGCCCTACCAATTAATGCATAAATAATACAGGCCGGTAAACAGGAAGCCATTTAATAACACAATTAATATTTTCAAAACTTAGCTATGCATGCAACCAAATAATCTAGCTACGGGACTAGGGGTCACCAACCAAAAAGGGCAACGGGCCCATTCATCGTTATTGTACATGTAAATCAAATCATACTTTTTGCACCCTGATGGATCTTTTGTACTTGAAGACAGAAGTTTTGACGTCTTACGAAATTTCAATGTGAGATATCCCTATGATTCACATACTCAAATTTTCAAAGTGCCATTTATATATATTCCCAGTAAGCACATAACAATTGTTGCTAGCTAGCTAGCGTCTATTACCTCCTATGGGTAAGAAAATATCATCCATTAGATCAAGTCGTAATGGCATTAATTTCACAATAATTTGGAGTGCCCTAAAATCTTCTATGTCAAACTTTATGTACTCCGTAGACCTCTTATTGAAAAACATGATAAACGTGCTTTACGAAAAAAAATACTTTAATGTACTAGACATTTCATACGCTGTTTCCTGTGTTGTAAAGAGGATGCTACTTCCAGGACGGCAAGAAGCTGCGGCTGAACATGAGCGTCGATGACGCCTACCAAAGGGCAATGGTAACACTACAGAAATGGATCCAGAAGGAAGTGAACACCACAAGAACACTGGTGGTGCTCCGAACGTACTCACCAGCACACGTAAGGTCAGCAGCAACTTTTATTTTCACAATACCAACCTCTCTTTGCTTAGGCCGCAGCACACTTTTTGTTCAACCAATTTTCTGCAGACGTGACATCATCCAACAAGATGTATATGTGCCCCAGCAGGTTCAGAGACAGTGGAGGCTGCGCCGCGGAGACGCTGCCGGAGCTGAACGTGTCCAGGATCAAGCTGCACCGGTGGCCGGGCATACTGAACCCAAATTTTGAAGCACTGAAGAAGTTTGAAACAGAGAAGAAGAAGTTGCATGTGATGAACGTCACCCTGATGACGGCGCAGAGGAGAGACGGCCACCCGTCGGTGTACAACGCTGCGCCGTGGTCGAGGACGACGCCGGCGGCGGTGGGGAATAGGGTGGCGGACTGCAGCCACTGGTGCCTGCCCGGCGTGCCGGACGCGTGGAACGAGCTCCTCTACGCTTTGATCGTCAGGAGGTTTATGTGATCGATCCGGCCTTGTGGCAAATGTGAGCGTGAGAACATTCATATTTGCAGGTTAAACACTGAAATGGAGCATTGGTAGGACAGAATTGATGCCCTGCAAGTTCTCCAATGACATTCTCTGCTTCCATCAGCATAGCTTCACAGTTATCAGCACTCTCCATTGCCAGAATTGCAGCTGCTTGCCCGACAATCTTTGGATTCACAATGCACAATAATACATGATGAGATCTGGGACTCTCTATTTCACACGCATCACTCTAGATCTAGCAATTCAAGCATATTATAGAATACAAGTATTCATAGAAAATAATTTAGCATCACAACCACAAGCTATGATGGTTTTCAACTTCGACGGACGACGGCCAGCAGCTGTTTGGCCCTCGCCAAAACAGAGGACAAAGGCTCGCGAGCCTCCATGAGCCCTACATCCCCCATGAAGAGGTTGTAGTTCTCCGCCTCCGAGGCCGTCTCTTCCACCATGGACAGTGCTTCGTCCATGCGGCGATCGATGAAGCAGTTCGTGTAGCTTGAGTCGTGTTCCATCATGTTTATGGCTTGCTCGAGTATCACCCTTCTGATCCCGGGGCAGTGAGAGCTGGGCTCCATGTTTGCATTCAGCGCGTCGATGAGGCGCTTCACGAATCTGTCCTTGATATGGCCATCTTCTAGTTCTCGGGTGAAGTCTCCTGGAATGACTTTGCATATCTGTGAACTAAGGCCAATGAAAATCTCTAGTTCTGCACCATCTGCAACCAATATTATTTCCATGGCCTGCAATGGAAAAATCAATGCTACTTGTAACTTAGTCATGATCATCCCCCACCCTCGAAAATTAAAAGAAACTAAGAACTTCATCTTAATAAATAGTGAAATATTATAGCTACTGCTAATCTAAAATGTTCACATGTATCTGCTCAGTTTTGCTACTGCAAACTTCCATTTTCCAAATGGTTCAACACCATTATTATTATATCAATCAGATCAACTCTATGCTATAAAGAAAAATGATAAGTCAACTCTATGCTCGCCAAATAACCACCAAAATTAGAAACTAATATTCCCCTAATAACCACCAAAAGTAGAAACTAATACTTTCCCCAGTCAGTCTAAGGCCAATCTCAGTGGGTGTTTCATGGGGGGTTTCATGGCATTAAATGTGCTGATGTAGCATAGGAGAGAGAAGCAAGAGTTTCATGGGATGTGAGAGGAGTTTCATCACCATGGCACTCCTTTAGCACAGTTACCTAGTTTTTGATCTAGGTAACTGTGCAGTGAAATGGTGCATTGAGGCTGGCCTTGACACAATTCACTTGCAGCATTAAGCCACCTGAATAAAATCAAGTATCAATTGAAGAAAAATCACAGCTAACACGTAAACAAATAAGAGTTTAAAACGAGAACATATATAAAGGATGGTAACGGTGAATTGCATCACTTAACTTTTCAACAAGGAACCAGTAGCTTTGTTTAGTAGAACTCACCTGTCTCAAGCAGTAAGATAGTTCCTTCAGGTCTGGCTCTTTGAGCTCAGATTGAGCGAGTTGGCAAATATTTCGCAACAGACTTGCTGCAACGCATCTGTACCTATCAATATGGATCATACTTGTTAGTACTTTAATGAACTCATGCCCTGTTTCCCATAACATGGCCATACAGTTGTTGACATTATTCATTGCCAACATGGTCAGTGCCTGCCCGGACACCTCCCGTAGCAACTGACCAGCATCCGTACCGGAGGATCTGTCTGGTCCGAGAAATGCCTGCATCAACCAGGGAATAATAACTTGGACGCGCCCAATTGCTTGCCTTGCGTTGTCATCAATGGCAAGGTTTCTGAGGATTTCTACCACCAATGTTCTTAGTTCTTGGCTGCTCCTACCGTCTCCCAGGATCCCTGCCAGGTTTCTTAGTATAAAGGGGTTTTTAGATACCTTGTGCCGCAATGTTACGCCGATCTCCCCTTGAACTCTTGTGATCCTTTGCAACAACATCAGTGATGACTTCACTAGTACCTTCCTTTGCGCGTCGGTATATGTAGTGTCACTTAAACTGCAGCTTGTGAATCCTATGATCTTGGGGATGAGGCCACTTGCCCTGCTTATTTCCACACAATTTCCCTGATCACAACCAGCAAGGCCATAGAGAATTAACATACTTAGTGCGGGTAAAAGATCTTGTTCTGTCAAAGGTTCCTCCTGAGGAATTGACCAGAACTTGGAGATTGGTCCATAATATTTGAATATCCAGGACGTCTGTTCAGTGCCAACTTGCTGGGTTGAGCGGTCTTGTATTTCCAGTAGACTATCTGTGTCTGGAACTGCATCGAGTCTTTCCTCTTGGTTCCCATCGGCATTCAGAATTGAATCATGTATTTTCTCATGTCCAACGTTGGTGTCCAATAGTGGGTTTCCTCTTTTCCGTTGGTTACTGTAGTTCAGAAGCGCAGATAAAACCTGAATTGTCCCAGGGATAGTGATGACTCGGATGCTTGTTGTTGCAAGCTCAGCTATCACTTTTGCAGCAAATAATCTAACACTTGTATATTCTGGGCTTGTCCAGTCCAACATGTTGATTAATCTGGACACTGTTTCCATAGATCCGTTGAGTTTCAAGATGAACCGTCTCCTAGTTGGCTGCTTCTGCAGAAGACTGTACATTATCCGAATCCCATGGAACTGCATCTTAGGCGTGTCTGAGTTTAGAGAATCGGCAGCAAAATTGTTGAGGTTGACGTTCTTTGGAGCAAGTACATCCCGTTCCATGTATTTCTCAAAGGCATATGCATAGTAAAGATTGACAGACTCCACTCCCCAATGACCTCGAAATCCAGCTCGACGAGCAAGGGATCTCCGAGGGATGAAAGAAAATAATTCAAGTATGCAGGCCACACCATAGAGTATTCCTTGACCAAGCACCATCCCGTAGAATATATTCAGGGATGGTGCAAGGTTTATTATCTTGTCCCCTTCGTCAGGGCTGCTATTGTCAATCTTCTTCTTATTATCACCATAGTAGTCATGTGGTATAAGACGAAATAGTGCGAGCACCACACGCGCTGTTGCTGCTGGAATCTGTAAATTGCCCAATGACACTGCCGCTACAGCAGATGCTTCAAGTATGAATACAGAACCGTATTCATTTGGATATCCAATCATGAATAATAGCAGCACTCCTGTAGCAAGCATGCACGAATTCAGAATTAGTCGTTGCCAAAACACTTGCTTTCTGCCTGCTAGAGCATGATCAACTAGTTTGATGATACTTGGGAACCGCAGCCTGCTGATTGTCAAAAGGAGCACAACCACAAACAGTAGCAGGAACGTTACTAATTTGGCTATGTTATGGTGGCCATGCTTTCCATGACTGCTCATATAGTAGATAGAGAGACCCATAAATAAAAACGGAACTAATGGGCTCCACAACGATATGGCACGGCGTAGCAGATTACATCCGAGTAACCTTACAAGTAGTGGCGACAGAAACCGGCCTACTGCAAGTGCAACCAGCGCTGCCACCACGGGCGGCATCCCAAGCACACTTGATGGCAGACTCGAGGTCTTATAATGATAATTGTCGAGGAATACCAAAACGCTGGTGAAAATTACAACAACAGTCAGCCCCTTCCATCCAAGAGGTTTAAAAGAACCTCTTGTGTCAAAGAACAAATGGTAATCCAGTCTGTTATTGCGGCTGAACATCCTGTAGCACATATGGTGGTGCCATTAGATAGCTATATACAGTATAGATCACGAATTAAAGGCACCTAAATCGTACAGTATTGTTTTAAAGAATTTTGGCAACAGAACTCTTTAAGGGACTACATATGCATATGCATATGACTTGTATCTTGTCGAGTGTCGAATCATCTTTAGTGCTTACCTTGAGGCTTCAAGGAAAAATATTGCCGCCGCAAACAAAAAGTCTTTGTCTCGGCGGAGCTGGGAGGGATAGCCGCCTAGCAGGACGACGGTTGCCCAGGTGAAGGCGAGCGTGCCGAGGGCGTTGCCCGCCCTCTCGATCAGCGCCACCGCCCGGACGAAGCCGTTCAGCTGCTTCTCCGGCGTGTCTTCTCCCTTGCGTTGCCCGCCGGCGCCGTGAGCCGGCATGTGCACGTGGTGCTCTCCTCTGGACCCGGTGATCATCTGAGCCATGGCTTTGTACCCACACGCAGCTCGCACACCGTTGAGTCGTTGACCTTCTTCATGCGCTTGCTCGACAAGATGCGACCCGCCATATATCATGCAGTGGCCCCGTTCGGTTGGCTGGTCGATTGTGGCTGGTGCTGGTTTTAGCTAAGAGAAAAGCATTGATGGCTGGTGCTCGTTTTTGCTGAGAGAAAAACATTATTGGCTGGTAGCTGATAATCCATACGAACAGGGCGATAACAGCCACTCCCGGCTGGGTGCTGTCGTCAATCCATGGTACTACTACACTATTGCATTGTATTCGATGAATGGTGCGTGTAGTTGACTCTTGACTCTCGCAAAAAAGAAACTAAAACAAAAACAAGTCTGCGGTTAACTTGTCCATCGAATGAATTTCATCGAACGAAGGCAACGCTGGTGACCCTGTCCTGCGTGTGTTCCAGTTCCAATGGGCGGCGGCGGACATGGGCAGAGAGCACTTGCTTGTTTAGGCACAGCACAGCGCTGGCCAGTTGGGTGAGGATGATGCAGCGGGCTGGCGGTAGCCGAATGGACGGGCATCCGCATAAGCATATGTGCGTGCGTGTTGGCGGCAGCCACAGTCGAACGGTAGAGGTCAAGGTCAACCATTCAGGCCAAACCACGGGCTTCTCTCTTTTTCATTTTCGCGACGAGCCGACGAGCACGCAGCTTGATATTTCGAAATATATACATTTTTATTATATATATAGCAAAAGTTATATATCTAATAAAAAATCTATCTACTAGTCGATTCACTAATCCATCACAAAATCCACAGATAATGAAAGATAATCTGGGGTCCCGGTTAACTTATCGATTCACCGGGCATTCAAACAGGGAAAACTGAAGCCAACGTGCCATCTCAAAAGTGCTATGGTTACAATACCACTGCGGGCATTAAAACATTGGTAACTGGAGCCAATGTATTATCTCAAAAATGTTATGGTTACAAGGCCATTCTTAATCTTCATCTGGTATGGTGGAGATTGGGTCCCTATCCACCCTGTGTTTCTTTCGCTTGAGCTTCGGCAGCGCCATTATCCAGGAAGGAACTTCACATCCTGAAGATACCAGCACGTTAGCAATGTTCCTCAAGAAAGGCTTGTCCTCCTCGGTGAAGAACGTGATGGCCTCCCCAGATCTACCGGCTCTTCCGCATCGTCCTATACAGAGGAAAATAGATAAGATCTTTCAGTATCAAAGTGCCCCCCACCAGATGCACAAATGCAGAAAGCCTATGGTATCCAAAACTACCGCGGCTGCAGACAACTCAAAGGATCACTTAAACTTAAGAAATAACTAGCCATATATTTATACCAGATCAGAATTCAAGTATAAAGAAACCTAACAGGCAAGATGACAAGGTAGATTTGAAAGGAAACTAATCTAACTTCTAACATTACCTATCATAAAATTCATAATCTCAAATCCATAACGAGCCAATCAAATGTACATCAGAGTTCAGACATCCACACTGCGTGCGCGGGTCAGCCAAAGTCTTACCTATCCTGTGGATATAGGCAGCAGCTGACTCAGGAAAATCATAGTTTATCACGCAGTTTACTCCTTTGAAGTCCATTCCCCGAGCAATGACTTCTGTTGCTATCAGTACCCAGGTCTTTCCAGCTCTCAAGTTGTCAACAGCATCCTGACGCTGTGGTAAAGAAAATATAAATTGACAGCATGCAAGCCTTTACATAGACAACAGTATTACAACAATAAACAAAATAGCGCCAACATTTATGAACTAGTAGTAACAATATTATGCAAAGCAATACCTGCTCCTCATTGAGGTCTGCATGAATTACATCAGCCCTAACATCGTCAAATGCCAGTTCTTTGTAAAGCTCTTTTGCCCTCTCTTTGCTTTGAACAAAGATCAATACTGGTGGATTGAGAGACTGCAATTCAATAAAAAGTTGATCAGCAATAAGTAACAAACTCGATTTTTTTAAAATGAAACCTTTTTATTTATTTTTTCAAATGATTACAGGAGGCAGATTAGGTCCAAGCCTGATTTTTATTCGCATGTGTATGTCTGTTGTTAGTGCATAAATGGTACATAGAACTGTGGTGGGCTGGTTCAGAATTAGCAACGCAATCCATGCAGCATCAGTATTTTATACTTCTAATTACTGCAATCTACATGTGAAATTTCATGCAAATACAATTCCACATTCCTTGGTTTTCATTGCCCATCATGTGGAATGTACAGGATACCTGAAGGATTAATACATACCTCTTGAAAGCTTTGGCGAAGAGCTAGCAGCTTGCCCCTCTCAGTTCCAGCAAAAATCAACTTTTGCTTAATCAGTGAGGAGGCTGAATTCCTGCTAAATTGAATAGTGATGTTAATAACAAATGAAATAGACCTGAGGTTAGGTTCATATTTAGAGGAAGATACTCACTTTCTTCCAACAATGATTCGAACAGCATCGTGCATTATAGTGCGTGCAAGAGCCTCAATTGAATCAGGCAATGTGGCACTGAACAAAGACCGAATGATTGAAGGATTGGAACATGCTTTAACAACCGAATCAATCACTTCAACAAATCCAAGCTCAAAAAGTTTATCAGATTCATCCAAGACAAGGTATTCCACACTGCAAAAGGAAGCTCTCTGTAATTTAGATTATGCTGAAAGAAACAATTTATAGTTCATGCTTAAATGACACAAGAAAACATAGATGTGTAACCAGCAAGGATAGTATAAATGATCATATCAAATTTTGATTCCTAAATGAATTGAATAAGAATAAAGGAACCACAGGCTTTGTCTTTCTAACAAAGAGAACTAAATGGTAAACTTTCTGAGTGCACTCAAAGAATTGTAGTCCCCTACAAGTTATCGTTTTTTCATGAAATGCTACGAACTGCACATCTATGCAAACATTAAGCGTTTCAAAAAAAAAGTTAGAAAATGGAACCCACCAAGTTAATAGCCATATAAAGTATAAACAGAAACCACAACCTATCAGAAGTGCCCATCAATAGATATTATACATTGGTTATGTGAAACCAAAAGCGGTGGAAAACAAAACAACAAAACATTAAAGATATGATCACAGACCTACTTAAATCAAGGTCTCTTTTCTTTATAGCATGGTCCAAACGAAGTGGGGTGGAAACAAGGATATCACAGTGCATATCTTTGAAATTCCCTGATTTGGAGAGATCTTTGGTCATCAATTTAATATAGTACTTCCTTCCCTTAGCGAACTTCTTGCATTCCCTCACAGTTTGTGCGGCCAATTCCCTTGTTGGGCAAAGAATCACAGCTTTAACACCACCTTTAGACCCTGGCTATTAGAACAATATGTTCAAGAGGCATATCAACCAATCTGAGCAGCATAACCCAATACTATAAATACATACCTTAATTTTCGTAAGAAGTGGAAACAAGAAAGCAAGTGTCTTGCCAGAACCAGTAGGTGCACAAGCAAAGCATTCTCTCCCCTGAAGCAAGGAATGCAAGTTAAATCACCTTAAAGGCTTAAACAACTAAGAATTTCAAGGCGAGAGGATAATCCAAACAGAGTTCATACTCACTCACCGAAAGAAGAATGGGAATGGCCTGCCTTTGTATAGGTGTAGGTTCTTGAAACCCAAGTTTTGACAAGTTCCCAACCAAATAGGAATCACAACCATACCTAGTGCAAAAATGAAGCCAACTTAACCACCTCAAACGATTCCGTTATAACCTAAAGTTGCTGCTATTGAAAATGCTAACCTTGAAATCAGTTCTTCAAAGCTCTCAAGTGGAGCTGGAACATTTTGTCCAGCAATGTGAATGTCAAACCTCTTCCGAAGAACTGCAGCTCTCTGCAAAGTGAAAACCAAAATCAAACTATAAAACTCCAGCCATCCAGATGAAACAGCATAAATAACTTTGGAAATCGCAATTGCAAATTCATCTAAACTCCAAGCTTCTTTGGCACTACTGTCAATTCAAGCAGAATGCAAGCTTTAAACAATCAATTCTTCATGATGAGAATGCAGTCCAACAAAAAATGGCCACATGCTTCAATAAATGGGATAAGCATGGCAGTATACACCAACACAAGTGCATTGCAAAACTTCACTTACCTCGATTTCCCTCTCAATCTCCTTCCGCCGCCTCACAACCACCGGATCCTCATCCTTCCCCATCACCGCCTTCTCAGAATCCACCTCGGCATTTTTGCCATCCGCCAATCCCGTAAACACACTGAACCCCTTCACAGCATCTGCAGAGCACAACACACGAGGCCGAATGAAATTACCAACACAATCAGCACCGAAGCGGCAACCTCCCGAGGCGAATCAACCGAAAGCGAGCCTCACCCGACGACGAGGCGGCAGCTGCTTCCGCTCTCTTCTTCTTATTCTTCTTCGCCTTCGCCTTGCCGCTCTTGCGCTTCCGCTTCTTCTCCGGGGACGGCGCGGAGGGGGCGGCGGGCGAGGGAGTCGGGCCTTGATGGAACTTCGCAAAGTCGGCGGCGAAGCGCTTCCGGTTGAAGTGGGTGCCGGCGAAGAGCGCCGCCGAGAGCTTCGAGGTCTCCATGGCTCGCCGTCGCCGCCGCGGAGAACCCCCTTTCCTCTTCTTAAACCCTAGGCACCAGGGATTGCTGCGGGCCCCACCTGCAGCGACAGGACTAGTAGAGCTAGCCGGGGCCCACACCCCAGCGACGGAGCTCGCCTTCTCCATTCCACGTGGGCTACAAAGGCAGACCCGTGTGGATGCGGTGGCCGTCACTCCGGCCCCACTAGTCAGCGTATCTGACTGACAGCCAGGGGCCACCTTTCTCGATGACGTGGCGTTCGTTTCCGCTTCTGGTATCCAGTTCTTTGCTTTGGAGTTTGGACCCCCCTCCGCCCCTCCCCTCCTCTTGCCGTAGGAAGGGGGAAGAAGAAACAAATTCGGCGCGCAAATCTCCGCCTCCGTTCGCGCGCAGCAATTATTGTGCTAGATTCGCCGCGATGATGATCCCGTGGGGCGGGGTAGGGTGCTGCCTCAGCGCCGCGGCGCTGTATCTCCTCGGGAGGAGCAGCGGAAGGTGCCAATCCCTCGCGTGTTAATTATTTTTTCCTTTTTCGGTGCAATTTCTCTGGGATCCCTGTGGTTTTCGTTGTGGTTGTTTGATTCGTAGGGACGCGGAGGTGCTGCGGTCGGTGGCGAGGGCTGGCAACATGAAGGATTTAGGTCAGTCAGTAATGGGTTAGGGTTTGGTTACTGTATTTGTGGTTGATGTATTTAAGCCTTTGGGAAGGTTCGTTGTTTGATTTAGTCTGATCCTGTCTTTGTATTAGCTCATTGTTTGATTTAGTCTGATCCTGTCTTTGTATTAGCTACCAAAGGATAAGGAAACCGAAGGGTGTATATGAGAGGGCGGGAAAACTGGCCAAAGCCTTTAGTTGCACAGTTTGATTCAGTCTGTTGAGATGAGCTTAGATTAGTACCCCTGATAAGTAGGTTAGCATCTGGGTATTGTTGTATGGTTTTCCTTTTGCTGGTAGAATTGTATCAGGTTTATACTGAGCTGACTTGAATGTATGATTTACATGATTGTCAACTGTTCACTTTGTTGTTCTTGCTCAGTTTTTTCTGCTGTCATTGCACTATCCTTTTATTCATATATATGGGTTGATTGTAGTGTGCTAGGCTGGTAATGTCCCGGAACCAGGACATTAATCTATGCTCTTGGTAAAAGTGCAACTGAGATAAGTTTATCAATTTGGGCTCAGATTTGGCAATTAAAGCTTGTTTGCAGATTTTCCCAGTATATGGTCAATGTGAAGAACTCTAGCCTTTCCATGTTTTGATTGGTTGAATATGTAAAAGAGCTTTAGATTAGGTGTATATTTTGAGAACTTACCAGCCATTTTGATTTTTTTAAGTGTATAAATGATATTATATTTTTACATGTCCATACCGTCTTGAACAGCTGCTATCTTGGACACTGCAAGTAAAGTCCTACCACTTGTAGTTGCCGTGTCTGGAAGAGTTGGTTCAGACACGCCACTTATTTGCCAACAAAGTGGCATGAGAGGTGTGATCGTTGAGGAAATGGTAACTAGTAACTACTGATTTCATTCGCTCTTTTGTTTTTGGTGATGAGTAGATGGGCTGCAATAAATATAGTATTTCCACCTAAACTTTATAAATTGTAGGCAGAGCAACACTTTCTGAAGCACAACGATGCTGGATCCTGGATTCAAGATTCTGCAGTGATGCTTTCTGTTAGCAAAGAGGTTCCATGGTATCTGGTAATTGACTGCTATAGCTATTTTTCTGGGTTTTATTTTTGTTGCCTCTTCGAATATAGGACTTTCAGGCTCGAACTAGCATATTGTGGGCCGAAACTTTGGTTTATCAATAAGTTAGTTTTTGCAAACTTGGGTTTATAGTAGCGAACCAACTAAGCTTATGGTCTCTGTTTGGACTTTGGATTACCTTAAGGTTTCTTGGGAAGGTCATTGATTTAGCTTGCTGTGTGGATAAAGTCAGCTTTTAAACTCCAAAGCCCAGCCTTGCTAGCCCTGGCTTCTTGTTAGAGGCCAGGCTTATGCCCAAAATTAGCCCCTATCTTAGGCATTGTTGGTATCATGCATGCATAAGCTATTCTTATTGTAATGATACACAGCTCTCTTGCGTATTTGAGAAATATCATAGATGAACTTCTTGCGCTAAATGATAATCCTGAGCCTAAGATATGTCAAATGGGTATTTAAACATTCATCATTACAGCTCGAGATGTAAATGAATTTTTACGATTCCGGATTCACTAAATGAATCCTTCAAGAAAAGATTGGCATTGGTTTTAATAATTTGTATCTACAATTTGAAACTGGG
>OAMR01000052.1:1901648-1943878 GCA_900205405.1 Echinochloa crus-galli
TTGTTTGATTTAGTCTGATCCTGTCTTTGTATTAGCTACCAAAGGATAAGGAAACCGAAGGGTGTATATGAGAGGGCGGGAAAACTGGCCAAAGCCTTTAGTTGCACAGTTTGATTCAGTCTGTTGAGATGAGCTTAGATTAGTACCCCTGATAAGTAGGTTAGCATCTGGGTATTGTTGTATGGTTTTCCTTTTGCTGGTAGAATTGTATCAGGTTTATACTGAGCTGACTTGAATGTATGATTTACATGATTGTCAACTGTTCACTTTGTTGTTCTTGCTCAGTTTTTTCTGCTGTCATTGCACTATCCTTTTATTCATATATATGGGTTGATTGTAGTGTGCTAGGCTGGTAATGTCCCGGAACCAGGACATTAATCTATGCTCTTGGTAAAAGTGCAACTGAGATAAGTTTATCAATTTGGGCTCAGATTTGGCAATTAAAGCTTGTTTGCAGATTTTCCCAGTATATGGTCAATGTGAAGAACTCTAGCCTTTCCATGTTTTGATTGGTTGAATATGTAAAAGAGCTTTAGATTAGGTGTATATTTTGAGAACTTACCAGCCATTTTGATTTTTTTAAGTGTATAAATGATATTATATTTTTACATGTCCATACCGTCTTGAACAGCTGCTATCTTGGACACTGCAAGTAAAGTCCTACCACTTGTAGTTGCCGTGTCTGGAAGAGTTGGTTCAGACACGCCACTTATTTGCCAACAAAGTGGCATGAGAGGTGTGATCGTTGAGGAAATGGTAACTAGTAACTACTGATTTCATTCGCTCTTTTGTTTTTGGTGATGAGTAGATGGGCTGCAATAAATATAGTATTTCCACCTAAACTTTATAAATTGTAGGCAGAGCAACACTTTCTGAAGCACAACGATGCTGGATCCTGGATTCAAGATTCTGCAGTGATGCTTTCTGTTAGCAAAGAGGTTCCATGGTATCTGGTAATTGACTGCTATAGCTATTTTTCTAGGTTTTCTTTTTGTTGCTTTTTCGAATATTGGGCTTTCAGGCTCGAACTAGCATATTATGGGCCGAAACTTTGGTTTATCAATAAGTTATTTTTTGCAAACTTGGGTTTATAGTAGCGAACCAACTAAGCTTATGGTCTCTGTTTGGACTTTGGATTACCTTACGTTTCTTGTGAAGGTTATTGATTTAGCTTGTTGTGTGGATAAAATCAGCTTTTAAGCTCCAAAGCCCGCGATGTAAACAAAAAACTAACCATGGACGTGGTATCGGCTTGTAACTCGGACCGAACTTTCTACCTTTAATACAATGACACGCAGCTCTCCTGCGCGTTCGAGAAAAAAGCTCCAAAGCTCAGCCTTGCTAGCCCTGGCTTCTTGTTAGAGGCCATGCTTATGCCCAAAATTAGCCCCTATCTTAGGCATTGTTGATATCATGCATAAGCTATTCTTATTGCAATGATACACACCTCTCTTGCGTATTTGAGAAATATCATAGATGAACTTCTTGCGCTAAATGATAATCCTGAGCCTAAGATATGTCAAATGGGTATTTAAGCATTCATCATTACAGCTCGAGATGTAATTGACTTTTTACGATTCCAGATTCACTAAATGAATCCTTCAAGAAAAGATTGGCATTGTTTTTAATAATTTGTATCTACAATTTGAAACTGGGATGCTTCTCTAATCTGTAAATGTCACTAGGATGATGGAACTGGACGTGTATATGTGGTCGGTGCTCGTGCTGCATCTGGTTTAATCTTAACTGTTGCCAGTGAGGTTTTTGAGGAGTCAGGGCGGACACTTGTACGTGGAACTCTAGATTATTTACAAGGATTGAAGGTTTGTCTAACCACATCTTCAATAGTGCTAATGCTTAGAGAAACACTATTGATGATTAAGCAATAATCTTTCTAGATGCTAGGAGTAAAGCGAACTGAAAGGTTCTAATGCTTAGAGAAACACTATTGATGATTAAGCAATTATCTTTCTAGATGCTAGGAGTAAAGCGAACTGAAAGGGTTCTTCCAACTGGAACTTCGTTGACGGTTGTTGGTGAGGTAAGTATTTGTAATTGTATCTTTAATTGGTCTGTGCTGTGCCGTGCAGTATTAGTTCTTGTTGGCATGCCTTATGTATTTTTGTTTCTTCCTTTTGTTCTCTACTCTTTATTTTGTATGAACAGGCCATTAAAGATGATGTTGGAACTATTCGAATTCAGCGACCACACAAAGGACCATTTTATGTATCTCCAAAAAGCATTGACCAACTTATCTTGAATCTTGGAAAATGGGCCAAGTAGGAACAATCATTACTATATTCTCTGTCTTAGTTACTGTCTTGTGATGCTAATAGTATGTTTGTGACAGGTTATACCGGCTTGCTTCCATGGGCTTTGCAACATTTGGTGTCTTCCTTCTTGCAAAACGTGCAATACAGCATTTTCTACAAAGAAAACGCCGGCACGAAATGCAGAAAAGGTGCCTAACTCCTAACATCATTTCCATTTAGGACATTCAAATGAACAGGTCCTTAGTAAAAGTAGTAGCATTCTTTAATGGTTCAGCTTCTTTTCAGAGTTTTGTCTTTCTTTCTGGCCATGGCTAGGATGCAAGTAACTTGCATAGTTGCATCATTATGTTTTATGTGTAAGAACTTCATGGGTGATGCTGAGTAATCTTGTAATCATGTATGCCTTGAGAATACTCCCTCCTATTATAAATATAATTCCCTCTAGGTCAGTCATAAATCGAATCATTTTAACTTTGACCATCGATATCTTAGATTTTATATAGCTTGACACTATTAGATTCATTATGATATATATTTTCGTAATATATAACTCTTTTCATTTGAGGTATATTTAACAGATATTGCTAGTCAAATTTAAAAAAGGCTTGACTTAAGATATACCTAGATTGACTTGTATTTGTGATCAGAGGAAGTACTAAACAATCAATCAACACTCATGCATATGATTGCATACCAAGGTTTTAGTGAGCACAGAAGATTCTGATACTATTTTATCCATGTAGGGTTCTTCAAGCAGCAGCACAAAGGCAAGCTAGAGAAGCTGAAGGTGATTTTGGTATAGTTTGGTGTTGTATTACTAGTAATGGCCATGTTTAATTATTATCTTGTACTATTTTGTTCAGGGGGTAATGGTGCATCGGACACAGATCCTAACGGTAAAAAAGATCAATTAGTGCTGGATATATGTGTTATATGCCTTGAGCAAGAGTACAATGCTGTTTTTGTGCCGTAAGTATCATCTTCCAGAGCATCGCTGTTCTTTTCTGAGAATGAACCAACCTGATTTCATCTCTTTCTTTTTCCATAATCCCAAATATAATAGGCAAGATTATGGTTTTCCCGTATCATGTTGACTAGTTTCTCAATTTCTCTCTTAACAGCTTGCCTCATAAATTGACAACCACTTGAATATGTCTAAAAGGGCTAAATAACTCAATAAGCATTGTTATGTTTGATGCTTCACCATTTGGTGCCTGAGCAAAGAGTTGAACCGCAGATGTACGAGTTGTGTTCACATTTTAGCTCTGCTCATTGCTACTTCTGCTAACATTGTTATCACCCCCCAGGAGTTTTAGATTGGAGCAACACAATAATTAATAAATTGTTATACAGGTGCGGCCACATGTGTTGCTGTATGGCCTGCTCTTCACATTTAACAAACTGCCCACTTTGCCGGAGAAGAATTGACCAAGCTGTCAGAACTTTCCGCCATTGACAGTATATATGATGCAAAAACTGGTATGGTACCATCACGGTGCACTGCTGCTTTCGAAACCAGTTGGTTCGGCAAGTGTTGGCTGCTGTCAGCCAAGGATATGAACTGCAATACTTCTTCAAGGAGTTTGCTAACAAAACAGCGAGTGATGCAAGCACATAGCCAATGTGTGCTCTTGCCTGTAATGTACTCCTGTATAGAATGTCTTGTATAAATGAGCATAGGCTAGCAGGGTGTTTATTTCATATGGATGCTAGCACTGCTTAATGGAAATTTGTGCTATTCCGTGTCCATTTTGGTGAACGAGAGTGAGACGCCCATCTCTTGATGATTATTCCGTGTCCATTTTACTTCCCCAATATCATAGGAAACAGATAGATTTGTAATGTGTGTATATTTCTATGGCTCATTTTGTAACTTGTACATGAAAAGTCATGTTGGAACGTTATTTTTTAGTCCCTATATGCCTGTTCCTCGTCAATTAAGAGACGTGTACACTGGGAGATCTGGTATCATAAAAGCTCAAAATATTCACATCTTGATGATGGCTTTTGACTTTTTGCTGGGGTAATGCACTTGCAACTTTCAGTTTGCAAGATTGTTGCAACCCTCCAAAATTGCAAAAGCGTTGGGCTGATCACGAGCAAAAAGAAAGGTTGGCGATTACAAATGCACCATTTTTCGTCGGCGTTAGAGGACATGCTGACAAGAGGGAAACATGCTGGAAGGACTTATTCCATGGCCCTGTTCGTTTGGCTGGTGACTGGTGGTTGGTGCTGGTTTTTGCTGAGAGAAAAACACTGTTGGTTCGCTGGAAACAATCCAAACGAACAGAGCGGTAACAACAAAAACAATAACACCTGTCATCTCGTCGCCGTCGCTAAACCTAGAAATACTAAGACCTATCCTACCATACCAGTTTAAGAACCGTTGTCCACCCTTTCTTCATAGGCCTAATCAGACGAGGAGGACTAGCTTTCTTGCCGGCGGATGCACCAGAGTACAGGATTTCTCTCTGTCACCTTGCTCTCCTATAGCAATTGGGTTGGGAAAAGGGGGTAAATGGTGGGGTGTGTAGCAGTGTTAAGTGACGATACACCAACGAGATTTAATCATGGAAAATTAAGCATTGAGGCCTACACAGCCCACGGGCCCGATCCGAGCCTACAAGACTTTGGTCTGTCTATAATTGTTGTGACTTGTGAGACTAGGTAGGATCAGAGGAAGGCGGGCCTGAACCTGCACGGTTAATTTAATTGAATTAGTTTTCCAACTAAAAAGAAATTGAGAAGTCAAAGCCATAGAAAATAGGCCCGAACCTACCCTTAGGAAGGGAATGGGCACAAATTTAGGCCTAAAATTTTTTGGGACATCCTTAACGTGGTACTAGGGTGAGAGCCATATTGACACCTAATCAATGCAGTGGACCGGAAGAGTATGGAACCGAAGATGTAAGACATGCAAGATGACTCATAATAAGAGATAGAAGCCAGTTGTTTGGAGATAAAACACAAGAATGGATCCCTTTTGTGACAAGTAATATTGAGCGGGAGCCATAACACCATCTATCCAATGTAGTGGGCCCATGATCACGGCGTTGGTGAGGGAGAAATAGAGATGGATGAGGAGGTGTAATTCATGATAATATTAAGTAAAGAATAACAGACAGTTGTTTAAAGATAGAACACCAAAATAAGTACACATTATATATATAAGTATCTCGTGTTCTCTTTTCTTTTATTTTTTAATATTTTTCTTCATTCTTCCTTCCATCTTCCTGACAACCGGTGTCCAACAAATTTGTGCACTGCAACACAAATTTGTCTCTATCCCTACCTTCTTCTTTCTCTCTATCCCTACCTCCTCCGGACTGTCCCCACCTGGGAAGTCGAGAGTCCTAATCCTAATCGAAAACCATATCCATTCCCTGAGTAAGGTTGAGGTCCGCTCCAACGGGAATCGCAATCTAAGGATGCAGCCGAGCTCCGGCAGAAAGCCAGAAACCCTAACCCTAATCCGATAATCCCCTCCGGCACAGGATTCCCATTCCCAATCCTGCCTCTCGCCGCCGACGTCCTCCGGCTTTGGCCTCCGCCGCTCGTGGGGGCGACTCGGTGAGCTTCGGTGCGCTCATCTCGGAGCGCACGACCAGCGCAGCTCTACAACGCCCCGAGGCCACGAATCGAGACGAGCCGCCGGTGGATTGCTCCTCTCCAGCAGTCTAGCCCCCCGCAGGCGGTCGCCAGCAGTCCCCCACCCACGACGGCGAGCGGCGAGTATAGGGTTTCTCTACTTCCTTTGCTGGCGGCGACGATTGGGTGAGTGGCGGCGGCCTTCTTCCCCCAGCCCTTTGCCAGCGGCGACGATTGGGAGAGAGGCGGCGGCCTTCTTCGCCCAGCCCTTTGCCGGCGGCGGCCTTCTTCGCCCGGCCCTTTGCCGGCGACGAGCCTGCACTAGGTATGCCGCCCCTTCTCTTCCCTTCCTGCTGTGCAAAACGGAGCACGCTAAACCCTTCCTGGCGTGTTTGTTTCTGATCTACTAACTTCGATTTTGTTCACAAAGATATCGGTGCACACCCATGTCCTTTGCTGGGTCCTCCCCTGCCAGGGATGAATCATACTCCAAGCACCAGAATTGTTCGTGGCAGAGGTAGAAACAAAAGGAAGTGGACAACAGATGAAGACGAAGAGCTTGTCAAAGCCTTGTGCGAGGTATCTGCTGATCCTAAATATAAGGTTGAAGGAGGGGGCTTCAAGAACTGTTACTCTCAAGGAATAGAGAGCATTCTTGCACAAAAGCTGCCTGGCCGTGGCATTAAAGCCAGCCCTCATGTTGATTCTCGGTTAAAAGTGCTCAAGCGGAAGTATTATTCAATCAAGGATATGTTAGCATCGCCAGGCTTCTCTTGGGATGACTCAAAGAAGATGATCCAATGTGAAAAACAAAGATATGATGAATATTGCAAAGTATGTTATTCTGACTATTTTGGCACCTGTATATTCTTTATGATAATATGTTTCTGTTTTGACTTTTTATTTGCTGCAGGATCATCCTAGAGCCAAGGGTCTGTATGGTGTCCCATTTGTATATTTCGATACATTTGATGCAATATATGGCAAGGACAGATTGCCTGGAGAAGGATTGGAAGGGTCTGAAGAAGCAATTGCTAACATGGAGAATGATGAAAATACAAATGAAGTTGGAGATGATGAAGGGGAGGAGGATGGGATGTCCACAGGACTATCTAGTCGTTCCTTGGCTGCAACATTAAGCTCTAAGAGTCTGAAGAGATACAAACTTGATGGGAAAAGGAATAGAGCTGAGTCAAATTGCCCGTCCCTGGACAGGTTCAAGGATCTACATGGTCAGTTTCAGAGTGCCATTCAGCATGCTAGCACGATGGCAGCAGCAATGGAGCTGTTCAAGGATGTACATGATCACTTTCAAAGTGTCGTTCAGCATGCTGGTGCAATGGCAACAGCAATGGAGCTGTTTAAGGATGCACATGATCGCTTTCAGAGTGTTGTTCAGCATGTCAGCACCACAACGGCAACAATGGAAAAGTTCAAGGATTCTCTTACTCATTTCCAGAGTATCACTCAGAACGGCAGAGTGCTGGCAGCGCTGGAGTATGATACTGATATGCAAGAGAAGTCAACGTGTGAAGAGCCACAAAGGAAGGCCAAAGTAACAGCCATTGCTGAAGTACAAAAGCTTGGCTTTTCTGGAATTGAAGTGGTAACCGCCGCAAGCATTTTTGCGAAGGAACCAAACCAAATGGACATGTTTTTAGCACTGCCAGAAATCTATAAGAAGGATTACATACTCCAGATGCTCAATGGTATGCCATGTGATCCTCTGATTCTATATGCAATACATCTCATTTCATTTGAACTTTATGGCTGCAAAGGTTCATTTAGCATATTTGCTTTTAGTTCTAGCATTGGCATTTTCTGCAGGTTTCAACTCTCTGATGTATATGTATATGATTGTTAAGTTGCTTACACTAGTTTTCAGTTGGCAAGTTGCTTCTCCTAGGAGTGCAACGCGTGCAAACTGTAGAGTTTTGGAGCATTAACAGATGGTCCTGTCTACATGGCACATTTAGTTAACTGTGTACTCAAGAACATGATCAGGCTCACCACATATTTAGTTCGATCGAGTTATAAGTAGCTGACTGCTGCTTGCTTTAGCCATGTGATGTGTAATGTGCGCATGAGAATGGATAATTGTTGACTTGTTGATAGTATTCTGAGCACCCTTGTGATGTATTCAAGGATAATTTTCAATCATCTGACATTTCCGGTTTGTTAGTTCGCATTATAAGGCCATTCCTATAGCAAGAATATTGTACTTAATAATGGAGTATTGTTTATGCTTCTCCTTATGGTAAAATGTGAACCAGTTTGGTTTGCTAATATTTATATGACTCTTGAGAAGTGGTTGTGAATTTTCAATGATTGATATCTGTTCGAAAGACGGCATTTATACCGCAGTAGAAATATTCGGGGGTAGTTTGTTGGTTGTTGCAGACTAGATGGAATAAAATTAGCTGAAATTTCTTTCCATGTCAAATGAAACTAACTCGTTGCATTCCTTGTTTCAGGTGGACAATCTATCCAATATTCAGTTGGTTAGTCAGTGTTCTTGAGACAAGTTGGCTAGATATTTGTAAACAGTAATCATGTTACATTCTTCTAGTGACCGCCCATGTACTTTCCATTACTGATGTGGTCTGTTAGCATGTGTCAAGAGTATTATCACATACTCTGAGCGATGTGGTCCCTTTCCATGTGTTTTCAATTTCTGATGGTTTGTTCGCATGTCAATATGATTCTAACTTAGCTTAGTGATGCAAGAATTATTTGCAACTTTTTCGCAAAAAGGAGAGAATTGCTTGTGTGTGTTTTGCATGAACTATTTATAACCTTTTTTTGGCAAAAGAGGGCGGCAGAATTACTAATTTCATCTAAAATTCTTTCCTCCAAAGCATTCCTATATACTACTGTTATTACCATTCCAATTCCTAAGACCAAGAGATGCCAAGAATATATGACTGGTTCTGGTTAGATAAACCTCAGTTTAGCCAAGCTACAACAGATTTTTGTTACTCTGAAATTCACTTTTTTTTAATAATACTCCCTCCGTATCGTTTTATTTGTATACAGTATATGCTCCAAATGTAGAATTTACCGGGCTTTCTCGCCGGTAAATATTGAGCGAAAGATGAACTAAGATGTGTACTGCTATGGTTGCTATCCGGCAGGGCCGAAATTGAAATATGACATTGTGACAACCTGGTACCGACTTTGCGACTGGCGGTGATATTTGTCGCTGGGAAAACATCAGCAAGCCAACCGAAATAGGCATGATTCTTTTTATCATGTGAATGTAATCCGTATTAGATATGCAATTGGCCACATTTTTCTGCTACACCGTTTCCATGCACAGGCAGATCAACTGCTACACCGTTTCCATGCACAGGCAGATCAAGAATAGTTAGACGGAGGTATGATAATTGACAAACTCAACCAGATATCAATTACCAATAGCAATCCCAGTCACGCAAAATAATACACAGATGCACGATGGCCTTAGATTATCTACTCTCTCGGCGTGCTGGCTTCGACCAGATTTGTGCATGAGATAGAGCAGCTGCACTGCTGTTAAGCAACATGAACACAAAGCATAACATGATTTCACCTCCCAAAAAATATATTAAGCCAGCTCCAATTGAATGGAAACACAATGGAGGAAAGGAATAGTGCAATTAACTGAAACAGCGATAGCACTGATCTTCAAGTTGCTTGCCTTAGATATCCACAAATACAAACAGAAAATGGAGGAGAAATGTTGTCGAATTGTTCTTTGACAGTATTATTTTGCAATCAAAGAAGACTTCATAGCCTGGACGGTATTACTTCCATGGCCCAAGTAAGAGACACTAGTTAAGCTGCAGAAGTTCACTCCTTTTTCCCAATCCCATGAGACATGTTGTAAACTCCACGGCCCTGTTTAGGGGACAGAAACAAATCACCAGGTGAGTGGGAACACCGAAAAAGAATGAGAAAACAAGTAACAATGGCCTCAGGTTGAAAGCTAAAACTTACAATCATGAACATGCTGGAGGCAGCAAGTGCAAGGGGGATGGCAACGGAGGTGATCACATCGTAGCGCCCTTTCAGGTAGGTGTGCTTGGTCAAGTTCTGGAAGTAATTCTGCTGCTTGAAGAGCCTCTCACGTGGCAGAAATGGTGCTTCTGTCATCCTGCATTAAAGCAAAAGAAACCTAGAGAGCTTAATAACACAACGGCAAAGGAACAGCCTCCGTTGCACTAATCGTAAGATTGTAGAGTACTCCCATGACAGTTATAGTGCAATCTCTAATTGTAACAACTGTAAACAAGAACTAAAGAAAATAAGCACAGCTGGTCTTAAATCCTCCTAAAACGATTTAGTTCATAGATGCTTTATTACCTGCATTTCTTTAGCACCAATCAGAAAGAGAGGGGGAGGGGGGATAGCATTTGACAATTCGGTACAATTCTGTCTGAAAAATATTCAGGAACACTTCAATCCAGCAAGCACCTTTACTAACTGTAACAATTTCTTTTCAAACATCAAAATATAATTTGGTTGGGGAATAAACACAATATTTCCCATTGTAAGGTGATGGTTTACTTGTAATGCACAATGGAACAAATAATGCAAGTGATCACCCAAAGATTAACATGCACAACATAGGTTGCATAAAAATCCTATTCTGGGCCAAGGGAAAAAGCAACTCTTTAGCCAACATTTCATGGTTGGTCATGACTCATGACCACAATAGTGCAGTGCTACACTGAAACTATTTGAACTTCAGAACCAGACCAAGTTCCACATACAGATAATTTCATCTCTAAGCAAACTCTCATTGCAACAATCACACATGCAAAAACATTTTAAAGAACCAGCAAGCATATTATGCACCTTCCATCTACCATTTGCTCAATGTCAAATCACTATGTTGTTCCTATTAATAGTCAAAGCATCAACGACCCTATGGAGAAAAGGTCTATTTTACATCCTTTTCGCATTTACTGATGGAATATAAACCAAGGAAACCTATATTGATGGCCAAAGTAGTAGAAATACCCAACACATAGCTAACCATTGACACCACACGGCACAATCCGAGAAGCCAGAATCGGAGCCGCTTAATCCAATCGGACAACTAGGGACGATAGACAACAGATCGAACCAAAACCTAAGTCGGAGAACACTACAACACCAATCATGCCAGATCGCGTGCACAGAGCGCGCCGAGATGCCACTCATCCAGCCGATAAACGCATCACGTCGACAGCGACGGACCTGAGAACAAACACAAGCGCCCCACGCACGAAGCACCCCAACAACGCAGGCGATCCATTCGGCGCAACCCCATAAAAGAAACGAAAGTACCGCGTCCTTCGCCCGCTCCGGATTCCGGGAAAATCCGGCGGGACGGTACGCAGTATAGGTACGGGGAGGAGGGTAGAAGGAAGAGATCGACTTGTACCTGGCGGCCGAGGGGAGCGACGCGGTGGCCGGCGGCGGAGAGGGTGGGGATCTGCGGGAGGTGGGGATGCGGGGGACGCTGACCTGACCCGAGGAATGGAAGGAGTCAGGGAAGGAGGCTGCGGCTTTTGTGGTTTCCCTCGTGGGCTTAGTGGGCGCTAACCATTTCTGGGCCTTTGTCAGGCCGACGCAGAGGCCCAGCTCACCTAAAAAAATAAAAACTTTTATCGCCAATTTATTAACAATTCCTATTAGATCACGTAATAAAAAAAAACTAAACTGTGAACGCAAAAAAACTAAACTGCACTCGTACGGATGTAATAGTAACACTACAGTCGATGCATAAATATACACCGTTGTGAATTTTATCGAAGACGTGGATGCTCCCATAGTCCCATTGGTTTCTAGTGATTTCAAAAATTGCCATAACGCTAATCAGCATATGAAGTTTAAAACACGGTGTAAAACGCTGCAGAACTTGTTGCATGGCCTGATAGGAACTGTAAGGTTCAAGAATCAAGATACACACAGACCAGCAGGATCAGCAGGACCGTTCGCTCTGCTGGGGGTTTCAGATAGCATTCTATTGCGAGGCACGATACGAAGTAGTGGAGCTTTCAAGACAAGTTAGCTTAACTGCTGCTATTTTACACAGATTCCATTCAAAGCAAACCAACTAAACAGTTACTCGGCCAGGCATCAAATAAGTTGGAACTTCTAGTGCAGTAGAGGCAGAAAGCAAAACTTTTCGGGTGTGGCCAGTCCGAGGCCTTGTTTAGATGTCGAATTTGGGAGGTTGAATTTGGGAGTAAGATGTCACTTCGTAATCATTGCGACACTGTAGCATTTCGTTTGTATGTGCAAAAAATTATCCAAAAATTGATTAATTAGGCTCAAAATGTTCGTCTCGCAGAGTAAAAAAAATTGTGTCATTAGTCTTTGATTTTTTCTACATTTAGTACTCCATGCATGTTATGACATTTTAATGTGATGTGATGTGATGGGGAATCTTCTTTTTGCATAGTAAATTTGGAAGTGCTCTTTTGGGATCTAAACAAGGCCTAATCCCATTTCCTGGCAAGTGCCTGTATGCTGTATCCAGAAACCATACGCAGGGTTCCTGCCTTCCTGGCAATGCCTAGGCTTCCCAGTTTGGTGCAACAAAAAGCAAAGCCTCAGTGAAGCCAACGGTAAATTGTAATGCACATGCAAAGTGATATACCCAGTTAAAGGCACCAAGTACTAGACAATCTTTCAAATACATATGTAACTTCTCCAGAACCTTGTAAATGAATCAGAGATGTCGATATTTCGCTGTCTTCTCTACTCACCGGTAAAGACAATTTGAACCGTCAAGGTACTCTCAAGAACATTCATCATCCATTATCTGCAGATACAGGATAGAGCTTGCTGACTAATGCACGAACCCATACATCTGTGAGAGATCACTGATATATATGAATATCAACATTATTCAACTGTACCAGGGAACATGAACGAGTAAACATAGCAGGTGATTCTGAAAGAAATTGTTCCAATCTGTTCCTAATTATGGTGTGGCACCGCAGCAATGTACATTTACTAAAAAACAGTATACATACGTCAAATAAATGCAATATATTTGCAACACCACAAAGACATCTGAGTAGATTGACGCTAAGCCAATTGACACTTGATATCATCGAACTAGAGAGTTTACAGTTTTACATGTGCGTCCATAGCATAAGGAGCACAACTAACCAATCTTTATTGGCCAAATCACAGTATCTTTGACGAGTACTGAAGATTAATAAACGTAGAGATACAATTAGCACTTCCATACCCACATGGATACTCAAGCTTTATCATCATCATCCTCGATATCCCAGCTCAAATCCTCGTCGTCTTCAGCAACACTCAGCCTCTTCCGCAGCTCCTCCTTGAGAGCGGGGCTTGCATCATGGGGACTGCCCTTTTTCTCCTCATGCTCTCCAAGATCCTCAATCTCATCCCATTCAAGGTCCTCTTCCTCCATTGTTCGCTGTCTAGACACTATGGAGTAATCGCTATCCTTGCTTGAATCACTGGTCTCATGCTTTGCTGCTTCTTTCTTGTCAACAGATTCTTCAATATTAGACTTGGAGGGCCTTTCCTTCTCTTCCTCATCCACTACCAACAGGGAGCTACCCGAAACTACTGGTTGTGGCTCATCAACATTCTTTTGTTCTTCCTTCTCATCCACTACCACCAAAGAGCTACCAAAAACCACTGGTTGTTGCTCATCAGCATTCTTTTGTTCCTCCTCCAAAGCAGCCGGTTCTTCCACTGCCTCGGCCTTTCGTTCTTCCACCACTCTCTCATTTTCCTTTGCTTCCCCTTCATGCTTAACTTCTTTGATTGGCTCTTGCTTTGCTACTATCTCTTTTGCATCCTCGTTCTGCTGCTCTTCCTCCTCATCCTCATCATCGACTTCCCAGCTCAAGTCCTCATCTTCCTCCTGCGCAATCACGCGCTGCACGAGCTTTGCCCTCGCGTCCTCCTGCTGCTTCAGCTTATGGACACGGTAGAAGTACCTCGCCCAGAACACATCGCTCTCCACTGTTCCTGGCACTAGCCTGTCCACCATGGCTTCCAGCGCGTCGCTATCGTAGCACAAGGCCTCGATCTTGTCCTTCCTCTCATCCAAACTAAACCCCTTACACCAGGCCGCGAAGTCCTCGGCATCCTCGGGATCGGCGGTGAATGTGGCCGGATCGGCCTGGAGCGCCCGCAGCTGCGCCTCGAAGCGGCTGTACCGGACGTGGGCCCCGGAGGCGGAGCTCAGCTCGGACGACTCGGGCTCCTCCTCCGGCGGCGGCGAGGCCGGGTCCGAATCGGGCTCGGCGAGGATTGACTTGAAGAAATCCATGGGGGTTTGGATTGGATCGGATCGGAGAGACGGGGAAGAGGGGGTCGTGGATCGTGGTGGGTTTGGCCGCGGAGAGCAGCCTCGGGAAAGGCTTTCCTTCGTGGGGAGGGCTTTGCTTCGCTTTCGCTTGCTGTGCACGAGTTGGATGATTGCCGGGAGAGCCCGGAAGGCCTGGAACGGACGCATTCCTTTCTTCCCGTCTGCCGTTCGGCTGAGCGGCTCGTGCAGACTGAATTTCCCCTTCTTCTTTTTTCTTTCCTTTTCTTCGGTCATGTTTAGATGAAAAAACTCCCAAATTTACTATGTAAAAAGAAGATTCTCCATCACATCAAAATGTCATAACATGCATGGAGTACTAAATGTAGATGAAATCAAAAACTAATTGCACAGTTTTGTTGTGCTCTGCGAGACTAACATTCTGAGCCTAATTAATCAATTTTTGGATAATTTTTCACAAATACAAACGAAATGGTACAGTGACGCAATGATTACGAAGTGACATCATACTCCCAAATTCACCCTCCCAAATTTAACATCTAAACACCACCTATGTATAGATGTATTTCTTTATAAAATATGTTCATAATATAACTATATATTGCTTCATCTATGCACTCCGATGCATATTTACAAATTTGTTCACATCTTTTAGTGCTTCAGGTAAAGAGTTGGCAAGCAGATATATAAGAAAGAGTAAGTGGACATCATATTGCTAGAATTTCAGCAACTATTGGCAACAATCATAAGGGATTAAAAATTATCAGAGTTCAACAAATTTTAGACATGTACGCGTACAAGATTTCAACTCTCCATTTACAATTATAAGATTTCACATTCTTTCAATGCGATTTTCCAAAACTAAAAAACAACACTCTCAATTGTAAATTATAATAAACTGTAAAACAAATAATGATTTAGAAACATGAGATCTTGATTAAACAAATCGTATAGTATCAAATATATAAATTGCAAGGACAAATCAAGGGTTGTGTTCACTTCCACCCAAATCCCTAAAATTCTCTCTCCAAACTTCACTATTCACCTATTACATCAGATCACATCAAATCTCTCTCCTCATGCATGTAACACTAAACGTGGGTAAATAAAAAAAACTAAGTATATAGTTTTGATGTACACGACGAGACGAATCTTTTAAGCCTAGTTAGGTTATGGTAGGATAACGATTACCACAAACAAACGAAAAGTGCTACAGTACGCTACAGTGTTCGATATGACATTTTCGTCAAATTTTCTCATCTCCTTGTTGAAATTAAACACACCCAAAGGTTCTATACTACTTCAAGAGACTACACATACAATAGTTGCGTGAAAATTTATCCCTTTTCCAACGGCTAAAAGCGTGGAACTTGCCTTGGTTCAACACATCAATGATCATTGTCGAGAAAAAAAACACAGTGATAGTATTTCTTTTTCCTAAATCCTAATTCGATCTCACCCGTCCAAACGGAAATAAAGGGCCGAAATAAACGGAGACCGTCGCAAGTGGTTTTGGTCTGTTCATTTCCTCCCCACTCCCTAAAACCCTCGCCGTCGGCCCGCCGGCTTCCATCCCCGTCGCCGTCGCCGGGAAGACGCCCCACCGATGGCTTTGGCTCGGCTCGGGCAGTCTCTTGCCCGCCGCCTCCACGGACCTCTCCACCTCCCACGGCCGCCGCTGCCGCCGCCGCCCACGTAACCCCTCTCTTCCTTATCGACTCGTTCTAGATCTCGATTGATTTCTGCAACGCGAGTGCGATGATTCTTACACCCATTTCCGTTTCTGTTTCAGAGATTATCATGCCGCCGTTGTCCGATCCTTCGCTCCGACCCACACAGGCACATGCTTAAGAGGCTTCATTGCTTGTCTGTTCCTGTTTAAGTCATACATAAACTTGATTTCAATCAGTCTATCTGATGGATGATTTGGTAACTAGGTTTTGCAAGCTTGACATACAATGCCAGCAGCGTGATTGGACACAAGCTCGGGGGGCCATCACCGGTCCACGTTGTGAAGGTTTGGGTTCTGTAGTGTTCTGCATTATGGAATTTCTAGTTATTACTCAATTTTGGTTACAAGTTTGTGTTCCTGCAGGTTCTAGATCTTGTTGTCCATCTGGGTCATGCTAGACCGATGTCAACAGAGGCACCACCAGCAGCAGCACCTTCGAAGGGCAAGGTGCCTGTTGGTGCGCGGAAGGTGTGAGGACGTTCTGATTTTACTATTTTTGTTATTTTCTCCACTTGGAAGAGTGCTATGTTAAGTGTAGTCGTGTTTATTTTATATGTGCAGGTTGGTCTGAAGGTTGTCATGATGAGTCCTGGTTTTGTATATGAGCCATACAGCCCACGAGAACGCATTCCCTTCTGGAAAAGGTTTTTCCTTTTTTCATTATATCTTTTGACCATGTGTGATTCTCCGTAGAAAAATCAGTATATGGCACTCAATGTGTATCCCTAATCATCTGTTTGTGTGGGAAACAGCTGCTAGTGCTCCAGTACACAACTACATTAAGATAGTCATAGTTCACCATACCTCAAAAATATGGAATTATGTTTGACAGTTTCTGCCAGTGAATGGAAATCTTGGAACATCTGTTTGCGTATGCATGGAGCATGTTATGTATCGCTACCTCTATCCACGAAATGAATGATTTTGGGGACATTAACAAGGACTTGAACACACAAGTTCAATCCGCAACTTGTATGCAATGTATTTCAGAATCCGTTAAATGTAACATAGGTTCTGTTTTGTTGTATTTAATTAAGCATTTATAAATACATCATTGGTCAAATTAAAGTGCTTTGGCCACAATCATTGTAAGATACAACTTATTTTTTACTGGAGGGAACATAAAAAGTAACATGATCTGGCTAAACAGACTCAGGCAAGCTGCATTGAGAAGGGCCATTCTAAACAGTTTCTTTCTACGCTTTCAAATATTCATATTTAAGGCCTGTTTGGCAGAGCTCCCCGAGATCCATGCAGAATTTAGGAGTTTGGATGATAAAATAGAGTGATTCAAACCTTTTTTTCTTTAATCCAAAATGAGAACAAAATGGTTCACCAAATACCCTCTGTTTGTCCGCATTTCTAGCTCCAATGATATCTGGATCCACGGATTTGCGATTTTTAAAATGTTAAACACGACCTTAATATGAGGGATAATAAAGTGAGAATAGTGTTATTTTTCTGGCTAATCCTGCATTAAATACTCTATCATTACCTTGGTTGGGAAAGGTACAAACTTTTTGGTGTGAGTCTTGTGGCTGCACATGTTTCGTAAGATAATTACTGGTGTATGATATAAAAGAACTTCTTTTTAACTTTGATTTGTTCTGAATTAGATGGTTTACACTAAGTGGTTGGAGAAGGACAAAGGAGGACATCATTTTGGAGGTACCGGACACTTCTATGGAAAACTGCTGCTGCAAAAGCTTTTTCCCTATTAGTGAACTTCAGGGATTTGAAGTGCAAACGCTTAATTTTCTCATCCTTGGTAGCACATTGTTCCTGTGCACCACTGGTGGATGGTTATTCAACAGGCATAACAATGTTTGTTTACATGACATAAACAGCCATGGTATATCATCGGAAATTTATAGCTGTTTGGATGTACTGATTTAGGCTCATAAACTATGGGTTCGTTTCACTTATGAAATTTGCTTACTGCAGTGGTTTAATGCTGTGTATGACGAAGTGATGCATCTGAATATCTTAGTTTTGATCCAATCCTATCATCACTCATCTTTCGTGGTTTAATTTTCCCCTATTTATATGTGAGGATGTCAGATATTTTATTTGATTGGTGTTTAGCTATTTTTCTTTGTGCTACTTTGTTTCACCAAATGTGTGCTGACTAGTTGGATGTCTTGACAGATGAAGAATGCATATGCCGTTTCAAGGTTGAGGAAGAAAACTGGGTACACAAAAAAGCAATTTTATGATCAAGCATTAAAAATCTACAAGGAGGTACATCTTATTTATCAGTTGGAAAAAGCTTATATAATTTTAAACTTTAAACTACTTTGGTGTGTGGTTCAGATTTGCTTTCATGTATGGTGATCAGATTCTAGGTTGATTCTGTGTTTAAATCCTTAGAAAGAGAGATAATGCCTAACACATGCAGGCAAGTATATTTTCATGAATAAGACAAGATCAATGCAGCTAGATAGGTATATTAGCTATTTAGCAAAGCAACTGTCCAAATTATTAGTCTGAATGCTTTATTGTTATGACTTTATGCATGCTACTATGCTACTTCTAATGAATCACCGGGACAAATTGTAGTAATAACTAGTACTGAAGTAGCCATTGTCCTGATCACATTATGTAGATGAGTTGCAGGGCCTTTTACAGCATTCTTTTACCATGTTCCATTTAACATTTCTGTATAATGCTAATAAGTCAATCCGTCATTGGACTGTGTATTTTTTTCATCCTTTCAATTGCAATAGCTGCAGGATACATATTTTCTTCTCGAGTTATCTTACAGCAGTTGAGTGCATAGCATATGTGAATTGTATTGACAGTCTCATCATTTCTAAGCATGTAATTTTATAAGTTTCCCTGTCCAACTTTTGAAAGATACAGTGTCCTCCCATGCTGACATAATTACGCAAATTGAAGTGGTTACTGACATTGCTGGATGTCTCCTTTCACTAAAAATGTGCTTTTTTTAGCCTTTCCATCTTGCTGTTAGATACATGTCATTTTATCATTGCAATTTATTATGCATTCCTCTCATTCACCCTCCCGCAATAATATATCTTTGTGCGACATATTAGTACCCTTTTAGCATGGGGAAGTACGGAAAGTAACACTATCATCACACTATCACCATCTCCCTCATGCTTGTCCAAGAACCCACGATAATATCTACTAAAACCTGATCTGTTGGCATTGTTCAATCTACTTGATTCAGGTTAACACTCTGATGGCACATGGAGACACATCAGCGCTCCGGAAAATTCTCACAGAGAGAATGCATTCTGTAAGTTTCCAGCATGTCATCAATCCATGCTAGATATTGTACAAGGAAATTGCTGTTTATTGTTGTTTCCTCTCTTTTACTTTTTTGTCCGAAGACAATAAAAAATGACCTAAAGAGAAGGCAATCCAAGTGGAATTCTGTACACTGGGAACTGGTGGAGCCTGCTGTGAGTATCAGAACTTTGAGGGCTCGCATGGTAAGCTACTTCTGTTACACTGTATATCTGTTGGTTTAATATAAAAAGCATCATATTGTGGTATGCACATGTATATAAGATCAGAGTGCTCATGCTAATTTTGTAACTCTAATAGCATCTTTCTGATAAAATTTGTACTTTGTACTATGTTTTCCTTATTGGACCATGCAGTTGAGGTATTGTTTGCTTTGCAGATTGGCCTTGATAAGAAGGACCTCGATAAAGCTTTTATACAGCTTACACTTGAGTTTGTCACAAAACAGGTTTCATTCTCTCAAACTTCTAGGTTCTCATGTGTAAAATGCGGTTCATAGTTCTCGTGTGTAGAATGCGGTTCGTGTACCTGTTTTTTGTTTGTTTTTCAACGACTAGCTTGATGCTGAAACATGATTCACTGATTGCTTTCTCTTTCTATCTTAATCTGTATCCATCCTTTTTGAAGTTCATAGTCTAAACTTGTATCGTCATCAAGTGCCATGTTGTTGTCTGGTCTTCATCTTTGAAACGGGCATACTTTTGCAATAGTCATGTTTAATTTTCGCTGTACAATCCATTACAGCTCTGTAGTTGAGCTTTCTTAATTTTAAGATTTACTCCGTACGCCTTATTGTTACAAAAAAAATGTTGCTTTCATGTTGCACTTGCATGTAGATTTCTATTGCTTGCCACTGTTTGCACATAACTGTATGTATACTTTAGATTGGCCTGACTGCCAGCAATACATTCTCTTTTCTTGAAGCGAATTCTGACCTTTATTTGCTATAACCTACACGTGTTTATGGTTAAAGTAAGGCCTAGAAATTAACATCCCTAATAACTAATAACCATCAAAATTAGAATCTGTAGATAGAACTTATAATTGAAAAACACGATGGCCTGAGTGGTTTTGTTTTCCTAGATACCCCACTGTGTAGTGCTATCAACCCAGTGTATATCTTAACCCTTAAACTGTAGTAATCTATTGTTTCATGTAGGATGTAAGACTTCATGCACATCTTTTGACTAATCTTTATTATTTTTTCTTTAGAAATTTGAAGCCTATAATTCAAAGGGTGAGGTTGTGTCTGGAGACAAGTCAAAGGAGGTAAGTTAAATATTCCAGAATATTGTAGTGTCATACAAGTTAGACTGAGGTTAGTTAGGCTCTAGGAAAACACCTAACTACCCAAGTATATGAACTAATCCTCAAATTGCTTACAAAAGTTTATCAAAGTTTAATAGAACCTAGTTCAGCTTTTCCACAGGATGTCTTCCTCGCTAACCTAGTTTGCACTGTTTACCGGCTAATTTTGTATTAATGTCAACTTGTCAAGTTATACTTAGTCAAGTTATACTTTTTTAGTGGATTCCTTATCTGTAACAGTCAAGTATTCAATACTAGATTGGCCTAAGCTATTGTAAGAATGATTGTCTGTGGGTCTGCACAAATATGATCCAATAGCACGGTATTGGTTTTAGTTTAGTTAAACAACAAGTTTACCCTGACCAGTTCAATCCGACTGGTTACCATCACTTGTCTGGAAGTCAAATACTCTTGGAAGGGGAAAAAATGTCAATCACTATCCATTAAGAACTGCCTCCATATAAAGACTACTCATACCTGTGCACATACAATGCATGGTTAATGATTAGAGGGCACAATATCTGTAATACGGGTGTTAACTGTAGAAAGAAGACATGGAACAATCAATTTGAGCCATTAGATGAAGTTAGTCGAATGGATAGTCCTGTGTATATGTATAACAAGGTCGGTTGATGTAGCCTGTAGGAGAGGAAGCAAAGGTGTCATATTAGTCTAGATAAATGTAAAATATAAATCGAAGTTACTCTAGTTTTTTGTTTTCCTGCTCATTCTTAATTAAATGCTATGATCAGGCTTACAGGGTTAAATATTATCTTGTTGTATTCTGATATCTGCATTTATTCTGTAGGTACTTGTGAAAGACATATGGGTGTTTGAGAGATCCCTTTTTCATCCTGGAGCATATTGGCGTGTATGCGGAAGGATTACTCTGTAATAATATCTGTTTGGCAAGCACAGTTCGGCCCTGAATGAGCTTAATGGAGCCTTTTGGCTGCACAATTTTTTCTAAATAAATTTTTGCCCAGCCCTCCTGTACCAGTCTGACATGCATAGGCATAACTGTAATCCTTTTTTTTTGTTCTCTTTTTTGATGATTTTATTAGCAGAAAATACAGTATTTTGTTCACTCTTTTGTTAGAGAACTAGCTCGGGGTAATACTTCACCTCCTTTGGAAGGTTTTTTCATATCTTCACCAGATATCAGGACTCTGTCCAATGTAGCAATAGTTCATGCTATATACAAGGTGATGTTGTCACGAGGAGAAGCTTCTCTACCCACTTATTTTAGACGTTTGCCTATTACAATGTACATTACACTTGATGGAATGGCGATGCTGCTGCCAGTTTTGTGCCTATCGTTCATGGTGTTTTGCTGGTGCTATTCATGTGCAGATGCACTCCTGCATGGTTGCTTCAGTTTCTATTCAGCTTTTGGTCGTAGTAAAACAAGGGGAACCCTACCCACTTCTAACTGTCGTTATTTGGTTATCATTTTTGCCGAACATTCCTCTTGCTTTGTGGGCACCAAGTTGTCGTGCATTCATACGGCTGACATTCCTCTAGTTAGTTTTAGTTTCTTCCTTGGATTTATTTTATAGAGCGCGTTATTTGAGTAATTTTTGCGCAACTAAGCTTTGAATAGTGTTTGCCTTGAGAAATGTTATTTGTGGTGTCAGACGGATTGCTCCTCTCTTCATCAAGATTCAGGCTGAGGATTTCCACTTGCCTCCATGGCTAAATGGATCCTTGTCCAGTTGTCCTTGATGCCCCTTTCTTTACAAATGAAATGTCTACAGGAAGTAAACTGACATCTATACATTTCTGCAATTGCATTGCCACCAAGATACGAATCAGTATGCTCAGATTGGTTGTGTTCCCAATTCATAACTTGAGAAATACAGGGGCCTTACCAAACAACAAGGAAATCCAAAAGGTCAACATGATTTTCAATATACTGCACGCAGCAATAGCTTTCATCAACCTTTTGTCTCAACAAAATACACCAGCAGTGGACAAGATCCTTTCTACCCTGTAATATAGAACCAATAAGGCTAATAAACTCTGAAAAAAGGTATCTATTTCAATACATGAATATAGCATACCTCCCAACCCAAGGAAGGAAGATTCTGAACAAAGAGGGACAGAACACCCTCCTTGCAAATCTCAAGGGCTATCTGCAAAACCTGTTCTTGATTTGGTTCCACTTCTCCGTCACCAGAAAGCGTATGCTTCAACGTAAGTATATTTTTCTCAGCATCCTCGAGAGCCTAATAAGAATTCATGAGCATAATAGTTTAATATAAATGTACAGCCCTGTTAGCTACCTACAGGGCATCTGCTTCTGATCCAAATGACGAATCTTGTTTGTTGGTCAGTTACGGAATTATGTGATTTGTCCACATGAAAACACTGAAGCTAAGTGCTGGCTTAGCTTAGCTCTATGGCAACCAGGCCAGTAGATCATGGCCATGGTATCACATGCACTAATGCTTGATTCGCTGTATAATCCACATGTCAACTTATTTATTTGCTCATGAAAAAATAATCAACGCCAGCTCTAAGTGTGCGTGCGGCGGGGTGATTTTCAAAAGGCATGCTAGATAGACTAGTGCTAGTGCTTGAACACAACAACATGTACTATGTCTCTGCTGGGTTTTTCTTTTAGGGAAAAAAGACGATCCAACAGCATCTCGATCTAATGTCTTGGTCTCGCTCTTCCTTTTGACAAGATGTTTCAGGATCGATGCGGTTCGGTAAAGCAAGGACATGTATTTGTTGTGTTGTACCTTTAATTTCTTGGTCTCTCCGAGGTTCAACCCCATGCTTGAACCTTAGGATGGTGGTGTGCATTGACAAATTGGCCCAGCGCTTTCGATTCAAACTTTGAGGCCATTTCCTCACCAACACCAACAACTCATGAACAATCGCACATTCCTTCGTCAAACTATACTATATGTCCTCCAAAATGTAAAGAAGAAACAAAATTAAAAAGCAACATATATAGATGGCAGCAACCTGCACTACCGGATTTCAGTGCGAAGCCCCTTTAGGCACACGGCGAAGTATTCGCCGTGTGTAGCCTACGGCGAAGCTCCTACGGCGAAGGGCCCGACGGCGAAGCCAGCTTCGCCGTAGGCCATTTTTCGAGCACACGGCGAAGGCTTCGCCGTAGGCTAAATACGGCACACGGCGAAGAAAAGTAACAAACGGCTCCATACCGCGTCGTCCGTTAGGCGGTTTTGAAATTCAAAACTTCGCCGTGTGCCATCCCTAGAGCACACGGCGAAGACAAATTAAAAAGTCGGCAGAAATACATTTTTTCAGTACTTCGCCGTGTGCCTTAAAGCTGGCCTACGGCGAAGTATTGGTCTTCGCCGTGAGCCGTAAATCTGGCCTACGGCGAAGTGTTGGTCTTCGCCGTGTGCCTTAGATCTGGCCTACGGCGAATCGTTTGAGAAAATTAAAAAAAATCCGGCCGGCCGCACCAACCCCGCCGCCGCACGCCAGCGCTGCCCGCCCGGCCGCGCCACCGCACGCCCGCGCGCCCGCACCCCTCGCACGCCTGCGCTGCCCGCCCGGCCGCGTCGCCGCCGCACGCCCGCGCTTGAAGGGGCGGAGCACGGAGGTGGTGAGCCCGGTGAACGACGCGAGGTGGAGGAGGTAGACAACGAGAGCTCCGCCGGGTCCGCCGTCGCCGGCGCGAGAGCTCCACCGTCGCTCAGCGCAAGAGCTGCGCGGCCGCGTGGAGCAGGTGGAGGCGCGGAAGGCCAGGAACCCGATGGCCTGGAGGAGAAGCTCGGGTGCGGATGGTGGGGCGCGAGGCGGCGATGGTGCAGCTGACGACGGCAGCAGCGCGCACACTCACCCAGCTGCCTAGCCGCCCGGCCGCTCGCCGCCGATTGCCTGCTCCGATCTGGTCAGTTGGCCCCTTGCGATGGAGAGAGATGAGAGAGAGAAGTTGTGCGTGAGAAGTGAGATACAGAGAGAGAGGATGGTCTGGAACAAAGAAAGGGAGAGATGGTGGAGAAGAATCCAGTGGAGGAAAGAACAACCAATGGGAGAGCTCCATTTGATGGAGTTGGATCGATGACGTGGCAAACGTTTTTTCACTTGTGTTTTCTCTCTGTGTGTTTGTAACGAATTTTTGGACGGTTAAATAATTTCAAATTAAAAAGTGGTAAACTACAAACTTTTATATCTCTTCGAGACCAACAACTTTGATATAGAACATATTTACATCCGATGTCGTTTGAAAATTTCAAAAATTTAAGATTTCAAATTAGACACATTATAAGAATATTTTAAACTATTAAACAATTTCGAATTAAAAAGTTGTCAACTACAAAATTTTATATTTTGTGGATATATACAACTTTCATATATAACTTATTCACATTCGAGGTCATTTCAAAACTTTCAAATTTCAAATTTCAAATAAGATAACATATAATAATTATTTAAGGTGTTAAACAATTTCAAATATAAAAGTTGTCAACTACAAAGTTTTTTATTTTTTTGATACCTACAACTTTCATATGGAACATATTTACATCCGAGGTCATTTGAAATTTTTTAAAAAATAATGTTTCAAATTAGATACATTATAATGATATTTTAGTGTATTAAACAATCTCAAATTTAAAAGTTGTCAACTACAAACTTTTAAATCTATTTGAGGCTTATAAATTTGATATAGACCACGTTCACATTCGAGGTCATTTGCAAAATTTCAAATTTCAAATTTCAAATTAGATAATTTATAACAATATTTTGAGGCATTGAACAATCTCAAATACAAAAGTTGTCAACTACAAAGTTTTATATTTTTTCGAGGTGTACGACTTTTATATAAAGTGTTTTTTCATATGAGATCATATAAAAAAGTTGGTATTCAAAAAATACACTCACTATCCCTCTTATATACTATTAGAGAGAAACTACTAGTGACATGTAAGATTTATGAACAAACTCACTTTAACATTGTCAAATGAGAAACTGCCCTCAACAAAAATTGTTTATCTTGATGGGTTATACAACTTTATAGTTCAAAATATTTTCATTTGAATTCGTTTAGGGCTTCAAAATGTGCATTGAAACACCTATTTACCGTGTGCCTAGAAAAAAGCACACGGCGAAGAGGCTCTTCGCCGTGTGCCAAGTTAAGGCCTACGGTGTTTTTTTTAAAAAAAATATTTTTTTACCTCTACATATTTTTTAGGGTGTGCATATATTCTTTTACATATCATATTTTATTTTCATAAATTTTATAATTGGTTTGATATATTTCGCGATTTAATTTGGTTACTAGGATTTTTTTTTATCTAATTCGAATTTGAACTGCAGATGCATAAAATAATATATTAAAAAAGTGTAAAAATGATGTTCATAACATTGAGTGTAGTGTAAGGCCTTATCCAGGTGTTGAGAACAGAAACTTGAAAATTTTGGTCTTCAAACATTACTATATGTAGGAGCGTGAATACCGTTTAAATTTTATAAAATTCAAATGAAGTCTGAAAATCACGAGATTTCTCGATTTGTCATGCTATCATACATGGAGCATGAGAAAAATCATCTAAGATGGATTCGCACGTTCTCTCATGCTCGCTGCTTATAAACCGAAACAATCCCATGAAGTTTGAGAGAGGAGAAAGTGATGTGTGGTTAGAATTGTATCTACAATGAGATTCAAATTCGAATGTGTGTTTAAATCATGCTTAATAGACAACAAATAATATGGATTCAAACAAATTTGTATGCAATGCCTGTCCACATTAAACCGTGAAATTTGCATCGAATTCGAACAAAACAAAGGCGGCATAAAAAGCGACATGAAATTATAAAAGTCATCTTCGCCGTGTGCCAAGTTGGGCCTACGGCGAAGATTTTATAAAAAAACTATTTTTTTACCTCTACATATTTTTAAGGTGTGCATATATTCTTATACATATTTTTTTGAAAAATTCGCCATGTGCCCCAACGTTGGCACACGGCGAAGACTTATTTTTTAAAATAATAAAACCCACCGCAAACGGCATGGGTAACGGACGTGTATGTTTAGACTTTGCCGTGGGCCTGTGTGGGAGGCACACGGCGAAGATTTCCTTTGCCGTGTGCCGAGCCCGGGGCACACGGCGAAGAGTATGTATACCGTTGTGCCGAAACTTCGCCGTAGGCTTTTTGGATGGCACACGGCAAAGAGACTCTTCGCCGTGTGCCCGAGATTTTGCCTACGGCGAAGTTTTGGGGCACACGGCGAAGCTGAGGATTCCGGTAGTGCTGGAGGACATTATGGTATATTCAAATACGAAAAGCTCGCAGCAGCCTTCCAAGAATTCCTGTTCCGTTGCCGATCACGCAGCTATATATATAAACCTCAGGACGGCGGCGACACGTACATATGCCATTGCGGCCTCCTGCCACCACGAAAAGGCGGGGCTCGGGGCAGGTGCGTGCGCGTCCTCTCTTCATCATCTTCTCCGTCGCCGCGCGCCGCTGCCGTGCTAGCTCTGCCACCGGAGCGGGAGGGCCCCGTCATGTGGTGGCCGTGGCCATGGCCGTGGTCGTGGCAAGGCACCGCGCTCAGCGCCGCGGCGTGGCTGTGCCTGCACGTCGCGGTGGCGCGGCTCATGGAGGCGCTGTGGTGGCGGCCGCGCCGGCTGGAACGCCACTTCGCGCGCCACGGCGTGCGCGGCCCCGGCTACCGCTTCTTCTTCGGGAGCTCCATCGAGCTCATCCGCCTCATGGTCGACGCCTCCTCCCGCCCCACGCCGCCCGACGCGCCCCACGACGTGCTCCCCAGGGTGCTCGCCTTCTACCACCATTGGAGGAAGCTCTACGGTAACTCTCATCTCACTGACCAACGACACCGAGCTTCATTTGATCAATTCCTTGCATTGCCCCTTTCTTCAGCTGATATCTTCAGTCCAGCTCATCGATCTCTTGTAGTTAGGAACTTAATTAAAAGATGATCATCGAACAAACTCATAGCTTAACTGCAACATTTTTGTTTTCGGTGACATTACGCGGTTTCTTGGCGTATTCGTAATCATTATTTTTGTAAGCTTGGTTTTACGGGGGGACAGATTCAAATGGTGGGCGGTGTCATCATCTTAAAGAAAATAACGAGTGGTGCAACTTTACAGTGTTTACTTATTCCAACTTCACATGAAAACCTAAAAAAGGAAAAAAAAAGTGCGCATTTGCTACGCTTCTATATACAAAATTATTAAGGGGAAATTAAAGAGTAGACGCTCACGCGTAAACCGCAGGAAAGGAGGGGACATGCTTCCATGCTTTTGCAAATAGGAACAAGAGCACAAACTGTAAACAATGCTTGATTAGGTGAGCTTCATTTCATTTCATTTCACTTTGGTACTATATCCTACCACCACTAGCTGCCTCCATCGCTTTAGTCGTGATGACAGCAAGTTAATTATCAAGCTCCGCGGGCTAACAAATTCATCTGCAACACCTCCCAAGTCAAACCTTGTGGTGTTACTTTCATGATCCCATCGATCTCTCCACCAGGCTGTCAATGCGGGTCAATGATCATGCGAGTAGATTAACAACAGGGCAACAGCTTAAGATTACCTATGCATAGCTAGCCCACAACCATGTAGATCCATCCGGCCATCCATCCATCCGGCAATTCAGTGCTAGAGCACATGCCTTCATGCTTGCTTTGTGCTTCAGTTGCTCTGCTCATTTGTCAGCATGACACTGCCAGAGCATTGATCCAAACCAGTTGGTTACGCGCTGTTGAGATTAGTTTATGCTAACCTTTTGCGGCGATCGATGATAATTCCGCTGTTTTTCAACGGTTTGTGGAGTTTAATATAAATGTACAGCCCTGCTAGCTACCTACAGGGCATCTGCTTCTGATCCAAGTGACGAATCTTGTTTGTTGGTCAGTTAAGGAATTATGTGATTTGTCCACATGAAAACACTGAAGCTAAGTGCTGGCTTAGCTTAGCTCTATGGCAACCAGGCCAGTAGATCATGGCCATGGTATCACATGCACTAATGCTTGATTCGCTGTATAATCCACATGTCAACTTATTTATTTGCTCATGAAAAAATAATCAACGCCAGCTCTAAGTGTGCGTGTGTCTGATTTTGTCAAAATGACTGCGCATTTATACACAGAAAACATGTGCTTTCCGCTGGCGCCAATCTCAACCGCCGTCTTTTCCATCGGACGGTCGTCAGATCAAAATAGCATGTAATGCATGGCAATATTTTCTAATATTTCTGGAACTCAAAATGACGTTGTTGTTGCTGTTGGATAAAATTCAGTAGTAATTTTACGCTAACAATTTTGGGTTTCATATGCAGGTCCCATGCACCTGATTTGGTTCGGGAGCACGCCGCGGCTGATCGTGAGCGAGCCGGAGCTAATCCGTGAGGTGCTTCTGTCGAAGGCGGAGCACTTCGACAGGTACGAGGCGCACCCGCTGATCCGCCAGTTCGAGGGCCTCGGCCTCAGCAACCTCCACGGCGACGAGTGGGCCCGCCGCCGCAAGATCCTCACGCCCGCCTTCCACACCGAGAACCTCAAGCTCCTCGTGCCCTTCGTCGCCGACACGGTGCAGCGGATGCTGGAGGAGCGCGTCCTGTCGCCGTCCGCCGCTGGCACCGGCGAGGTGGAGGTGGACGTGGCGGAGTGGTACCAGTGGCTGCCGCAGGACGCCATCACCCTCGCCACGTTCGGCCGGAACTACGACGAGGGCAGCGTCGTGTTCCGGCTGCAGGGCGAGCACGCGAGCTACGCCACCGAGGCGCACAGCAAGGTCTTCATCCCCGGCTACAGGTTCCTCCCCACGAGCAAGAACCGGCGCGTGTGGCAGCTCGACAGGGAGATCAGGAGGCTGCTGGGCAAGTTCGTCACCGGCCTGCAGCAGGGCGGCGATCACTACCGGGACGGAGGCCGCGACCACGGCCGCGCCGGCGGCATGAAGGACTTCATGAGCTTCATGGCGCCGGCCATGACGGCGGACGAGATCATCGAGGAGTCCAAGAACTTCTTCTTCGCCGGGAAGGAGACGCTGACCAGCCTCCTCACCTGGGCAACCGTCGCGCTCGCCATGCACCCGGAGTGGCAGGACCGCGCTCGCCGGGAGGTCGTCGCCGTCTGCGGCGGCGGCGGACGCCGTGGCGCGCTGCCCAACAAGGACCATCTCCCGAGGCTCAAGACCCTGGGGATGATCGTGAACGAGACGCTGAGGCTCTACCCGCCGGCGGTGGCGATGATCCGGAAGGCGAAGCGGGACGTCGACCTCGGCGGGTGCGTGGTGCCGGCGGGCACGGAGATCATGGTGCCGATCATGGCCGTGCACCACGACGCCGGCGTGTGGGGCGCCGACGCCACGGAGTTCAACCCGGCGCGCTTCGCCGACGACGGCGACCGGCCGCGGCAGCAGATGGCGTTCATGCCGTTCGGCGGCGGCGGGCGGGTGTGCATCGGCCAGAACCTGGCGCTGATCCAGGCCAAGGTCGCGCTGGCGATCGTGCTGCAGCGGTGCGAGTTCCGGCTGTCGCCGGCGTACGTGCACGCGCCCAGGGTGCTCATGATACTCAACCCGCAGCACGGCGCGCCGGTCATCTTCCGGCCGTTGTGACCCTCCACGACCACGACGAGGCAGCTCAGATCAGAAATCCCAATAGGATTCAATTAATTCCTTTCCTGTAAATTATCCCCCCATTGCCCAATTGCAAATATATATAAAGTATACCATACGTGATAATAGGTATCAGATATAATGATATGTAAAGAAGATCGAGAATTGAATCGAGAAGTGTGCTTTCAGCAGCTCAATCTTCAGTAGGTTGCCTGAATTCATGCAAACGTTGTGAAGAATTTGCAACACATGAGAGATGAGACATCGAATATAACAAGGGAACCCCAATTCGAATCATCAAGTGCCAGACATTCTCTCTTAATTCCCAAATTATTCCAGAAATGGAATCTGTTGCGATTTCCATTTACCAGTGTGACATGTCCACACATTCAGATAAGAATGCTAAGTCGTCTTGTGTAGAATGAAATTCATGTTCAAACTTTTTCCCTATAGATAGAAAACCTCTATACAGGGCAGCATATTACACAGGATGTCTTACAAAATATTAAGGGGGGAAGGGGTTGCCTTGTCCTCACCCCCAAGGATGTGTTTGCATTTCTTGAGGGTTTAAGCTGACAAGCGCACAAGCTTCTCGATCTCTTTGATAACGAAATCTCTCTCCTCATCAAGTTGTTCATCTTCCCCTGTGAAACAGAATGCATTATTAGTGTCCTAATTTGCATCTCTCAGCAATCTAACAAGGAAAATTCCATTGGCATTGAATCCAGCTATGGTGTTTGGTTACTCTATTGCTGGCATCAATTGCTGTGCCACATAATAGGGCTAGGGTTAAGTAGGAAGTAAGCAATAAATTACTACATTAGCACCTTTGCTTGTGGGGAGGTTGTGGAGTAGCTTCAACAATTCTCTGTGATTGTCAACTAAAACTTGAACAATCTCATGAGGCTTGTTTGGATTGGCAGCAAATACCTGCTTCCATGCGGCAAAAATGAACCTCCGAAAAATGGTAAAAGGCCTCATCGAGTGTGTGAAGCCACTGAAAGGCTAAGCATATGAACTTTGAAGCGTGAAACTTATTACCTTAAAAATGTGGAAGGCACATATCCTGATATTTTTGCTTGAATCCTGAAAAGGCATCATTTAGCAGAGGCATTTGCAGAGGATGTGTATAGGCATGAATAGGTGGCCACTACTTACAAAGAGGAAAACAAACTATCTATAACTAATCTGTGGTTGTTTTCACCACGCAGTTATCTTAATGGTTAAAATTTGTAATACTGTTTTCTTGCAAGTGTGTATATTTGAACCATTTTTATTAGAAACTAAAATGAGTGCTCGAATCCTCGTTTTGAGACAATCCAAACTGACATCCAAACAATACATAAACGGCTGGTGAAAATAAAACGATAGTTACACTGTTGGACATGAATAATGGCGCTACGCATTTTAGGCTTTTAGCAATAAACTGAAAGCCATTCAGACATGGATGGCTGCATCTCTGGTAGTCACCAAAGAACCATCGCCAGAGTATAGTTTTTGTGTATAACAACCTTTGCTTCGCAAGATATTAGATATCCAAAAGCCAGTAAAAAAGCAGGATTTCTCATGTATTGTACTAGTACAACATTCACCATTGCTTTCACTTGATAATGGCACTAGAATGCCATACTACTTGCATGAAAAATGGAGTGGCAATTATGAGTCCCTAATATTAGAGATCTTTGAGGAAATGTAGCAAGTAATCTAGATAGACTGAAATTAACATAAGCAATATTCTTTCCTTTTCATTTTGGAAACACAAGTATACAACAAATTGCACAATCTTCTATACAAGGACTAAATATTAAAAAAAATCAAGTTGGGGCAGATGAAATGAGAAGGACGATCAATATCATTGCTGATTCCTTTGAATGGAACCAGGAAATTTATATACAACATTCTAATACCTTCAGCAGGCCAATCATGATGTTTAAGTAATGAACATCCAAAATGTACCGCTTCATTATTTGAGCATTTGGGGTCTCCAACAGAAACTCTGAAAGAAACTGGCATGCAGCAAAGCACTTTTAAGCATTCTATTTTACTACTCTACAAAAAGTGCAATCTCAATAGTCTAACCTTCACTGACTGTCTTCTTGTCACATAATTAGTTGAAGATAAAAGCCTTGTGTAGAGTCCAAAAAACTGCAGATGTTTATCAATACAAAAACAATTTATATAGTGAACATATGCATAAGATGGCATAGATGAAGATACAAGGAACATGGTGGAGAAAAACTAATTATCCCCTTTTTTGGCATAAAATTTTGGATTTCAATCATTTCATAGAAAGGTATTACTCAGCTGACCTGTTCATAATGGGCGCTCAGAAATTCAGAGACTGCATCTTCATGTTTGGTTAGCAAATCCTGCAAACATCTTGTCAACAGCAAACATTAACCCTGAGCAAGCAAACATAAATCCAATTAAAAAACAAACTGAAAAGATTATATTTACCTTGAACGTGTTCAGAGCATCAGAAGCAATATCAAAGTTTGGCAATTCAACGTACTGGAAAAACAACTCGAAGCTACTTGACTCCAGTATATATCTGAAAGAGCACTACAAAATCAAATGTATGAAAAATTAATCAATTGCAAAACTAATTAAATCATCTATTGCCTGTTTGGTTTCGATTTATTGCAAAATCTAACAGATGCAGTGTGCATTTGCATGTCTACTTGTATTGGTGATGGTGTTACATAATTTATCTGTTTGTGCATATACAGAGGTTCTAAAAAAAAGCAACATGTCAGAAGCATATATGCTGGAAACTATACGCCATTGCAGACAGCAATTTCAAATAACCGCCAAGTCCTAATAACCACTAAGAAATAGGAAATATAGTTCAACGAAGACTCCCGAGCCTTACTTTGCAAGTGTAGGATATTTTATGCATTCTCGCAACATGTTCCCACAGTTCAATGCAACTTCCAAGTTCTTGTAGCTGGTAGAACATAGTTAAATCAATAAAGCACAAGAGTATTACAATGGAATATACTATATAACAGAAGTATATGGTAAAATGTACATGCCTACAGGAAGTAAACTGACATCTATACATTTCTGCAATTGCATTGCCACCAAGATACGAATCAGTATGCTCAGATTGGTTGTGTTCCCAATTCATAACTTGAGAAATACAGGGGCCTTACCAAACAACAAGGAAATCCAAAAGGTCAACATGATTTTCAATATACTGCACGCAGCAATAGCTTTCATCAACCTTTTGTCTCAACAAAACACACCAGCAGTGGACAAGATCCTTTCTACCCTGTAATATAGAACCAATAAGGCTAATAAACTCTGAAAAAAGGTATCTATTTCAATACATGAATATAGCATACCTCCCAACCCAAGGAAGGAAGATTCTGAACAAAGAGGGACAGAACACCCTCCTTGCAAATCTCAAGGGCTATCTGCAAAACCTGTTCTTGATTTGGTTCCACTTCTCCATCACCAGAAAGTGTATGCTTCAACGTAAGTATATTTTTCTCAGCATCCTCGAGAGCCTAATAAGAATTCATGAGCATAATGCCTTCTATATCATGGTGTTTACTGTTCAATGTGTACAATAGCTGTATATGGGGACATCATATGAATCAGGCAAAAATTAAAACTGTAAATCAAAGAAGTAAACAGGCACTCGCTTAAAGCAGGCTCGACATGCATCTCCGCTTGTATGTGAACACTGTTAAAAAGAACATGAACAGAAATGCATGTTTACAAGTGATGTGTCCCTTGTACTTTTTTTTCATGTCAAATCTCAATGCTAACACATAACATGTAGATCCCAACTGCTAAGTTATCCACTCGACGAACAAGTAAGACAAGTGTCCTGTCATTGGTACCTACAACCTAAAATTAGTCAAATCTGCTCACTCAATTTAAGTTAGTACAGTTATAGAAGGAAATAGTCATGTTTAACATTGCCACATTGGGAACCCGTGACACATTGAGCTATTTCCCGATTAGGTATCGACACAGATGCCTTTGCTGCCGGCAACATGGGGATCAATATGTGCAATCCAATGGTAAGCGCAACCTCACCAGACTTCAAAAGTTCTGAAGCTTTGAGAGACAGACTGAGGAGTCAGGCAAACCACTCTCACAATTACTGTCCCTACCACGTTCTCACGATTACTTTCCCTACCACGTTTCCTGCTTTGTAGACATCTGGCTAATTATCAGGCAATGCCCCGACTAATAGCAGCACAGCCTTTACTTCTAATTGTCAAGCAATATTCCTCAACTACAGCCTACAGGGAACTGGAGCACTGTGCCACTGTCAGTGTGCCATCAAGATCCGGGAGTATATACAGCTGTGCAAGTGCAAACATAGCGACAGATCCAGCGAGCTTGTACAACTCTATAAACAAAGCAACTCGATCTCATGGACAGCACCCAAGAACACCCATCCGGGATGGGAGGATATGCTAGCAACGAGCATGCGCGCGCGGATCGCGCAGGGAGAGAGGATGGAAATGTGGAAGCAAGACGCTGAGGGAAATGCCGCATACCTTGGCGCCGGTCTTGGTGTCGAGGGCAACGAGAGAGTCCTTGATGGAGCGGACAATGTCCTGCGGCGACGGGCGCTGCCGCGACCCACCCCGGAAGAAGAAGGACATCTCTCGCCGCTGGCCGGCGCAAATCCAAATGGATCGGGGAAGCGCGTCCCTTGCTCCTTCAGTCCTGTTGCCTCCCAATGAGTCGATGACTAAAGCCACGCATTCCCGTTTCTAGCATGTGGTGGCGTAAACTTCCTTGTACGTGTTCACTCCGGTTCGGCCGCTGCCCGGCGCAAATCCAAATGGATCGGGAAGCGCGTCTCTTGCTCCTTCTGTCCTCTTGCCTCCCAATGAGTCGATGACTAAAGACACATTCCCGTTTCTAGTAGGTGGTGGCGTAAACTTTCAGGTCGAAAGCGTAATCTTATCTATCGCGATGCAATGCTTTTCCACCATTTTACACGACACATGAGGAAGAGCAACGTCTTACGATGAATAACTGTTCTTACAGAAGCAAAGTATGTGTATCACTAGCTGTGAATTATTCCGTAGTTGTCCAGATAATGGTTAGCGTCGTCTAATGCTGACTCAAGACAAGAATCTGTGCTACCATATGCACTTAGCATGCTTATGGAAAAGTTTGATCACGGTAGCACTTAGCCAAATGCATATAAAAAATCAACAGAAATACATACTGAGATATCATGCAAGCATGCTTATGGAAAGTTTGAAATTCAACGAAAATTTGCAAGAAGGCAGTAACTATTATTCATGACTAATTTCTCCATTTTCTTTCTTCTTTTTCTCGGAGTGGACTGCTGCTAGTGTTGTTAGTGTTCGATTCGATTTTTTCTTACTTCCTCTCAACTAATTTAGTTGTGGTTCGTTTGCAGGCACTCCATGGGCATCTCATGTAATCATGTTTGATACTACCTCTTTTTAAAAATATAGGTCATTTGACTTTTTTCACCACAGTTTTGACCGATCGTCTTACTCAAAAAATTATAAAAATATAGTCAAATTTAAGACATTTTTAAAAATTCTTTATTAATAAAATAAGTCACTACAAAAATATGATAATTTGTATAAAATTTTGAATAAGACGAGCGGTCAAACTTAAAATAAAAAAAGTCAAATGAACTATAATTTGAAACGGAGGGAGTATATGTTAACGAAAGGAAATTCTAATACGATACACATTATATTTTCTTTTTTTTCTGAGGGGTCTTTTTTTTTGTTGGACGGGGAACTATTCTTCTTGGAGGTTTGGGTGGCAAACCAGTAAAGGGGATTGTGTTTGTATGTCTGTGTTGCACATGGAAGGTGTGGGCCCCAATGGCCAAGTAGGCCCGAAACGAAGAATTGGCCCAACCGTCCCCAAGTGCCAGGCCGCCTGCCGACCCCGACCCCGACTCCACGGAGACAAGAGGACTAGGATGAAAGTGGCGTGGATAGTTTCCGCGTCCGATCCGAATCCGAATTTTAAAGATATGGAGAAGAGTTTTGGATATCCGCGTGGATATGGATAATCCGAATCCGATTGTGTGTGGATGCGGAGTAGGATATGGTTTTAGTGAAATCCGGCGGATATGGATTATCCGATAATTGATCGCGGATTATCCGAAGCTTATAATAGAATATCCGACTACTTTTGTGAGCCTACTACAATAAAATTTAAGCCCAACCCACATATATACAAAATATTTTAGTAATGTTTATTTTGTTTCTCTCTCGAACTGAGGATTGAATAATTTTTGTTCGGAGTAAGTGTGGAGTACCGCTGTCAACTGTTAAGGTTACTTTAGCTGTGTAGTAAACTATAAAAGGACTATTTTTTATGTTATATTATTTCTTTGTGGTTTACGTTTAAAAAATATTCACCATCATAAAAAGTTACACATAAGTATGTATTATCCGTCTGTTTTAATCCGCTTCCGCACCGACTCCGATCCGCGTCCGCACCATCTCCGATATCCGAAAAAATCCGTATCCATAACCGTATTCGGGTAATATCCGCTCCGCTCCGTATCCGACATAAAAAAGAGGATGCGGATATGGAAAAGGTATTATCCGCTCCGATCCGATCCGTTTTCATCCCTAAAGAGGACTCCTCGGCTCGGGCGCTCGCCTCTCGGTCTCGGCCACCCGCCCGACGCCGTTCGTCCGCGCCTCCGCACTCCGGTCCAGGCGGCAGCGCCTGAACTCGACGCCCAAGCGGCCGAGCCCAAGCACTGGTTGGCGGCGTCTTGCCGCTGCCGGCCGCAAGCCCACGTCGGCTCCCGCGCTGCCGCAGCCCGCAGCTGCGTGCAGGCACTTCGCGCCCCGACGGGCAACGCCGCCGCCGCCGCCGCTGGAGCCAGCCATACCCAATCGGCCAGACGGAAAATACTCTCACGACCATAGGTGACTCTACCTGTCTCAATCTCGCATTCGAATTGCAAATTGCAAGTGTACATTCATTGATTAAGTGGTCACTTGGTGTGTACATAATTCATTGGCATTCGATTCACTTGTTACGATTGCTTAGCCTAGCCTGAAATTTGAAAACAGGACCTAATGTGTCGATTTTTGCTGCTGTAAAGCGGAAACTATAGACTACAGACGAGTAGTATTGTAGTCTTATATTTATGCTAGGCATTATCTACTTTCAATTTTTTTTATTCCGTAATTTATGCAAGTTTCCAACTAAATTGAAGGTATTTTGTAGTTGTGTTACTGAATGTGTATTGAATTATACCTTAGTGCATATTGTAGTTTTTGACCGGGCATAACCTCGGCTGAAATCCCAGGTCCGCCATTCTTTTTTTAATATTTTTGGAGCTTGGGGGCGCTTTATAAATAAGACGAGCATTCGATTTCAGCAGAGCTACAGCTTCAGTGGAGTTCACACCTCTCAAAATAAGCCCTTGAGCATTGGGACGTTCCATAGAGTTTGCACCACATATTCAAAGGTGCTAAAACCTCCACCGGATTATTTATGGAGTTAGATAATAACAATGGAATTGGCTTCGTAAGTGTTTTTATCATTGTTTCTTTCTGACTGTTGTGCATTTGCTATTTTTTTACTCGCAATCTATTTTTTTACTCGCAATATGTTTCAGCCCTTTTTTCCTGACATACTTAATGTAGAGCACATTTTTATAGGTCAATTAAATATAGCTGCTTTGAACTCATTGATTCATAATCGAATGACCGTTTGATTTCCTAGTTTTAATGAAGTTGAATGAATGATTTGTACAAATAGCAACATACCTTTTGCTTCCCTGTGTTTCTATAAACCAGTACAAGTTCAAGTTTTTTTATGGATCCTTAACATGAGGAGACAATGGGATTCTTCCTTGGTTAAAAAAAAAATACTACTGCACTTTTACTTATCATCATCAAATGTCATAAGGATTCTATATTTTGTTTTTAGTTCTATTACTGTATATCTTTCCAAAATTGAAAAAAAAACACGAGTGTTGTATACACTTTGCAGAGAGTAAGCTTCACATATCTCATATATAATTAATCACCAGATGGATTTTGTTACAAACACGTGATACACCACAGTATTATGGCTGGATATGTCTCCTCACTAATAATTATTTTGGGTTATGTGAAATTATTTATTTTAGTTTTAGTCATTTGCTAACTGTGAAACTGGTTGCTCTACTTTTTTGTAGGAAGTGGAGGGTGAAGATAGACTCAGCGGATTGACTGATGATATTTTGCTGTCTATCTTGGGAAGAGTTGACATAACTACGGCCATAAGGACATGTGTATTGTCAGTGCGGTGGAAACATCTGCCGTGGTTGCTAAATGAGCTCACCATTGATGTCAAGGATTTTCTACCTGTCCTGCAACCAAACCACATTGAGATTGGACACATGGATAAAGCAATGTCATCACTTACAAAAGCAACCAGGAGCTGTTTGGCTAACCCCCCGAGTGAGAAGGGCATGACAAAGCTGCAACTTAAGCTCTACTTGATCAATAACTATGCATGTGAGATTGGCCCTCTAGTTAGTGAAGCAATTGACGTTGGGGTCTTAAAAGATTTGAGCATCGCTATTTTGGATGAGAAGGAGATTGAAGACTGCACGGAAGACCAAATGCTACAACAGGCTTCAGTTGTGAATGGCCTTTTTAATGCCTACCCTAGTGTATTCCATTGCCTCACAAGGTTATCTCTATACAACTTATGCTTTGTTGAATGGGGACAGTAATCATCACCTATTTGAATGCTGCAAGCAACTGCAGCATTTATACCTTTCAAATTGTGATATGGGGAGGCGCTCAGTGTGGAAGATAGATGCGCCAGACTCAAAACTCTGTGTCCTTCAATTATATATATGTCTGTTGGGGAGACTTGATGTGCTTTGCCTGCCAAAATTGGAGCGTCTGGAATGGGAAGCTTGGCTTTACCCCGGTGCCCCCGTGTCATTTGGTGTTGTTCCATCACTTAAGGAATTATGCCTCATTTGTGCACCATACAGACATCAAGGATTTATGTTAAGTGAGATTCTAAATGATACCACGATCATACATACTATAAAATTAGATTTCCAAGGAGAAAAGGTTAGTCCGTCCACATATTTTGTAGGCTGCTACTTGTTGGAGTTGCAACCCTCGATCAAGCTCACTGCTCTCTCACTCGCGCACGGACGGAGGAAGAAGATGAACCGTGCAGGCACTCGATAATGGCGACGAACGCCCCGGCCGCTCGAACGGCCTGTATGTTGGCTTGTTATTGATCCTAGCAATGCGACTCAACCGATACAAGGGGATTACATGGCCATATATAGCCGGAACAGCCCGCACACCACGCACACAGCGAGCACGGCGCGCACGATCGCGTTCCCGAGTGACCCGGCCTCCTCTGCATTGTGAGCCACCACTCTTCCGCAAGAACAGGTCTTCAACTCATCCGCCCAGTCGCGCCTCCCTCCGCTGATCACGCCACGTCCGCCAATTCAGCATCCTCCAACCTCCAGCCGCACGAACAGCAAGACCTGGGCACGAGCTCGCCACGACCCGCGGCCGCGCCGGCACCGAACCTGGCGCTCCGCCTTGTCTCTTCACACGATGCGCCTCAACACGAGCACACACTCGTGCACGCAGTCGGTGTCCACCACGAGCTCATCCTCCCGCTCCTTCCTCTTGACAGAACGCGCGTGCTCCGCCTTGGTGTCCCGGAACGCGGCCACACCTGCGTTCCACCTCGAGCATTGTCACGACTCCCACCCGAGCACATACTCGAGCACCACGACTCACCCCTGACTCCCTAGACCTGAACAAGATCGATCCTAACGAACTAAACACCACGAACACCTACACACACACGGTGAACGCGACACGCGCTGACACGGACTCTCCACGCCATGGACAGACCCCAGGCGTGGTTTATTCCAACATTCTCCCCTTAAACCACGACTACGCCACGGCAGCGACCTACAGGAGCGTCGGCTCCTCCTCGGCCTCGCCGATCATCGCCGCTTCCTTCTTGCGCTTCGGGCATTCCCTGGAGAAATGTCCACGAAGGCCGCAGTTGAAGCATCTGCCCCGACGACTTCCGCTCGCGCCCGAACGCACGCTGCATCGCCCGTCGTCGTCGTCGCTGTCTTCACGGCCTTCCTTCTTCTTGTGCCCGCCGGCACCGCGCGCGCGCTCCCGCTGCGGTCCTTCTCGCGGCGCTCCCGACGATGCGCGTCCCACTGCTCCATGGTGAGCAGCAGCTTGCCATCGGTGTTCTCCGGCGCCACCTCGTTGTCCTCCGCTGCTCGATCCTCCGCCGCGCGCAGCCGCCCACCGACGTCCTCCACGGTCAGCTTGCTGAGGTCAGTCGTGACCTCGATCGCGACCGCCACCGTCGAGAGCCGCTTGGGGGCAACTCGGAGCAGCTTCTCCGCCACCTTGCTCAGCTCGATCGTTTCCCCCACCGTCCCGAGCTCCGCGACGAGACCTTGGAGCCGCAGCACGAAATCGTCCACGCCCTCGCCGTCCTTGAACCAGATCGACTCGAACTCACGCCGAAGCCGCTGCGCCTTCGCCTTCCTCACCGACTCGCTGCCGATCCGCATGTCCTTCACCGCGTTCCACGCCTCGAGCGCCGTCTCCTTCACCGCGAGCGCCGCCACCATCTCGTCCGGCACGGCGCTGGTGATGGCGTCGAGCGCCATGCGATCTTCCTGCAGCGTGACGTCGCCGGGCTCGATTGCCTCCCAGAGGTTGCGCGCTTGCATCTGGATCTTCATCACCAATGACCACTGCGTGTAGTTGGTCTTGGTGAGCTTCGACCAGTTCACCCCGCCGCCGATCTCACGGATGACGCGCACGATCTCCCCCTTCCCGCTGCCGCTAGCGCCCTCTCCGTACTTGCCGCCGGACGGCTTCTTCGGAGAGCCTGGAGGAGTCTTCTCAACGTCGCCCGCCATGGTCGTCGCTGCCGCACTCCGCCACGGGACCACGCGCTTCTTGTTCGCCGGCTGTCGAGGTGGGCTCACCGATCCGCTGTAAAACATGCACCAGCAGACCACCCTCGCCTCGCCCTAGCCTAGCTCTGATACCAATTATTGGAGTTGCAACCCTCGATCAAGCTCACTACTCTTTCACTCGCGCACGGACGGAGGCAGAAGATGAACAGTGCAAGCACTCGATAATGGCGACGAATGCCCCGGCCGCTCGAACGGCCTGTATGTTGGCTTGTTATTGATCCTAGCAATGCGACTCAACCGATACAAGGGGATTACATGGCCATATATAGCCGGAACAGCCCGCACACCACGCATACAGCGAGCACGGCGCGCACGATCGCGTTCCTGAGTGACCCGACCTCCTCTGCGTTGTGAGCCACCACTCTTCCGCAAGAACAGGACTTCAACTCATCCGCCCAGTCGCGCCTCCCTCCGCTGATCACGCCACGTCCGCCAATTCAGCATCCTCCAACCTCCTGCCGCACGAACAGCAAGACCTGGGCACGAGCTCGCCACGACCCGCGGCCGCGCCGGCACCGAACCTGGCGCTCCGCCTTGTCTCTTCACACGACGCGCCTCGACACAAGCACACACTCGTGCACGCAGTCGGTGTCCACCACGAGCTCATCCTCCCTCTGCTTCCTCTTGACAGAACGTGCGTGCTCCGCCTTGGTGTCCCGGAACGCGGCCACACCTGCGTTCCACCTCGAGCATTGTCACGACTCCCACCCGAGCACATACTCGAACACCACGACTCACCCCTGACTCCCTAGACCTGAACAAGATGGATCCTAACGAACTAAACACCACGAACACCTACACACACACGGTGAACGCGACACGCGCGCCGCACGCGCTGACACGGACTCTCCACGCCATGGACAGACCCCAGGCGTGGTTTATTCCAACACTACTATCACTAGTATAGTTATTACTGTCATTAGCTAGTAATATTATGGAAATTTAACAGTATATCATGGTTGTTCTAGCTGTTGCATGCTTTATTTATTCTAATATTAACATGTGTATATACTTTATTTGCAATTGCTATTTGCCTGGAGACATTTAGATAGTAGAGTCTAGGGAAACTTCTTTTTTTAATCTATTTTTGGAGGAAAGCAGAAATATCTGTATTCTAGAGGTTTGTTGATGGGCACAGTTGATCAATAATATGCAAAGCAGAAATATGTTTTCCTTTGCCTTGTCTCTCACTCTCTCC
>OAMR01000052.1:1954591-1965251 GCA_900205405.1 Echinochloa crus-galli
CAATGCCAATTCCGTATACATCCAAACACTGGAATTCAAGGTCCCCCAATGCCAATTCACAATTCTAGGTCTGAATACCAACATCCAAACGCTACCTCAGAGGAATATCATCTGAATTTTAGTATCCGTTCACGCGGCAGTTCGACGTGCTCGGCCACCAGCTGATGCTTGCTAGTTAACTCCTCCCCTGTTGGTCGATCGCCATGTGTGCACCAACCCAGGTGTTAACGACCTGCCGCAGACGCATGCATGTGTGCACCAACTCCTCCCCGAAAGATGGAATCGTCGAGGATTTCTTGGCTTGGCAAAAGAAAGTTTACTGGCGTAGTGGATCACTGTTGCAGTATATAGTACTGTATCAAACCTAGAGAGAAGGGTTAGATCACCGTGTGCGTCCAGTCCATTTACTGATTTACCTCGTAGGGAAAGGGCAAAAACCCTACATCGATCAGCACAAGTCGGTTAGATGCAGCCAGCCAATGGCATCCAACCGACAAACGCACAGTAACTGAATGCTGTTTTATACTGTATGTAGAAAGCCCAAAATGAATATCCGTCACAGAACACCCAAGTCGCTCACCTTGTGTGGTCAAGAAAGAACGCTATTTTCGTTTATGAAAAAAAGAGAAGAAACAGCACCTTATTTCCCGACATCCAAAGAAACCATATTCCTGAATAGGACTATCTGTTTTCTGATGCCTAAAGGTGCTCCTCTCTCAGTCCTGGCATCGAAGCTGTATGAAGCTTCCTGCGATTTTTCTTTTTTGGCTACTGAACATCAGTCCCACTGGCGGCCGTCTGTTGGGTGTTGTTTGTTGGACTAAAATGGAATGGAATGCAATGCAATGGACAGGGTGTTTGCGCGGCGGCAGCGGCGGCGAGTGGTTGGAGAGGAGCCGCCGTGCCGTGGCGACGGTGCTGGAGGGTGGCCGGAGTTTATTTATAGGGACTTGGTGGCCGCCGAACGGGGATTGTTGGTGGAGAGGACGTGTTGGGCTGTTGGCTTAGTAGTCCACAGCTCCAGCTTGCATTTGCATGCGCGTCATGTCAGCGCGGCGAGGCGAGATGAATGGTCAACAAGAAACTATGCATGGCCTGTGCCCTGGGGGGTAGGGGCCCCACCACCACGCCTATGCATGTCCGCTCCGCCAGCGTGGCAGGCCGGCCTGCATGTGCTGTATAGTTGCATATACTTGCAGTATATGATATGATATGATGGTCCGCATGTATGTTTTCTATGGTGCTGCCATTCTTGTCAATCAACGTTCCTGGGATTTGTGAGGCAATAATCCTCTTAACATGTTCAGATGGAAAGGAATATATTGCTTCAGAAATCACTCGGTGTGCGTTTGGACGTAGATATTGGAGGGGGTGGAATTGAATTGAGTTGAATACCAAATCAGCCATGGTATTGAAATGGACCACAATTCCAATTTTGTTGTTTGGATGACCACCGGATTGGCTATTGGCATCTTAGCTAGCAGTTCAATTCAATTCATGTTTGGATGACAAAAGCATCGAATTGACGCTGCTCACCTGCCGCAAGGAAGAAGGCGGCCAGCATCGCCCGTGGACTCTCCATCCACGCCGGAGTGCGTGCGTCGCAACTCGGGAGGAAGGAGGAGATGCGGCGTCCGCCGCTGAGCCGCGCACGAGGAGGAAGGGGAGGGGGCGCCGGCTCGCCGCGCGGAGGAAGGGCGCCGGCCACCGCCGTGAGGAGGAAGGGAAGGGCCCGAGGGGGCGGCCGCCGGACGCGAGGAGGAAGGGGAGGGGTCGGCCGCCGGACACGGGGAGGAAGGAGAGGGGGCGGCCGCGCCGGACGCGGGGAAGACGGAGGGGGCGGACGGGCAGGCGGAGTTGCAGGGAAGGGGGTGCGCGAATGCAGTGCAATTCGGAGGGGTGGAGCTCGGTATTGAGGGGAGGGGCTGATAGTGTTGTGAATACCTGGTTAGTATTGAGGTTCAATGCCAATGCCAATTCCGTATACATCCAAACACTGGAATTCAAGGTCCCCCAATGCCAATTCACAATTCTAGGTCTGAATACCAACATCCAAACGCTACCTCAGAGGAATATCATCTGAATTTTAGTATCCGTTCACGCGGCAGTTCGACGTGCTCGGCCACCAGCTGATGCTTGCTAGTTAACTCCTCCCCTGTTGGTCGATCGCCATGTGTGCACCAACCCAGGTGTTAACGACCTGCCGCAGACGCATGCATGTGTGCACCAACTCCTCCCCGAAAGATGGAATCGTCGAGGATTTCTTGGCTTGGCAAAAGAAAGTTTACTGGCGTAGTGGATCACTGTTGCAGTATATAGTACTGTATCAAACCTAGAGAGAAGGGTTAGATCACCGTGTGCGTCCAGTCCATTTACTGATTTACCTCGTAGGGAAAGGGCAAAAACCCTACATCGATCAGCACAAGTCGGTTAGATGCAGCCAGCCAATGGCATCCAACCGACAAACGCACAGTAACTGAATGCTGTTTTATACTGTATGTAGAAAGCCCAAAATGAATATCCGTCACAGAACACCCAAGTCGCTCACCTTGTGTGGTCAAGAAAGAACGCTATTTTCGTTTATGAAAAAAAGAGAAGAAACAGCACCTTATTTCCCGACATCCAAAGAAACCATATTCCTGAATAGGACTATCTGTTTTCTGATGCCTAAAGGTGCTCCTCTCTCAGTCCTGGCATCGAAGCTGTATGAAGCTTCCTGCGATTTTTCTTTTTTGGCTACTGAACATCAGTCCCACTACTTTGAAGCAGCTCGTCTATTCAAATTCAATCATTCTCGGTTGTCTGTTCAAGCTGGAGAAAAGGCTGGAGTCATGCTCATGCACCCAGTCAAGGCCGTGTTTCTTTCCTCCTCGAAAAACTTTTTCCAAAAGGAATCTTACATGCATGGAGTATTAAATGAAATCTATTTGCAAAACCCATTTAGGGATGAGTGCAACTTTACGTGACGAATCTAATGAGCCTAATTAATCCATATTATGCTACAGTAATGCTACAATAACCATCCTCTAATCATGCTGTCAAAGACCTCATTTGATAGGTCTTGCGAAATAGTCTAATATTGTGGAGATAGTTTTGTAAACTGACTTTATTTAATACCCTTAATTATTGGTCAAAGGGGCTGGAAAAGTTTTCCCATTTCCAAAGAAACACAGCCCAAGCGACACTGCTACACCATCTGGTTTAATTTCTTCAGAACAGCTGCTGACCAATTCTGTCAGGCTCTCGTGGCTGCCGTTCACGACGTTCTCTTCAAAATAATGGATGGGTCCAGAAGTGTCGGATCATGCATGGCCAGTCCTCCTGTTCCAGGCGTAGAGTTCAGACCATGCATTGCTTGCTTGCGTTCCCATGAATGCAGAACAGCATCAACAATATATATTCTGTTAACGTCATTCATATCATCAATTGGAGGCATAGAGCGACGTTCCTCCAACACTGGGCACGCCGAATTCAGGCACGCGCGACACGCGGCCGAGAAGGGATGGAAGTCCTTGGAAGCAAGATCATTTTGCATTGCCTTGTGTCGGTGGCTCGGTGCACGCTGATCCCATGTGTAAAAAACAAATAAACACGCTGGCTGCGTAAACTCGCCAACACTGCAAGAGGCATCTCAGAGCCTGGAGCAAATCGCTCCCCTCGGCCATGAATTTTAGCTGGGGAAACTCCAATTCTACAACAAATTGAATTGGTTGGGCTCGATGCAATCTGTTCACAGAGGACAAGTGCAGCGGGCACTCAACTAAAATTCATTGGGCCGATATGGTTTAGTGGTGTTGGGCCATCTTGCTGGGCCTGGCCCATGTAATAGGATAGATTACTTATATGCTGAGAGAGGGAGGAGTCATCGAATGAATTATCTGTAAACACCGTTCTATCTTCTTCCTTCTGAAGACAGAGTTCTCGTTCTGCTGCCGTCTCTCTTGTTTCCTTCTCTTTCTTGATTCCTTCTTCCATTCCCACTCATATCTTCTAGGTTGCTAACAATTGGTATCAGAGACACCGATTCTCGGATGGATTCATGAACCCTAGCTCCATGGATTCCCCACCTTCCACCGCCATGTCTCTCGACACCCAACTCATCCTCGACGCCATCGCCGCCCTCGGCAAGCGCTTCGACGCGTTCGGCGAGCGGTTGGATCGGCGCTTCGCCGCGTCTCCGTCCGTCTCTGCGCCAAAGGAGGTCGTCGACAGCAGCTCGCGCTCAAGGTGTTCGACAGTTTGCCGCAGTGCCGATGCGCGCGAGCTGGTGCCCGTGTCCACCGTGGCGGCCACCATGGTGACGTTCAGCGACACCGTCTCCACCAAGATCGCCAACCCCAACATCAGCACGCGCGGCGAGTTCATCGACGACGGCCTCGGTGCTTCGCGTCCGTGTCGAGCTCCTTCGTGCCAACCTCGTCTTCGCCGGCCGCGTCGAGCTCCTCCGCACTGGCCTCGCTCCCGACGGCCGCGGCGAGGTCGTCTGCGAGTACCTCGGCTTGGGCGACCGCGGCAAGGTCCACCACGCCCGCCTCGTCCTCGTCGTCCACGGCGTGTCCCACTGCGCGTGCCTCGGCTTCAGCGACCGCGGCGAGCTCCACCACGTCCGCCTCGTCCTCGACGTCCGCGATGGCACGTGTCCCGGCCTCGCCGTCGCCCTCCGCGTGCCATGGCACAACACATCGCCAGTGAGGTCAGCACCACCAGCGCCATGTTCACAAGGTGTTAGGCGATTGCTCCCACCGTGCAATACTCAACTGCTCCAGCTGCTCTGTGTGCAGAGGAAGCAAATTCTCTCAAGCGGCCAATCAGGTGTTCGGTCAATTGCCTCAGTCACAACATCGACGGCCTGCTGTCTGTGCACACTGCTACACCACCCCCATGGTATGTCTCAACTCAACAACACATCAGTCGTGTGCTTCCTGTGCCTGTAGTGCTATGGAAATGTTTGATGAGGCCGGGAAGATTAGTTGTTGTTCCTATACTGGTTGGTACATGTTTGCTTCACTTTGGGGTGATGTCGGCATCTATTCTTAGCAAGCTGAAATTAGTTCATCATGGAAGGTTCATCCATATAAGTTGTGTGCGTCCTGATTACATGTCAAGCCAGCACCATATAAACTCAAAGATGAGAGCAATTCTGATTGATTTCAGTGATGTGCCTTTGATTATGAGGTTTGGCAAAGTTGCTTGTCAGATTGTGGTGCCTGTGCATGATATTCAGCTGAGGCCAATTCCTTGGCCATCCTTCAGTGGTCATATGGTCGTGGTGCTGGTGCTGTTGGAGAAGTTTCTATCCAAGCTGCTTTGTTATTCAGTGAATGAGTTCTGCCAAAGGAACGTAATCATTTTTGAGATGCATCTTTCTTTTGGGCCATCACCTTCCAGAGTGTTAATGGTGTTGGTCTGCTCTCCTGTCGGAGTTCCTTGGCCACCTTATCTGAATTACAAGACCAAATTGCCCAATGACATTTGTGAGTTGCATTACTGCTTATATGAGTGGCTCAGTTACCTTCTTGCTACTGCTCATAACTCCAAGTGGAATCACTCAGAATATACAATATTTTTTGCTACATGAATGTGCTGAAGATGAAGTTGTCAGTGTTTCTGGTGTTTCCTTTGTGACCCAGGTGCACTTACTTGCTCATGCATCCCTGGATCAGAGAGCAATGCTGCGCTGTTGGGTCTTACTGGTTCAGCGGCAGCAATTCAGTGTTGAGCCTTTGACTAGCATCATCTGGCTTCAGCAGTTGTTTCTTTGGGATCCAGTTCTGAATTTGTTCTCAAGGGTTATAAATCCTTGGCCTCACTTGTTATTGAGTTGGTACTAGTATTATTTCCCTGCTTATCCAGTTGGCATTAGTCAAAGTCTACGCATGGTGATAATGGTGTCTTCAGCTGGTGATCCATATGTTCTTGCTGGTGAAGGTGCAGCCGGCATTATTTCTGTGCAAGAATTATTGGAGGTTTTCTCTTTGCAAGATGATACTGCTCTTGATGCTGTCTCTACCCAACAAGCGTTCTTTCTTGAGTCTGAGCAACTATTTTTAGCTATCTCCAATGATGTTGTGACTGGTATTGAGGGTCCAAAGATTATTCTTGAAGATTCATGCATTTTCTATAATTTTATCAGTCAGATGTTAGCTAGTCAGCTTCCTGGGGTGGAACAAATTCTCAAACCTCTACAAGTCCTTGTGGCCAATGGGGATTTTCTCAGCAGCTACATGAGCTGTCAGGCCAAGATCAATACGAGGCTGAGAGCTATTCTCGTTGATTGGATTATTCTAGTACAGTACAGGCTTACACTGATGCCAGAGATACTTTACTTAAATGTGCACGTGTTCATTGTTCAGTATCTGGAAGCTGCAAAGGGTGACAGAGAGCTTGAGAACATGGCATTCTTCTACTCTGAACTTGCACTGGTCCAGTACCCTATGCTGATTTACCCTCCATTAGTGACCGCAGCTGCTGCTATCTATGCTGCTAGAAGTACACTTCAAATGAAACCACCGTGGACTGATATTCTGGAGTATGTTCAAGTGACAATTAGGCTTCAATTGTTGATTGCTCAGTCTATGTTCAGATTTCAAGGTGCTTCAGTTGGGGTGTCCTCATGGGATGTGAGTCATTTTGTTCAGTCCTGTCTGCGGCCGCTTACTGTCTATGGCTGCTTACTATCCATGCCTGGGGAACACTGGAATATTGGCAAGCTGCAAGTTCAAGATACCAGAACTGTTGGAGCTGTTGGCAAACCACTGTTCGTCCTTCTCTTCTACAATCTGATGCTAGAAGATTCTTGAAGACTTCAATTTGGTGATGCAGCTTGACAGTATGGTAATCAATACAATTGTGCAGCTTGAGGGCAAGCTGCTCTTTAAGAAGGGGAGAATGTTAGGACCCAGTCTCCATTGGGCCGATATGGTTTAGTGGTGTTAGGCCATCTTGCTGGGCCTGGCCCATGTAATAGGATAGATTACTTATATGCTGAGAGAGGGCTGAGAGGAGTCATCGAATGAATTATCTGTAAACACTGTTCTATCTTCTTCCTCATGAAGACAGAGTTCTCGTTCTGCTGCCGTCTCTCTTGTTTCCTTCTCTTTCTCGATTCCTTCTTCCATTCCCACTCATATCTTCTAGGTTGCTAACATGCCGGTCCCTGACCGGTTCACTGCAAAAGTGCAAAATAAAACGAGCACTCTGCTGATGCATCGTGATTGTCGAGGATTTCTGGGCTTGTTCATTTATTATTGTATTGGTCACTAGCAGGTCAGAGGTTGAGAGCTAGAGAACGGCTCGATCACCGTGTGCATCGGCTTAATCTCTGAAGGGCGTGCGCGAGGGGAAAAAAGTTCGATGGATGGATCCAAGTCAATGCGTGTGTCACATGCGTAAGCCAGCTGCAGCTAATAACCAGCGTGGCACCCAACCGACAACCACTGTAGTCAAGAAAGAATAGTTTTCTCTAGGAAACTTATTTAGTAGTATTATCAAATTCTGTTTTTCAGAGAGTATCTGTTTCTGATGCTCAAAAGTGCTTCCATGACATTGAAGCTGAACAGCTTCAAGTAATTCTTTTTAGGATAAAATCTTTTTTGTCCTTAAAATTTTGTGGAAGCTAGTCTGAATTTTGCCCTTAAGCGTAAGACTCCTAGAGACAAAAGTCACCCTCGAACTTTCTTCTTCAAAGGATGCTCCATATAAATGGGAAAACTTTATAAATAATTGACTAATCCTAATTTTTGTAATTTTTAGGTGCTTCTCAAACTATATAGCTTCCCTCTCCAACCCACCAATCCTTTTAGTCAATTTGTCAGCTAGTGGTGTATGCCATTTTATGTTTTGAAAATTAAGCAGGAGCACTGCCGATGCATTTAAGGGGGGAGCAAGTTCAGAGTACAATCAAACTCCCAGAACGCTACATAATGCTTACCAAGTGTCGATCTTTCCGTTTGGTAACAAGCGCAAACAGCAGAACTGCAGAAGCAACATACAACCTCTGTTTTTATAAATACATGTAACGTAGGACAATTTATTTAGTTAAAAAGTAAACAAATAATTTCTTTGTCATAACCTCATATATTTGATAAGGGAGGGAGTAGCACACGTCGGAATGCTATGGCGTCTTTCTCGTGGTCCTCTGCGAAATTTGATGCGAACCCTGTGACAGTTGGGAATCATATTTACTTGGCCATTGATGGCAGACTTGACGGCCTCCTCCGGATCATTTTCACCTTCAGAGATCATCTGGACAGCGAGATCGATTTCTTTGAGAGATAAGAGGTGCCTGATGCCAACATCTAAACTGCCGTATGTTGATCGTGCTTTATCTGCATCGAATCCGAGTCTGAGCCATTCGAGCATTCGCAGGCCTCCTTCAAATACCAAACCAGGTCCATCTATATTATAGAAATTGAAGCGTGTTAAATATCGGAATGCATCGGTTCTGATGGTGAGTCCATCTTGAGGAACTTGAGTTACGCCAAGGTGCAGGACACGAATGGCAGGCAAATCTTCAAGAATGTCTAGATATTCCCTTTCCATTTTCTGAACGTTTATCTCCAAGTAGGTGAGATCATAGAGAGAGGAATTAATCCACTTTGGAAATGGAAACCTGGAGCAGTATTGACCGGTATGAATAAACTTTTGGAGGAGACGTGGAAGAGGGCACCATGAGTTCACAATAAAATCTCCACAGCCAACGTCGTCACATATATAGACATGACGAAGGTTGTTTCCTCCGAGTTTGCAGAGGGATGACATGAAAGATTCCCTTCTAGTTTCCAGATTACCTTTTCTGAGACACACGAACGACACTCGGAGCACCCTCAACTTGCTCAAAAGTGCTAGATCTTCCCCAAAATTTATGGAGCAGTTGCTGCCATCAAGAACCCCTAACTCCTCAAGGGATTCCATGTTACCAAACCCATCTGGCATGATGAGTTCGCCACCAACAAGACGCATCAGTCGCTTGAGCTGAACAATACTATCTGGCAGCTGCCTTACTAGAGTTCTGCTTAAATCGAGAGTCTGCAGATACTGTAGGTTCCCAATTTGACCCGGTAGCATGACACTTCTTGCTCCATGGAACCCCAGATATCTTAGATGAAATAAACTCAAAATGCAATCGGGATCAACAATCCTCATATCGCATCCCTCTAGATCAAACACTCGAAGAACAGGCAGGTCCAAAACAGGAGGCATCTCCCGGCCACTAACGTTGTACAGACTAATTGAACGCAGATGAGACAGATTCATGGTGCCTCGAGAGATGGCCCGTGCATGTTCTGGATTGTCCCAGACAGAGAGCCGACGAATCCTTTTATCTGAAGATGGAAGGCCCTGGTCATCCAACATGGCTAAAAAGTTTTCTTCACTTGACCTAGAGATGAGGAAGTTCAAAACTATATCATGGACTCGACATCTTTGTTCACATATGTCATCCATTCCAAATCTTCGATGCAAGGTTATGGGCTGGACCAAACTCCTATTTATGAACTCATAAAAGTAAATCTCAGCAACTTGCTCCAAAGTAAAGCCTTCTTTTTCAGTGATAAATCCTTCAGCTATCCATCTCCATAGCAAGGTATCTTTCTCAATCTCATGATCCTCTGGAAATGTACTGAGATGCAATAAGCAATTTCTCATATGGTGGGGTAGATCATTGTAACTCAGAGACAATATCTTATATATTACTTCTAGCCCACTATCTTTTTCATGCATACAACTGATAGAATTAAGTGCCTTCTCCCATTCTTCTTTTGTTCTCGGTTTAGTAGCTAACAAGCTAGCTAGAGTAACAATAGCTAGTGGCAAACCATCACATTTTTCAAGCATCTCATTTTTAATCCCTTCCAGCTGAATATGAATCTTATCTTCAGCACAGAAAATCCTTTTAAGAAATAAATTTTCAGAATCACTTTGGCTAAGAGGTTTCATTTGATAGACGAATCCTTCATCTGAAGTGCAGCACAACTGACCTACACTGTTGATGCGTGTTGTCATGATTATTCTACTTGTCTGGGCATTTTTAGGAAGAGCACATTGTATGGTTTCCCATGCTAACTTTGTCCAAACATCATCAATCACAACAAGATACCTATAAGAAAGTTTGTTAAGGAGTGAGAATCACCTTTTTGTTTTGCAATAGACTCAACAGAACTTCAATTTCAACACACAATGTTACAAGAGTTTACAGCTGTGGCATTCTTTGATCAGTTCACAGCTCTGTTTACAGTAGCATATTTCCTGGCCTGTGTACCATAAAGAAAAAGTGCCTTGCATGATGATCGGTTGATTAAAGGGTGTTCTTAGAATTTCGTAGTTTTAGTTTTGGAGTTGTTTACAGTAGCATCCTCAAATTTCTAAAAGTAGGCATACCGAATAAGCCAAAAAAAAAGAAGATAAACTAACCTTGTATTTTCAAGATATGATCTTAGTTGGTCGATCAGTAGTTGGTCGCTGCAAGATCCCATTGTCATCGATCCTGGAACTCCAGTTTGATATTGCAACTCCCGCAGAAGGTTACTCATGTTGGGCTTTTGCGACACGGATACAAAAGCTACACAAGAGAATTGACCATTTATTTTCTCATACACCCCAACAAAACGCCTCCAAGGAGGACAACGACACCCGAAGACGCCGCCGTTGTTGACACCGACAC
>OAMR01000052.1:1985839-2004603 GCA_900205405.1 Echinochloa crus-galli
GCAAAATTTGTTGGTGGATATCACTCAACCATGGTTTTTGACTTAGTCAGGTATGGCTCGCTCGAGCAAAATTTGTTGGTGGATATCACTCAACCATGGTTTTTGACTTAGTCAGGTATGGCTCGCTCGAGCAAAATTTGTTGGTGGATATCACTCAACCATGGTTTTTGACTTAGTCAGGTATGGCTCGCTCGAGCAAAATTTGTTGGTGGATATCACTCAACTCAACCATGGTTTTCGTCATAGACTACTTAAAAAAGAATGATTTTAGCAAACCCAAAATCTAGAGGGAGAGCCCTCTCATTTTAGGCTTAACCCGAGAGCCTCCTTGTTTAGAAAAGGTGTGGTACGGGTGTTGCTCCACCGACATTCGGGTTTGGGATTTCGGGGTTATGGGTTATCAGGGGCACCGGCCATAGAGGGAGCTTCGGGGCGGCTGGCCGGACCGGCGATGGTGGCGGTCGAGACGGCGGGGGAGCGGAGGCGGCGAGGCGCCGCCGGAGCCGGGCAGCGGTGGACCCCTGGTTGGGCGGTGGAGGCGGCGGGGCGTAAAGCTTCAGTTGAATAACGTCGGTGGCGATGGAGGCGGCGTTGCGCCGCCGAAGCCGGGTGGGGAGCCGCCGGCGGCGGGGGAGGTCGACCGGACTCGGAGAAGATGCCGAGAAGAAGTAACGCAGGAAGAGGTTAGTGTTAGGCGCCACCGGAGCCGGGGCCGGCGCGGGCGGCGGGGTCTAGAACGATGCCGCTCGGTGCTCTACCAGTCTACCGCGAATAAGATGGGAGGTGAGAGGGGGCTCTCGCCGACTGCCTATCGGGAGATCGCTCTCACCGTAGTTGGGTCCTTCAGCAAAACACATCCCTGATTATTTGCAATTGCATACGATTGCACTGTTCATGTTAGAGAAAGGGAAGGGTCTAACGTGTACCACCAACTACCAAGGCCCGCTACACCACACCGGCAGGTTCATACATACTCCATCCGCAAGCTTCACCCAGGAAGCTGCTAGCCACCCTGCCCACCCGGACCTCCTCCCGCTCCCAACTGTATGAGCTATTGTGCACTTTCATTGGCAACTTTACGGTAATCAGAAAGTACCGTTGACAATTGTGCTCGAGATCGCACTGGCCACCTTATATGGCAACTTAAAGGATTACCGTAAGTATGGTCGTTGCAAGATGTTTCTGAAACTAGAACTGCAAATAGCAATAGAACAATAGTGGGGGCCATGTGCCAATGGTCCAAGAAACAGGCAACGATTTTATCATCTCATTTCTACTGAAAACATGAGTTCTAAACCAAAAATCAGGTGGTGTCTTTTTTCAGTATTTATTTGTCAGATCAGGTGCTCTAGGATTCTGGATTGTAGATCTGAGCGGTCATATAATTGATAACAACATTAGGAGAAAACGCCCAACAGGTTAAGCTTTTCAGAACGATTACAAAATTGGTGCATATCAGGGTGTGAAACAAACATAAATCAATCAAGGACTTTTAAATAACAAAACTAAAGAAAGAATGGGACCAAAAGAAAGACTGCAGTCGATTATAGAAAGGGGGGGCCCTGATCTACAAATATAGGTGATTCTTTCGACAATTTGGTTACTGACAAGAAAGTAACTGCAGAAGAACACTGTCGAAATGGGGCCAAACCGCCAGAGTCTACCAAGGTCCAAGGCTAAGAAAATAAGGTCTAGTAGCATAACAGAATTGTACTTCATTACAGAATAAAATAGTGTTTCTATCAAACTTTGACTTAAAGCACACCAGTGACCTAATTCAGAGCCGCACACGAGTTACTAATTAAGTAATTATACAAGTGGGCCTTTAGATTCAAGAAATTCAGTTTTTAGAATAGCATTGAAGCATAGGATATCTCAAACTCAGATGGTAGTGCATAACAGACGGCAGTAAATCTAATCTAAGCGATATCCTGTACCCTGATCGTCTGCAGTTGTTCTGCTTTCGGTGATGCACTGCTGTTCTTCATTATCCATGCCAGTTTGTATGCAGTCTGCAGGCAGACTGTACTCCAATTTTTTGTCAGGGATCCAAATCCAAGTTGGCGTCTTCCATAACCTTAGATTTTTGTACCAATTGTAGTCTTTAGAGGATCCAGGTTCATCGAACCCTCCATTCCAGGTTTTGGCCAGATAGTTCAAGCTGTAATACGGGGACACGTAAGTATCAGCGCTAACTCCAATCTGACGGCAAACAGAGACAACATGAGAGCAGGGCTTGTGATGCAGCTGCGGCTTGTTGCAAGAACATTTGGCAATTTTTCTTGTCACGCAGCTTTGAGATTTTTTAGCGCTACGGATGTAGACTGATTTCAGTTGAACAATGTACTCTTATGCCTAAGCTGAACCTTAAACGTTTTATCTGTGTCCCCTAAAAAATGATTGATATCCTTGGTGTTCATGTGGATCACTTGATGCGTCTGGGATTTTTGCATTTTGGCATTCATTTCATCCTGGATTTGCTCAGGAAATTTCATCAAAGGGTTGGCCAGTGCTTTATTTGCTGCAGCATTTCTATTGTTGAAGCACTCCTCCATCCACAGGAGTGTCTTCGCTACCATTCCGCCAAGTGGAAGGCACTGTATCCCCTTCAATACATGGTTGTTATTTAGATCTGCCATATCAATGCCCATGATACTATACCTAGCCCCCATACTGTCATGCAACAGTGACCACTTCTCCATTGATTTTGGATGAATCCATTCAGAAAACAATAAGCTTATGTTGCTTCTGCTCTCATTGGAACCATTTCCAACCTCATCATGCTCAATTGACTGCTGCATTTCTGCGCTAGCGCCACCTTCTCTCTCAGCCATGTATTTTAATGTGAGCTCGTCCAGCTCCTTCCAGATTTTAACAAACTTACTCTGTCGGTTCTGCTGACAAAGTCTCTTGAATATCATCATCAGCTTCTTGTCTCCAAAATGTGCCAAGAAAGTTTCAGCAAGGTGGTGCACGCACCACCGGCTCCTCATGTCTCTCCATGGGTGTGGTTCCTGCTGATTACTCTGAAGGTCCTCTATAGCATCCAGCAACTCCCTTTTGTAGTCATGTATAATGCAGACGCCAGATCGCTCCTTTACAACTGCTCGTTTCAAATTCCTAAGAAACCACAGACAGCATTCCTTGCTCTCACTCTCAACAACAGCAAATGCCACTGGAATGTAGTTGTCATTAGCATCTAAGGCAAGGGCAGTCAACAGCACCCCTTGATATTTCCCACATAGTGGCAGGCCCTTAACACAAAGCACAGGGCGACATGACACAAAACCTTGTATGCATTGTGCAAAAGCCCAAAATATACGGTGGAGAACTCGTAAGTCTTTACAGTCTGTAACATCTGTATCCATAATGTCTACAAAATGATGGTTGTTTCTTCTGTATCCTGTTATCTCCTTAAGTAACTTTGGTGCATAGTCGTATGATTCATAGAAGGTACCAAATTGCAACTCCAATGCCTTCTGTTTTACCCTCCATGCACCAGCACGACTGATCTGGTTTCCATATATTTCAGCAAAGTTTGCTACAATTTCTGTGGTTGTCATTGCCGGGTTTTTCTGGAGGTAGTAAGAAATGCGGCAGGCATGCCACTCACATGACAAAGATTCTTCCTCAGGCAACACATGTGTAAACGTGTGTGGAAAGTTGGCACCTATTGCCACTTGAGAGCGAGCATCATTACCGGCTTTGAACAAACTTTTGCAGTGTTTGATTTCAGAGCAGTCAACATACAGTAATAACTTTGGCATCCCAGCATTTCTTCTATTCACTTTATTGACATAAAAGACCCATCTAGCATCACTTATCAAATCGTAGCACTTCCACGGCCAATCCAGATCAACGAGGGGGCAATAATCTTCTAAATCATCTTCTAAATACTCTATGAAGAACGCCTTAATCTCGAGATCTTGTGTTTCTGGATGCAGCCCCAACAATTTGATTATCCAAAACTGCAGATCCACCAGTGACATTGACCGTGGCTGCAGTAGCTCGCTGACAACGTGCTCGCATTCTTCCAAGTCTCTTGGTCTCATGTGCCTAGGTTCTTCTGCTGCTGCGTAGTACACATAAACCTGATTCGTCCCGTAATCCTGCACCAAACGATGACATATTCACAACCATGCATCAAACTGATGTAGTATTTGAGGACATCAGTGGACGGCAGGTTCTAATTTGAAATCAAGCTTTTTTGCCCCCACTGGTCAAGATAGTTCTCTAGCCCCAACAACAAAAGAACCAATCGAACAAGCAAGCAGGAGGCAAAGTCCAAATGATATGTTTGGAGAGGGGGAATGGCTGCGAGCCTGTTACACGGCAACGGTACAAACCTTGGGAGGCTTTCGAGCCTTCTTCTTCGGTGCAGCGGCGGTCCCTGGCCCCTTCCGCTTCCTCGAACCGGAGGAGGCCGCCGCTGCGCCCTTCCGCTTCCTCGAGCCGGAGGTGACCCCGCGGGCCTGGGCCTGAGCCTGGGAGTAGCAAATGTGCATGCTTCACTTCAGGAAAAAGCGAGGCAATGACCAAGCGGAAGGGACAAAGGGTGGCAGGAGCCAGGAGGAACTTACAGGGTCGGGGCCGGCGACGGAGGAAGCGGAGGCCGAGCCGTCGCCGCCCGCCATCGAAGAATGCCTCCGCCAGCAGCCGCCGCGCCCGCCGCGGAAGGTTTCCTTGCTCTCTCTCTGAGGGTTTCCTTGCTGGTAAGGTGAGACCGTGATATGGGCGACACCGAGCGAGGCAGTGGGTGGTTTGGAGCGAGAGAGACTTGCGTTGGGGAATGGGAAATTGGGAATGGTTTTCCCTCCATCGGCCTCGTTTTCCCGCCATTTTCTAGTCGCGGCCAGGCCGCAATGAACCGTCGGATGGGCCCGTTGATAACTGGTGTTTGGGCTCTGGATCTGGTGTGCTTCACGTAGCAGCCCTATTTCAACGATACATATTTCCTCGGACTCAAAATAAATGTTCACCTAGGTGGTACCCGCGCGATGCCGCGGAAATTTTTTAAATAATATCTAAAAACAATAAATTGATTGTATAGTAATATTTTTTTTGCAAACGATATTATACATGATTCAATATTAAATTTGAAAATAGAAACACTAAGGTAATTGCATGGATACTATTGATAATAGAAGACCGGTGAATGATATCTACTGTGCGAATTTTATAGCATTGCACTCGCAACAACCATGGATGATATTGGTTATAGAAGATCCATGGATGACATAAATGGATAGTCCTAGTGGATGGATGACGTGGCAAGCTTGCATGTTGAGAGAAATCTGTAGTGGGGAGCTTTGTATGATTAGATACATATTCTCTTCGTCTCAAAATCAATATTTATTTAAAAAATTTAGTAAATGATCGTTACCCCTCAGGTAAAAGTTCAACGGACCAGCCTCATGTTCCGTTGCGCTTGAGCCGGCCGTTTTCTTTTCTCGCCGCACGCGAGGAAGGCTGCGCTGGGCTTATCGAGCGGTCGTGCAAGGTAGCTTAGGGCTCATTAGGCCTATTACAGCTTCTTCTTCCTCTCGTCCCATCCTTCACCGCCGCCGCCCCAGCCGGTGGTTTGCGCGCCGCCACGCCACCCGTCCATCGTCCGTCTTCTTCCCCGCCCTTTCTAATATGGCGGCATGCCGCCGCCGCCTCTTCCTCCTCGTCACACAGCCCCGCCCTTGCCCGTTCGTCCACAGCCCCGGCCGGCGGCGGCTGCACCGCCCGCCCGCCATCCAGCCCCGCTCTTTCTAACCCGGTGGGCTCACCGCCTCCGCACCGCCAGTCCCTGCCCACCGCTTGTCCGGTCCCGCCCGTCGCCGCCAGACCTTCACTTCACCCCACCTTCGGATGGTGCTGTGTGCCTATCACACCAAGCACCCCTCCTCCAAACTTGCCTTGTGTAAGCACATCTTCCAAGCAAAGAACTTGCATTGCATCTCATTGATGCAGCCGCCTGGTCCGCCAATGGGAAGAACTGGAACCCATTGAAGAGGGCAAGGTAAGTTGAGGAAGCAGTGTGCTGACCATCCGAAGTCCATTTCCAAATCCATTTACCGGCTGTTTGGGTGGCTTAGACTTTGAAATTGGAATCTACCCTCAATGCCGAAGCGGTATTCGCTTAACTGTGCCCCCTCGCCCTCCAATACAGAGCCGTGACCCTCTGTATTGGGCGGAATTGGGGACGAGCGGGCGAGGGTGCGAGCTGCGCCCTCTTCCCCGTGTCCGGTGGCTCGTGGGGATCCTTCCTCGTCTCGGATGAGATGTGGGCGGTCTTCTCAGGTAAGCTGGAGGCGAAGAAGATGCTACAATCATATGCCACGGTGTGGACATCCAAACATGAATTGGTATTCACCAGTTTATTTGATTCCATCTAGCAATTTCATCTACATCCAAACAATGACTTTGGTATTATAACCTAATGTCAATGCCAGGCTGATTTGGCATTCAACTCAATTCAATGCCAAGGCTTCCAATATCGACATCCAAACGGAGCCTTATCATCAACCCCCGACATCGTCTACTAAACCCGATGTCAACTGTGGAACAGTTGGGAAGCATCTTTACTTGGTCACTGAGTACAGATTTGACAGCCTTCTCCACTGGATCATTTTCACCTTCAGAGATCATTCGGACAGTGAGACCGATACTTTTGACAGATGAAAGGTGACTGATGCCAAGCTCTAAACTGCCATATGTTGATTGCGCTTTGTCAGCATTGAATCCGAGCCTAAGCCATTCCAGCATTCGCATGCCTCCTTCAAATACCAAACCAGGTCCGTCTATATTATAGAATTGGAAGCATGTTAGACATGGGAATGCACCGTGACTGATGACGAGTCCATCATCGGTAACTTGCTTCACGTCAAGGTATAGGAAACGAATGGCAGGCAAATCCCCAAGAATGCGTAGATATTCCGTTTCCATCTTTTGAACAAGTATATCCAAGTAGGTGAGATCACAGAGACAGGAATTAATCCATTTTGGAAACCTCAAGTATTTACTGATATGAATAAACTTCTGGAGGCGGTGTGGAGGAGGGCACCATGAATCCACAAAACAATCTCCACCACCAACGTTGTCATAAATATAGACACAACGAAGGGTGTTTCCTCCAAGTTTGCAGAGGGCTGACAGCAAAGATTCCTTTCTAGTTCTCAGATCACTTGTGCTGCCCCACATGAATGTCACTCGGAGCACCCTCAACTTGCTCAAAAGTGCTAGATCCTCTCCAAAATTTATGGAGCAGTTGCAGCCATCAAGATTCCCCAACACCTCAAGGGATTCCATGTTACCAAAACCATCTGGCATGATGAGTTCGTACCCAACAAGACGCATCAATCGCTTGAGCTGAACAATACTTTCTGGCAGCAGTGTTACTTTAGCTCCGCTTAAATCGAGAGTCTGCAGGTGCTGTAGGTTCCCAATTTGGGCCGGTAGCATGACACCCATTGCTCCAGCGAACCTCAGATATCTCAGATGAAATAAACTTAAAATGTAATCAGGATAAACAATCCAATAATCATCTGAGATATCTGAGTTCCAAAGTATAGGACCATCGAACCTCAGATACCTCAATTCCTCCAGATCTAACACCCGAAGAACAGGTAGATCCAAAACAGGAGGCATCGTCCAGCCTCCAACATTGCATATACTAATTGAACGGAGATGAGACAGATTCATGGTTCCTCGAAAGATTGCTACTGCATGTATTGGATTGTACCAGACAGAGAGCCGACGAATCCTTCGATCTGAAGATGTAAGGCCCTGGCTATCCAACATAGTTACAAAATTTTCTTCATCTGACCGAGCGATGAGGAAGTTCAATACGATATCGTGGACTCGACATCCTTCTTCTACTACATACATTCCATATCTTGGAACCAAGGTTATGGTTTAGTAGCTAACAAGCTAGCTAGAGTAACAATAGCTAGTGGCAAACCATCACATTTCTCAATTATCTCATTTTTAATCCCCTCCAGTTGAACAGGAAACTTATCTTCAGCGCAGAAAATCCTTTTCAGAAATAAATTTTCAGAATCACTTCTGCTAAGAGGTTTAATTTGATAGACGGAGCCTTCATCTGAAGTGCAGCAGAACTGACCTATACTGTTGACGCGTGTTGTCATGATTATTCTGCTTGTCTGGGCATTTTTAGGAAGAGCACATTGTATGGTTTCCCATGCTAATTTTGTCCAAAGGTCATCAATCACAACAAGATACCTGTAAGTAAGTTTGTTAAGAAATGAAAATCACTTTTGCAATAAATGCAACAGAACTTTGCATAATAATGTAATAATGTTACAGGAGTTTACAGCGCTGGCATTCTTTGATCAATCCCTAGCTCTGTTTCCAGTAGCATATTTCCTGGCTTGTGTACCATAAAGAACGAGTGCATTGCCGTGATGATGGACTAATTAAAGGGTTCTTTGAATTTCATAGTTCTAGCTTTGGATTGCTGTCGTGCAAAACTGTGAGTTATTGTCGTGTAAAAAAATCAGAGTAATTAATGGCTGGGCAGGAGTATATGGTGTACCTGCTAATAACCACTAAAAGATCCTCAAATTTTCTAAAACGGGCATGCATACTGAATAAACCAGAAAGAAAAAGATAAAGTAACCTTGTATTTTCAAGATATGATCTTATTTGGTCGATCAGTAGTTGGTCGCTGCAAGATCCCATTGCCATTGATCCTGGAACTCCAGTTTGATATTGCAACTCCCGCAGAAGGTTATTCATGTTGGGCTTTTGCGACACGGATACAAAAGCTACACAAGAGAATTGACCCTTGATTTTCTCATACACCTGCTTAGCGAGTGTGGTCTTGCCCGAACCTCCAGGTCCAACGATGGAGACAACCCTCCGTCCCTCCTCTGGGTTCTTGCTGACAAGCCGACCAATAATCTCTTGGCTTGGTTTTTCTATGCCCACAAGTTTTTCCACCTCCACATAGAGTGCCTGTAACCGAGGATCGATCTCCATGTGTGAGATGCTAGATTTGCCCTCTTCAATCTTGTATCTTCCTGTACGCTGGTATGCTTCGTTCACAAGAACATGGAGGTCTTGGGTCTCCTTAGCAAACTTGTGGCGGTAGCGTAGTTTCTTGAGCTTCCGGATCTTCTTGCGGAAGAAGCTCTTGATCCCGGTGGGGGTGTCAGCCCATTCATGGTCGACGTGGTGGGTGAAGAGATCGATGCTATCCTCCATGTCGTAGGCCAGCTCGCGCATCTCCGCCACCCAGGCCTTCACCTGCACGTCGGGGCTCTGCATGGCCGCGTGCTTCTCCAGCGCCAGGTTGATAGCCGTCAGCTCTTTCCTGAGCTGCTCCAGCTTCTTCCTCGCGTTCTTGAGATCGCTGTACTTCTTCTCTATGAGGTTAGTGAGCTTACCGAGCACGGGCCTCATCACCCCCGTCAAGGCACTCACCATGATCTCCTCCCCAACTCCTCCCATCTTCAGATCTTCCCCTTTCACGATTGATCCTCCCCTCTCCTCCTCCCACTCACATTATCATCGGATCTTGAAATTTGGGACTAGATTTGGGCAAGAAGCAGCTCGTGTGTGGTTAGATACAGAAATAGGACTCTACTATCGATGTGGACTAGTATACTGATAGAAGGACGGGCAGACGCAAACCCAAAGCGCACTCGCCGAAGTCTTAGTCAGGTGCCGGGTCAAAGTCAAAATTTGTTGGTGGACATACTTAACCATATGTTTTGCCGCGAACTATTAAAAAAAGAAGGTTTTGCCATAACACGTTCTTCAAATATAGATGTTATACAGTTTAATTAAATATAAAATAGAGTGTGGTGTTCGGTAGCATTTTGACATATTTGAAGAGAGTGTGTTGTGGTAAGACCTTTCTTTTTCTAGTGGCATGTGCCAAAAGTCACGGTTGGGTGATGTCCACTAGCTAATTTTGCACTTGCTCAACTACTGCTCCACATCAAGCAGACCAAGTCTGCCCAATCAATTTGCACGACTATTACATCAACCAGACCAAGCTGGTCCCTTCCGCTTCCTCGAGCCGGAGGTGGCTGCCGCTGCGCCCTTCCGCTTCCTCGAGCCGGAGGTGGGCCCCTTGGGAGCATGCTTCACCTTCACTTCAGGAAAAAGCGAGGCAGCGACGCGACCAAGGCGAGGGACAAAGGGTGGCAGGGGAACTTACAAGGTCCGAGGGGGCGGGCGCGTCGCCGGGGCCGGCGACGGATGGAGCGGAGGCCGAGGCGTCGCCAATCTTGAAATTGGGGACTAGATTTGGGCAAGAAGCAGCTCGTGTGTGGTTACTGGTTAGATGCAGCAATAATGGACTCCACTATCGATGTGGACCGGTACGTATGTTGCTAGAAGCACGGGCAGACGCAGACCCAACGCGCACTCGCCGAAGTCTTAGTCAGGTGCCGGGTCAAAGGCCAAATTTGTTGGTGGACATTTACTTAACCATATGTTTTGCCGCGAAGTCAGGTGACGGGTCAAAGGCAAGACCTTTCTTTTTCTAGTGGCATGTTGCAGAAGTCACGATTGAGTGATGTCCACTAGCTAATTTTGCACGTGCTCAATTACTGCTCCACATCAAGCAGACCAAGTCTGCCCAATCAATTTGCACGATTATTACATCAAGCAGACCAAGCTGGACCCTTCCGCTTCCTCAAGCCGGAGGTGGCCCCCTGGGAGTAACAAATGTAAATGCTTCACCTTCACTTCAGAAAAAAGCGAGGCAGCGACCAAGGCGAGGGACAAAGGGTGGCAGGGGGAACTTACAAGGTCCGAGGGGGCGGGCGCGTCGCCGGGGCCGGCGACGGATGGAGCGGAGGCCGAGGCGTCGCCGCCCGCCATCGAAGAACGCCTCCGCCTGCCGCCGCCGCGGAGGATTTCCTCCCTGTAAGGTGTGACCGACAGACCGTGATATCTCGGCGACGGCGAGCGAGGACTTTCGAGCGACTTAGCGTTGGGTGAATGGGAATGTTTTCCCTCCGTCGGCCTCGTTTTCCCGCCATTTTCCGGTCGCACGTTGGGCCGCAATGCATCGTCGGATGGGCCCGTTGAAAACTAATGTGCATGGGCCTGTTAGGAAGCTTCCGGCGGCCTCCGGCGTCTGTGGTTGTGTTTGGGCTCGGAACCTTTGGGCTCTGGCTGCTGCTTTGCGTTCGCAACCCTAATGGGCCAGTCATTCTATTGTCACCCGTTCGCCGTACATTTATCTTGGGCGCAAATATTTGCGCAAATTTTCGAACAGAATTTTTTAGTATGTGCGAATGCCGGCCGAAATGAGTAAAAGAAACCCTCAAATTTAAGTTAGCAAAAAGAAAATAAGTCTTCAGAAATTACAAAATATATAGGCTCAAAGTCACTTTGGATATCAGCAATTCTAGAATTGAAATATATAAACCAACATCGCCCCACAGCGGCCGTAGGTTTCTTTGCACAATATGAAGACACAGTGAACATTGAGATACAGACACGAGAGACACCAGACCCTTTTCACTCTATAAATCTATATAATCTATATTCAACACCCATCCAAGTCTAGACAGAAACAAGCGTGGTGTCAGGAGAGCAGAGTGTTGGGGTCATGAAAACTCTATCAAGGGGATGATCAGCAACTACATACAAAAACAGGTAAATGTACGACAAACTAACATTATCGACCAAAACAACTTGTCGCCGAAGACAAGAGACCAGAAGAGATGAATTTCAATCCACTAGATCCTCCGGGGAAGTAGGATATGGTATAGTACGCAAGGGCCAGAACCTGGATCATCAAGAGAGAAATGGGTGAGTCTGAAAAGCGCCACTCAGATGAGAATATGAGATATTGCAGTTTTGCGGACCATACAAACGACAGCAAATGATAACATTGTATTGCTCGATAGTTAGAAAAAAGTAGGGAAGTGATTTTTTTTTTATCAGAGGGCCCTTCCCCTTTGAAGAAGATGCTGATTATTAGCAGCCTGTGGTAAATGTGTTATAAATGGAAAGTACACCTAATTCACTAATACAATAGACCTCTTGCAGTATAGCAAATTTTGAACAAACATAGACGAGTCAACAGTTGCATTGGTGAAGGATATACCTGAAGGACTGAGAAGATAACAGAGAGGAAATAGCTGTGAAGCACCATAGAAACATAAACCGTACCGACCATGCATCCAATAAATCCCACTGAGAATGGTAGCCTCTGAAGAGGAAAGCAGACAAAATTCTTCATCAGAAATCATGTGCTTTCAGTGTTGCCACATATTACAGCTATTTAAGGTTTGGGGCCAAGGCTGGATTTATTTCCATTATCTAAAAAAAATTACAGCTATTTAATGAAATTAAGGCAGTAGAATAACAATTGATAACTTCTACAGAAACAAAAGAAAAAGCTCTGGCTTCATCATATATTTTCTATTTGTTACCAATAGTATGCATTGACCCTCGCTTGCACAACTGAACCAGAGAAGTACCCATTGACGTGCACCCAACTGACTTGAATTACAAATTAGAAAGTTCAACCTTGCATAAGTGGGAAAAGATGGTGATAGAGAAACATGTGGAACTGATGAGGATTTGCAATGTTTTATGTTAAAGCACTAAGGACACATATAAAAGTAAGTAAAGTGGCCTTATCAATCGTTTGTTCAAATTGATGATGATTTTCCCTCTGAACTGCTTGTTTGAAATTTTTTGTTTTCTTTCTTGTACAAAATAATCTATATAGGAAACAGGAGGATAAGGAGCCCTTAACTTTAATTGCTCAAAAGAGAAGCAATGCACTAAAACATGCAACAATTCAAGGGGATGCTAAAAAGGAGCAGTTTAGTGGTAGTAACCACAGAAAAGCTACAACTGATTCTAGCGGAATATTCATTGCTAGGCATGGAACAAATGTTCGGTGTCAATCAATAACAGTTCTTTTGCTGCTTGCAGACAGCCATATATTACAACTTGTTTCCATATGTTACAAAATGTTTAGTGCTGAACTCCTTTTAAAATTATGGTACATTTCTGTGTAGAGTTAAAAATTTGTAGTGGTATCTAACCGACCACCACCAACAAATTCTGACCAATATAACCAAGCCATACTGATGCCTAGCTGGTTTAAGGTTTCAAGGTCTGGAAATTTTTGTAAAACAGTTTCTAAACCCAATTCGTCTGCCCTGTCATAAGCTTAGAACAGATTATAGCAGCAACAGCATACCACTCTCCCAAAGGCTAAACTGAGACTTAATTGGAGGAAAACGTAGAAGCAACACTAGTGTGGAGCTCATTGCATTACCTCCTTGGAAGTCATGTGGGCTAGCTGGTTGGCTGGCCCCTTGAGCGCGAAGAGCGAGGCGATGATGAGCGCGCATCCGAGCGTGAAGCAGATGGCGAACTTCTGCGGCATGAGCACCATGACGGGGAGGAAGAGCGCGAAGGCGATGAAGACGAAGAAGATGCCGGTGGCGAGGAAGAGGCCGAAGTACATGAGCGCCTTCCCCGAGGGGAAGCTGCTGGTCGCGCTCTGGAAGCTCCCCGGCAGCTCCCGCACGCCCTTGGTCACCCTGCGATGGTCAGATCAGATCCGGTAAGGGGGAGGGGGGACTGGATCTGAGGATTCGGGGTTGGGAGTGGGGGTGGGGTGGGATGGGACGACGAAATGGGAGCTCACGAGCTGAAGGTGCCGGAGACGGTGTCGTTGGCGGTGCGGACGGCGGCCTCGATGTCGAAGGGGAGCGGGGAGGAGGAGGAGGCGTCGGAGCGGGTGGCGGCGTAGGAGTTCCAGTCGGCGAGTAGGGACGGCTGCGACTCGCTGGCGGCGGCGGAAGAGGCGGCGGCGCCGCCCGTGAACCAGGCCTGCGCCGTCTTGTGCATCGCGACGGCTGATTCGGCGGCGGCGAGGGTGGTGCGGGGCGAGCGGCGGCGGGGAGCGGAAGGAGATGGGAGGAAAACGACGCGAGCCTTCTGAATTGGTTTTCTTAAAGCTGAAGATTTTAGTTTATCATATTGACAGTGTTTTCCCAAAATTTCGCTATGTCTGGTCACATCACATCAAAATATGACGAGACAAATCTTTCAAAGTAGTTAGTCATGATACGACAACAATTATCACAAATAAAAAAAAAATACTACAGCACGCTATAGTGTGTGATATAACTTTTGTACCATCTTTTCACCGGATTTAAACACAACCTTTGTACCTATTATTAGGGAAGGGAAGGCATGCAACGAAGCTTCGAAACAGTGAAACTGATGAGGCTGAAGCCAGAATTTTTTTATTTTATTTATTATTTTTAAAATTTAGGATCGAAAGAATGAGATTTGTCCCGTCGGTCTATAATAATCCTTGCATTTTGAAAACCAAAAACATTACTATTGATCGTGGAAACAAATCCTGCTTAACCTTATTACTTCACGAAGTGGTAGTTGAGTGGCTTGGTTGCAACATTCAAACAAAGAACAACGATAAAAGGCAGCGAGGCTTTAAATTCATATATTTTTCTGCTCCCCTAGCCGGAGCATGTAGGGCCGAGCTAAAGAAAAATAAAAACATGATCAAAATTTAGGCGCAATAAATACTAGTTTGGGCCTGTGCACGTCAAATGTATGTTTGGGCCGTTAGTTCCGTCCACGCCCATGTGGGCTGTTTGTGCCAAGAAGCAGTGCGCCAGCCCAGACACCTTCCGAAAAATGGAAACAACACGTGGGAGATTTTGAGAAAAAAATGGCGATCGAAACTGATTTTGGAAACCAGCTGCAAATTTGCAACGGTCAAACTTGGAGCTTATCCAGTACAAGTTTCTTCAGAAAATGGGGCAGCTAGTCTTATGCTTTCAGTCTACAAATCCAGGACGTAGCAATTAATAGACTTCCTCGTGCGTAACTGCATTGTTCGCTAGCTCTGGGAGATTGGAGCCTCAACCTCTCATCACTGTGCAGTTCCGGTACACAGATGCACAGACACAACGAGTTAGTGACAGCATGCATGCCGTGAGCTGATATCCTGCCTTATGTGCACGCTAGCTTTTCTTGCAGTTCAAAATTAAACGCAGGCTCTCGCGAGAGCAAAACTAGGGAAGCTTGTTGTTTTTTCCTGCCCAAATTCTGTTTTTATCGGGAGCAATAGTAGATTGTCGGATCCGGAACATTTGATGCGGTGATGCTCGTTTTTCAGATGCCTTGGTGTGATGGTTATCAATAATCATTCAGCACGAACCGTAAAAGCACTATTATGGAAGGTCGAATCATATCACAATCACTACATCTGATCTCTAAGAGCAACTCCAGCCATAACCCTTAAATCAGGCCCTTCAAATATCACATGGGGGCTTCATCTATTTTTTATGGGTCTCAAAACTTGTTTCAACTCCAACAACAACTCCTAAGAATGGAGGCCTCCCAGAGACCCCCCAGGAATGGAGGGGGGATAAATTTGAAGGCCTCCCTAAAATACGGGGTCAAGAAAGGGCCCTGCTGGAGTTCAACTTTTTTATTTGGCCCTCTAAATTTAACTCGGGGGCTTGTTTTAGAGGGTCTGCTGGAGTTGCTCTAATCCAATTCACTCGGAAGGTAAAGCTAAGTTAGTGCGGCAGAAGATTAGTCGACCATCACAAACAGCCGCCGCTTCTTTTCATTTTCTTTTTTACATTCTCACAAGCAAGAGATGCGATGCAAGAATCAACATGCATGGTATGTATGTATAATGCATGCATGCATGCATGCATCTCAATATCTCATGCATCTACCGTGACGCAAAACGGCAAAGGCGAAAGCAACGGAAATGGCTATCATCCGTTCATCACAATTCACAATCACACCCGGCTCCCAAAAGTGATTAAAAAAAAGTGCCCTGCTTTACACGGATGCATGCACACTAGAGCCGCCGCACCGCTTTTTTTCTTTCTTTCTTTTTTTGGCCTGAAATATGTAGTAGTCGAGAGAAGAGAACCCGAGAGCGACGTGTGCCGGACACAGGACAGCACGAGTATAACGAGCGACACCGAGCGTTTGACAACTACGGCATCCAAGCGTGCGCCATGAGCCCATGAGTCCATGACTCTACAAGAAGGACCGCATTAACGCGCGACCCGTCGCGCATAAAACCAATAGCACGACCCCTGTTCAACGGAGACCCCTTTTCACCTGTCAGAAGCAATCATGCGCATGCAAATAAAGTGGCGCATGCAAACGGAGCCGAGCCCAGGGTAAAACAATTCACGCGAAAGAAAACAGGTGGATGTGCTGATGTCATCGCATTTACTTAGTTTCATTTCCTTTGGATGGTGATAACTTTACCATAAAGCGTTCGTTTTCGAATCCGTTTTCACTGTTACGTTCTTCATGATTTATCTACAAAACAAGACCCACTTTTGTAACACCCAAAATACTCAAATTTAAAATTTTTGGCATTTAAATTAATTATTTAATGCTCTCACCTATTTTATAAAGGCTAAATAATAATTTTCTAAAATTTAAAATCAAATATAAGTGATAGAAACATTTATTGTTGCATTCATGCTGCTGCATTTATTTTTGTATTGCTTGTGATTCAAACAAGAATTTAAATATATTTAAATTCAAATTTGAATCACTTTGGGATAGGACTCAGTTTAGATTTACATAATAAGGGTTTTGAGATTGACTTAGTCTATTCAGTGAATAGGCGGATCGAACTCAAAGCTAGGTGTAAAGCGGTAAGGCATTACGCTGTGGTCAATCTGAAGATATAGAGTAGGTACCGAACCGGAGTCAGAGTGAACAAGCGGTATTTCATTCAGTCAGCTTGGCTTTTCTATAGTTGGCCTTTTTGTCTACCTTCTTGAGTCAATGTCACATTGCTCCATTCCGGTCTTCAGTAAGTCTGTGTTAGGCTTGCCTTGGGAAAAGCTCTTTCTTCGATCCCGTAAACGAGAAATAGTTCATTTCTTACTTTCTTTGTGATGAGCGAGCCGTCAAATAATCGATATTTGTCGTAAATGGGAAGCATCAAAGCCAAGTCTTCAGTCTTATGGTTCTTCGTCCTAATGTTCATCAGCTCCTTTCTTTGGCAGAGAAGGGAGAATGCTTTTCACAAGAACTGTATTACCATATTTTCCTATTTCACTTTTTGGGCTTTTCTGACAGCTTCAAGTTCTCCACCCAATTCCTGATACATATTGGTATTACTGGTACTGCTGTACTTGAATGAATTTTCTAGAAATATGAAAACCAGAACACACAGATGATGCCTAGGGATGAAGGAGACTCGAGATCTTGGCTTTCACCTGGGTACCGTGTAGAGGAGCCTGACGCCAAGGCACGTGGAGGATAAGAAGAAAGAATATGAGGAGCGTAGCCGAGAATCTGAAAGTAAGCCCGCGGCCTTTCGAAAGCCTAGAGTGACAGGAAGAACAGAACCCAATAGCGAGAAGTAGGTACGTACCTCAAGTCAATTCAGTTAAGTAAGGTAGGAAAGACTAGCTAGGATTGAAAATAGTTAAGCAGTCAAAAAAGAGACTTAATGAACTAGCCTATCTGCCAACCTACGAGTCAAGTACGGGATCAGATCTCATAGTTTCATAACTGAATAGGAAGTCGACTTTTCTTTACCACTCTCATCAGCACTGAAGGGTATTGTTCAGAAGAAGAAGAGAAATCGAACAACTGTTACTACTGTACCCTATTTGTTATTCTTCAACTACAACTACCGCGCCCGAAACTGCAACTCCTACTTTGCGTTTCGTTTCTGTCCTTGCAGCTCCTTCATCTTCAACTGTCCCCCCTGAGCCTTTTTCTGGGACTGTGCCTTCCTACCCTATACAGTTGGTCAATAAGCTACCTCCCCTCCTCGATGACGACAGTTACCCGCGGAACTAATAGGAAGAGCTGCTAGAGATAGAGGAATACGAAATGGTTATGCCAATTGTTAGCCATAGTGAAAGTAGGAGAACGAAGCCTTATATTCTCAGCTCAATCCCTTGCTTATTGAAATCCTATGCTTGTTTGAACGCGCTGCTCAATATCCCTTGCTTCTTTGTCGGCGATTTTGCTTGGGGGATCCAAATACATACACGGCTAGTAGAGTTTATGAATGCCCCTAATTCACTTGAATATGTGAAGGAAATGAAATCACTTTTATGCTCTAAGGTCAAGAAGTTTCTTAGCATTTATGCTATGGGGCGGAGCGTTGCTGTTATAATTGAATCTAATTACTAGTTGCTAGTGCCTAGTTGTACCGATTCCTTCAGTTCAACTGTGATCAGTTTATCCGGTGGGAACAGAATTCATAGTTGGACAGCGAAGATAGAATTCATAGTTTGTTGTGAACACGCTTTCGATATCATATAGAATGTATTTTTTTGAGCGCCCTTTCGCTCAAAGAAGCGTGATTCAATGCTGCGCTATTTCCGACAAGAAGGAAAAGATGATCCCACCTCCAGCTTCTGTGACGTCTTAACCTCTTTCTTAGGGAAGTAATGAAGATGGCATCGAATAAGCTCTTTGATCTTGATGCAAGTTTGCAAGTGAAGAAGAATGCTTGAGATTCCAAGTAAGGGCATTCTCTCCATTATGGAGCTAGGCTAGATAGGACTCAGTTTAGATTTACATAATAAGGGTTTTGAGATTGACTTAGTCTATTCAGTGAATAGGCGGATCGAACTCAAAGCTAGGTGTAAAGCGGTAAGGCATTACGCTGTGGTCAATCTGAAGATATAGAGTAGGTACCGAACCGGAGTCAGAGTGAACAAGCGGTATTTCATTCAGTCAGCTTGGCTTTTCAGATGTGTATAAGAGACAGTTGGTAACTCGTTCTA
>OAMR01000052.1:2014840-2038600 GCA_900205405.1 Echinochloa crus-galli
CCTTCGTTATTTAAATCTCAACCGCCCGATTCTGACCCAATGGCCCACAGCGCGCCACGTCCCAGGTCAACGCCCGGGTACCGGTCAGCGCCGGCACTTTTGTTAAAGAGCCCTCCTGTTTTCTGTTAATTAACCCGCGGTCCATTTTAATTCAAAAATAATTGCAAATAAGTCCTGTTTTATTCGTTTAAGCCCCTGATCTTTTTAAAAATTGAACCCGCGGTCCAACCCTTGTGTTTTTGCATGTTAGCCCTCCTGTTTTAATACGAAATTACGTATAGGTCCTCGGTTTTTCACAGATTAGCCCCTGGAAGTTTCAGAAACTTGCCAGCAAGTCCCTGAACCTTAGAAACGCTGTAGATTTCACGTTTTAGCTCCGATTAGCGTGATTCTTGCGCTCATGTGTTCGTAGCGACGTGTAGAATATTTCTAGCTCCTGTTTTTGTACTGTTTTTACTGTTTGGTGTACTGTTCTAATAGATTTAATTTGTTTGCATGTAATGATTGCTTTGGAATGCGTGCGTGATGATCGTGTCCAGTCGGTGAGCCCGTAGCGTTGGACTTCGAGTACGTTGAGGACGTGCCGGAGCAGGAGTTTCAGCAGCAGCCTTACTCCGAGGAAGGCAAGTTATAGCACGGACAATCCTTGCTACCTACTCACTCTTTTAATACACTGTTCATTACATACGCATGTGTCTAATATTGTTTACCATTAAGGTTATTCCTAGCATTTATTTCCCTGTCCTTGTATTCCTATGGGTTTATGCATATGGGTAGTATTTTGCTAGGCGCAACTACTGTCACTTTTACTTAATTGTTAATATTGACTTAATGGTCCACTTCAATCTTAATGTTAAAACTTGCTTTTTAGCAACTTGGATCAGGGAGCTGGGGCTTGTGTGTTTTGCCTGGCCCCAGTGTCTCTCCCTAAGGACTGGTTCGTAAAAGCGGCAACCTGGGAGCCTGTCGCCGCCGCCGGAACTATAATGGCTCTGGTCTTGGTTGAGTAGCTTGTACGTCTCTAGCTTGGCAGTGGTTACCGAGTGGCCTACGGCGTTGTGGGAGGTACGGCGCTGGGTGATCTCCGATTCCACCGAGGACGGTAGCCCCGTCGGCTAGGTCCCGTTAGACCCAGTCCCGTGTTGGGAGCCCCCGTGAGTGCGGGAGCTCCGCACGTTGCACCATTTACTTTCTTGTTGGCATGATTTGCCGGTGCGTGGATGCCATTGACCCCCTCACGTTGCGCCCTGAGGGTCAGTCAATCTCGGTGCCTAGGTTCTCACCACTTTGTAGTACTCCAGCGGCTACTGTCTTGTTAGGGTGTCTTGTGAAAGCCTCGTAGCGTCCCTATGCAGTCACACCTCGGAAGTGTTGATGTGCGTGGTTGGGTGCAAAGTTCCTTTGAACTTTTACGCGACTGGTGGGTAAAGGGCGAAACCTCTGCAGAGTGTACGATCTATCATGATAGCCTTGCTCAGGGTCACGAGCGGCCTGGATCCTTTTTGATTAGAATATGGTATTTATTCCTGTTTAATGTCACTTACACTATTAATTGGGTTACAACCGGGTTCTCATTCACTTGTAGTAACTTGGATAAAGTTAAAACGAACCAACTAAAAGTGCTAATGCAGTTAAGCCAGTGTCAAGCCTTCTTTGCCTCATCCCCCGTGCTATACTTGCTAAGTAATTATGTTACTTACACTTGCTATTATTATCATTTTTGGGCAAAATCCCGGACGGGTAACAGATTGGAGTCAGGCTGATTATGAAGTGGAGTTTCCGGAGGATTTGCCGTACTTCTGAGTTGGCGTTCTCCCAGTCAGAGTCCCTGTGGGATTGCGGCTACGTTAGAGAGATGTATTAGACTTCCGCTTCCATGTATTTTATTTCCAAAGCACTCTGATGTACTCGTTACTTTATGATGACATTAATAAAGCATTTGATCTCTGATTTTTACCATATTTGTTCGCTATATGTGTCGGTGGACTTCCTGGGCACACATATGGCCACATTCGGGTTTTTGTGTAAATCCGGGTGTGACAACTTTTCATATATTTCGAAGTACTTTTTATTTTTATTGTCAACTTATGTGTAGTGCTACTAGTAACCTATGTAGACACAATATAACATATATTCAAATGGTTAGATTTTTTTAAGGTGGAACATGTCCATTTAAATGATATTAAAAGGTTCTCACCGCATGAAAGGCACCGACTGTATAATCAAATTTTATATTGATTAAAAATAAAGATGTACGAAACCATATAGCAACTTGTATCGACATAATTGATTTATCAACTTATGTTACGTTTCAGGTATTGAACTCTTATACCAAGTATGTAGAAACTTATGTCGCATTCTAAAGATATCAACTTATATATCTTTTATATATAGTACAAATTCATACATATATATTACATGGTACTAGCTGTTGTGTACTCCCTCCGTCACAGTATATAAGATCCTGGAGGGTTCAAATTTTGTACCAAAATATAAGGACCTGTAAGAATAAGACAAAACTAAATGGGTTGGTGAGTGGTTGGTGAGTGGATAGAGAGTTGGTGGGTAGTGTAAAATGAGGGGTATAGAGGTTATTTCATCTCAATGTTGTTTTTTGAGTCTGAATGCTTCAGGTCCTTATATTATGGGACGGAGGGAGTAGAAATTTTGGACCTAGACGTACTGGTGTTAGTTTACTCCACCCATCATTACAAATTGAAAGCATATTGATGTAAATTAAGTTGAAAATGATTAAGACAAGAAAAAATATCATAAAATTGAAGAACGAAATATAGACTAGTATAATACATAAAAGCTAATTGATTAATTGGGTCTCCACCGCTGCACGTCCGCTCGGTCATCACGACCCAGCTATGCACTTACGCAACCACTTGTCCGTGGGCTTCGGGTGCTACAGGCCGCGGGCCATTAAGGTCGCGCGCTCCGGACGAGCGCGACCCCGCGCGCGGAATCTTTTCCCCTACAAGAACTGACACGCGTCACCACGTCACCACGCCCAAGTGGGCTTTGGGCCCAAGCCCTTTCCAAAGTTTGGAAACCTAAACTTTAAAAAACGCCATAAATACGACATTATAGCATTTCGTTCGTATTTGTGAATAATTATCTAAACACTGATTAATTAGACTCAAAATGTTCGTCTCGCAAAGTACAACAAAACTTTGCAGTTAGTTTTGGTTTCGTCTACATTTACATTTAGTACTCATACATGTGTCGACATTCTAAAGTGACGAAAATTTTCTTTTTACATAATAGAATTTACGGTGGAATTTGAGAACTAAATAAGGCCCAAGAGAACCCAATGCAATATGCACCAGTGCACCAGCCACTAGCTCACTGTCGCCTTCGGGAAAAATGAGAGCAAACACGTGGAATGGAGTTGTTGAGAAAAACGACGATCGAAACTGAAATTGAATCGAATTGAAAACCAGCTGCAAATTTGCAGCGGTCAAACTCGACGGGTGATGGATGATCAGGAGTTCAGTACAGGTACGGTGGTGCAAGTTTCTGCAAGGAAAAAAAACGGGGGCGGCGGCAGCAGCAGCCAGCAAGTCTTCTGCCTTGAGTCTACAGGGGTGATTGGTTGGTTGCACTGATTTCTAGCCAGGCTAGGATGTAACCAGGCTAGCGTTAACAAGGCTAAATCAATACAATAGGATCCTGATTGGTTAGGTGGCTTAAGATAGCCTATACTATCTAAGATGTTGATTGGTTGGACGCATGGAGGGATATACTTACCTTGCACTGATGGAAGGTGAAGTTACCATTTCACTTTCCTTCCTACCCAAATTCACGTGCCCATTGCTCCGGTGAGGAGGCCGCAGCACCCCTCGTCCCCGGCTCCGGCGCCCGCCGTGCATCGGTTTCGGCGGTGGCGGCGACCCCACGCGACGCGCCGTCCCACCTCCGCCTCACGTCACCGCCCGGGCCACCGCCCCACCTCCTCCGCGGCGCCGCCCCTCGCCCAGGCCGCCCCTGTCGCAGAACGCCGCCGATGGCCATTGCCGGCGATTCACCGCGTTCGCCGCCCGTCGGGCGAAACCAAGGCCGCCATGAGCATCCCCTCGCCAAGACGCATCAAACCCACCGCTTCTCGTCGCCGCGCCGCCGCCAGAAGCCTGGAATGCCCATGTCCACGGGAAGGCATCGACGTGAAGTACTCCCGCCCCACCATGCCGCGGCTGCGGCAGCGAGCGCGGTACGCCGCCGCAGGGAGCTCACCCGCGTCGGCGCAGACCACGCCCAAGAGGTGCTGCGAGACGCCGCGGCGGTCAGCTAGGCGGGGCATCTTGTCCCTCGAGTTCGCGAACGCCGGCGATGAAGTTGGGCACTAATTACAGAGGAGGACAGAGGAGGTGAGAGGAAGACAAAACAAAAAAGGGAAGGGACGAAAGATAACAGAGAAATGATTGCAAAATTGAACCCATACAGCTTCAAATTCAAACAGATGATCATCGAAATCCAATTATCACGTGATGAATCGAATCTAGGCACTACCGAAATTAGTTTCGGCCGCTCTCTCCTCATCTTGTATCACCATTGCCGCACTTTCTCCAGTACTTAATCAACTGCTTATGGACGAGCCTCTTTGGGAAGCAGCAGCTTCAGCGACCTGGCCATGGAGGAAGGCAGTGGGCAATGGCCGCTGGCGGGCGTGGAGCAGGGCCAATCATGGCCACCCGTAGGTCCTGTACATCGCACCAGCATGACACGGCAACGCGAGTGCTTTTTTCTCCATGCCCGACAGCGCGCGGGCCTCCAACATGCCGCCGGCGCGGCGCCGGCGCCGGCGACAGAGCCAAAGAAGCACGGCCGTGGCACGGAGCGTGCTGGCCAGGCGAAGTCGCGTTCACCGGAGGTAAGCAAAACCATGAACTTGGCCTCACGGAGCGTTAGCCAAGCTGCATAAGCCGGAAACGAGGTGAATCTGTCTCCAGGCTATGCACGCCGTACCACTCTTTTGCATAAGCGTAGCCAGGCTAGACCCCTGTTCAGGCATCCAATCACGTGAAGGCTGCACTACGTAAGCCTGGATAGAGGTCTATGCACCTTACCAATCACTCCCTACAAATCCAGGACGTAGCAATTGGCTTGTGCAACTGTACTTTTTGCTCTGGGAGGACTTGAGGAGCTTTCCATTTCCATCACTACGCGCAGTTCCGATACGGATGCACCTAAACAGACTAGTTATTAATGACTGGAAGCCGTGAGCTGATCGTTCTATGCCTCTAGCGTGCATCATGCTTTTTCTTGCAGTTCAAAACGCAGTATCGCAAAGACCAAAGAGCAGAATTAATTAGCGAAAGATGCTGTCCTTTTGCAGCAGCTCAATTCTGTTTTTTATTGGGAGCAATTGGCGGTAGATTATACGAGTATAAGCGTAAAATTTGATGCGGTGATTCTCGTTTTTTCACATGCCTTGATGCGATGGTTATTCCCTTAAACGTAAAAAGTGCTCAACGTAACTGAAAGGTAGAATAATCACTACCTCTCTCCTCACAAGCAAGAGATGCGATGCAAGAATAATGCATGCATGCATCTACCGTGATGCAAAACGGCAAAAACGAAAGCAACGGGAACGGGAATGGTGGTTCAATGCGGCCTGCTCCCAAAAGTGTGATAACTACAGGTGCCGTGCTTATATGCGTGCATGCACTGGACGACGCACACGAGAGCCGCCGCGTGCTACTGAATTCAGAGGACTGTATACACGCATGATGATTCAACGGCGGCTATGACACAACACAGTGTGCAACAGTGTACGTACACATGTATACAGTATTAACACAACACCGTTTCTGATGTGCGTGCCTTTTTAATTTCTTTTCCTTTTCCTGGACGACGATATGCATGCATGTTGCATGGTGTATACCCCAGTATATATACTCCCTCCGATTTGATAAAGGAAGTCGTTTTGGATTTGAGTCAAACATTGAGAATATAAATCATGAATAACATTTAAGTCGTTGAGTTTAGAAATGTGAAAATTACATAAATAGATTGTCTTGAAAATTACTTTCATAAAAGTATACATATATAATTTTTCAAGAAATATTTTTATAGAAAAGAGAGGTCAAAATTGTGCTTTGGTGACCGTGTCGCTGTCCTAAACGACTTCCTTTACTGAACCGGAGGTAGTACATGTAACCCTGCAAGTGGGTTGGAAACCAAACTATACCCACACCAACCCATTCTCATGAGAGAAATTATATGAATCCACTCCACCCCAAACCACCACCACCACACACCAATCCAACCCAAACTTTTGAACTCATAATGTAATAACTATTAGCCAAACTATGGTTACAACCCAATAAGAACCCATTTCAACCCAAACATTTGACATGGAGCTCATGTGCAGATCTAGCCACAATGCTTTGTACAGAGGAGCTGCCAGGCATACTGAGTCATCTCTAATAAATTTCGGTCAATTTCGATGAAATTTTATAGTGTGAACGCGAGGTTTTAATTTTAGGGTCCGGCTCTTGACGTGGGCCCACGTGATAAGATATAGCCACACTGCGTTGCAGAGAGGAGCTGCCAGGCATACCGAGTCATCTCCAACAAATTTCGGTCAATTTCGATGAAATTTCATAGTGTGAACGCGAGGTTTTAATTTCAGGGTCCAGCTCTTGACATGGGCTCACGTGTAGACCTAGCCACACTGCTTTGCAGACAGGAGCTGCCAGGCATACTGAGTCATCTCCAACAAATTTCGATCAATTCCGATGAAATTTTATAGTGTGAACGCGAGGTTTTAATATTAAGGTCCAGCTCTTGACATGGGCCCACGTGTAGATCCAGCCACACTGCTTTGCATAAAGAACCCGTTTCAACCCAACCCAATCCAACCCAAACCATATTTACATAGAACCTACTCCACCCCACCTCATTACCTAATATAACCCATTTCAACCCACTCCAATACACTTCACATCAAAATTCAACCCATTAAACTCATTTGAACCCACACCATTTGCAGACCTAAGTACATGCATTTCGCGAGCCAAAGAAGGATCGGATTACTTGGAGGATGGACGGGACTACGTATAGTAAGTCATGGACCCTGCACGGCTACACCGCATCCACGTCGCAGTCGTGATTTTTTTTAATCGGACCACTCGCGCTAATTGATGCTACACGTGAGTACGCGCGGGCATAACGGATGGGGCGGGTTTCCCACGCTGCAAATCTGTAATAGATGTCCGGAGCGGCCGGACGGGCAACGTGGATCAACCAGGCAGGGAGGGAACTCGAGTGAAAGCGGCGAGTGATGACCTCCTCACCCCGGCAGTTTCTACTTGCCACATTATTATCTTCTTCTTATTTACTCGGAGATGGATGTTGGATGATGACGTGAAAAGCTTTGGCGTGCTCTTGAAATAGGTCAATTTGCAAGATTATTTACATGCATCGGCCGGGCATGCACTACTTCCGTCTATCAACGTAATAGCAACTCGAGCAAACCCTCTAAACAAGCCCCAACTTAAATTTACAGTGTCAAATAAAAAGTTGCACTTCAACAGGCCCTCTACTTAGAGCATCTTTAACAGTGCCTAATAAATCTACCGAATAACCAATTTTGACAATAAAAATAGAAAATAGTGCTCCAATAAATGTTTAATTTTCTGTCCAATATTTTAGCATACCCAAAACCAGAGCTATTCTGAGCTAAACTCCAGTTTCCACACTCTCAATCCTCCCATGCGGTTGCCTTTTTTCCCCTTCCGCCACAGAGAGAAAAAAAGGAGAGGATTTTTTTCTTTCGCCGCAAAGAGAAAAAAGAAGATTTTTTTGCGAGAAAAAAGGCCGATGAGACCACGCTATTTATTTAGTATTTGGAGGGCCTGATTTGGAGACTATTGCTGGAGTTGCTGTCCTAATTTAGTTTTATATCTAAGAAATTATTTTTAAATAATATTTTGGCATTTAATTTCTCTTGAAACAATGTTGTCAATTAATACAAAATCAATATCACCTCGAATTTCTTTTGAATATGTAAATCTTTTGCATAACTTGATTGATAGTTGATCAAAAGAATTTTTTTTCTTTGCTTAAATCAAAATACGGCTTATATTGTTGATAACTTGATATAGATACTACTTCCATCTCGGGGTACACGTTCGATTCACACACCTAGCTACAAGGATAAAAAAAACAACTAGAGAAAACCTTTATGAAATCATTTACTAGTTATTGATCTCGCCACAGCTTGGAAAAACGTTATAGTTCTACGGAGTACAAGATCACTCTTGGTCTGCCTAAGGAGTACGATAGATTTTACAAAAAGCCATTAAATATTAGTAAAATATTATGCCCTCTGGGTTGTGGAACGGGCGAAATGAAGGAAATATTATGACTTTATGAACCGTTCAGGCATTTTCGTGAATCAATGTGAGTGGAGGCAGTCAAATTTCTTTTTTTTTTTGAAAATAGGCAGTCAAATTTCTAATCTTGAAAGGACGAGAAGGTAGGCAAGTTGACTTTGGAAAGCTAGGGACTTTACAAATAAAACGAGGCAGCTACAAATGTCTCGAAATTCAAATATCTGTAGTCACTTTTCTCCCTGATTGTCCTGATGATTTGGACGCTAGCTGATGGAGCCTCTTGCCGGCACCCCATTCTCCGTCTGGAACCCGGCCAAACAACACAAAATCACAAATTTTCTTCCCTTGTGGGCTTGTGGCTCTGGGGCGGTTCGAGGTTTCGGCAGTGTGCGTTTTGCCGGCGCTTTCCGGTTGAATGGTTGTGCAGGATGTGGAAGTCTCAGTCCCGTCCTAGAAGACGAGATCGGCAAAGGACGGTGTGGAAAATGAGCGGACAAACCTGTGAGGCCTACGGTTCCGCAAAGCACCAAACTATCTCAGCAACTGCACCTATCTCAGCAACTGCAGACAAGCCAAAATATCTTATTAAACATTTTATAGAGAAAAGTATTTGGTTAGATATCTTTTGAATACATATCTCACTTTATTAACTTGGTATATGTATGTCCCGTCATTTATTTATTTATTTATTTATTTATTTATTGTGCTCCTATCTCTGTTTTCATACGATAAAATCCGAATCCCCGTCCCTTCAAACCGGTCTTCAAATGACCCGTCTCACATTCCCGGCTTGTTTAGATCTCAAATTCACTCCAAAATTTACTATGCAAAAAGAAGATTTTCCATCACATCAAAATGTCATAACATGCATGTAGTACTAAATATAGATGAAATAAAAAAAACTAATTGCACGGGTTTTGTTGTACTCTGCGAGACGAACATTTTGAGCCTAATTAATTAATTTTTGAACAATTTTTCATAAATACAAACGAAATGCTACGGTAGCGCAATGATTACGAAGTGACATCTTACCCCAAATCCAACGCACCAATTCTAACATCTAAACAAGGCTTCCGTTTGGCGAGGTACAAAGAGGACTGGCCAGTCAAGACCAGGTGACGTTGAATCCATTTAGGTTCATACCATGTCATACATCTTCTTTTAATATCGATTTACCATAAACAAATGATATTTTCTCGAATTGTATTAAAATACGTTATCATAGTTAGTCTTCACGGAAACAAAAGCGGTTTACCTCATGGTTTTTGTTGCCATGCTGAACTCGTTGTCTCACTGCCACTGGGCACCCCTCCCACCAACAAACAACCCCCTAACAAAATCCCGTGCCCCACTGCCCTTTTTCGTTTTTCCCTAGTTTTTCTCTGCTTTCCGTGTGCCTTCTCTCGCACTCCGGCTTCGTCTCGTTTGAATCATTCTCCCCTTCTCATTCTCTTCTCCCCTTCCAATTCTTAACGCCCCGAGCCCCCAAAATCACGCACCCAGAGAGCCAGCGCGCACCAAACCCTAGCCACACGTCGATGGGGTGCGCGCACGGCAAGTGCTGCCTGCCTCGGCCTCCGGGGAGGGGCTCCAGCGGCGGGCGGGCGCGCGGCGGGCCCGGCGGCCACGGCGGCGCCACCCTCGGCCGCGCCGAGGTGCCCGGCGCGGGGCTGGTGCTGGAGTACGCCACGCTGGCCGTCTCGGGGCTCTACCCGGACTCCCCGGGCCGGGAGTCCCAGGACGCGCACCTCGTCGCCACGCGCTTCGCGGGGGGCCCGGACCTCCACCTCTTCGCCGTCTTCGACGGGCACGGCGCGGCCGGCGCCGCGTGCGCCGGGTTCGCGCGGGAAGAGCTCCCGCGCCTCCTCGCGGCCGAGGGGGTTGGGGTCATCGCCGAGCCTGAGGTGAAGTCCGTGGAGATCACTCCAGCCCACCTCTTCTTCGTTGTTGCAAGTGATGGCGTGTTCGAGTTCCTCTCCAGCCAGGAAGTTGTTGACATGGTACTGGTTTCATTCTCTGCTCTATTCTTTTTCCTGTCCCATCCTGTTTGTTTATTGATCCATTTAAATTAGTTCTAGAATTTTAGCCACTGCATATCATGGTCCACGAAATAGACAGGTAGACTAGTTCTGAACCTTACAATGTGGTGAGAGTCTAGTGCTCACTAGAATTAGGTGCTACATTTGGCCTGAATTACCTCCAAGCACTTCAGTAATCGCACGTGTTTATTCATTTTATCCAGCCAACTACAGCCTTGGGGCAGGACTTCTGATGTGAAAGGAATTGATACCTATCAGACTTAACTGATGGCCATGAATGACATCAGTAAGAAACATGCTGAGGGTCATTTTGGTTATTCAACTTGATCATATAATTTGTTTAAATTACAAGATTTTGGTGACTATGGTAATTAATGCATAATAACCTCTATGCATGGATATAATCATAAGTTGACTTTCTGCATAGTGCGAAATGATTTCAGATGAGTGTGGTATATGAGCTCTTAGGAATATAGTATAAAGATGGGGTTGAGTTGTTGTTGATGATTAACAGTTTACCTTAGTATAATAGCCAGTTTTAACATGCTGCAAACTATAGAAATGAACCCTACTTTTTTATCACATACTAAAAGGCATTCCATCAACTGAGTTGCTTTTTTCAAAAAGTTGGAACTGCAGGATGGTGTAATGATTATGGAACAGTGAGAGGTCTAACTTTTAAGGTCGATTGATGTTATCATTATGAGCTCTCTCTCTCTCAAGTTCTGCATAAGTGGAGATAACTTTATTGAGTAAAAAGAATAGACTAGCATTTGAGCTGTGATGGAAAATTGACTATAAAAAGTGTGAGTAGAAAAGTGGAGGGGCAAGTTAGGTAAATGACTGCAAGTATTAAGTAGTCATATCTTACCAAACTTTCCTGAAGTTTTGCCTATCGAAATGTATATTGACCATCTTATTGGTCCTAAAACTGACAGGTTACTTTAGATTGGACTACTGACTGCTGAATCTCTAGAGCTGCACATGTATTTTGTCAATTTTATTCTGATTAGGCCAAACGTGATCTGCAGTTAACAATAGAATGGTTCCCTAACCTCCAGCTTTCTGTGCCAACATTTTCCTTGAGTTTTGAAAGTACTAAATACATAACAAAACCAGGCTGCTAACAGCTGTTTTGCATTCTCATTCCTTTTGATGTATATTCTATCTTTGCCAATGGTGCACATCTGCATGAGGTGCACCTGTGTTTGTAGTATGTCACATATGCCATTCTTGGAGTAATCAAAACTTCCTTGTTTTACCACGACCCAAAGTTTTCAGTAATGATCTTAGGTTAAATATGTGATTTTTCTTGCTTGACTTTGCTTGTGATCCTTTATATGGCTCTGTTTGTGACTTTCACTAATTCTGAAATCTTTCTGGTTCACTACAGGTTGCTATGTATCAAGATCCGCGAGATGCCTGCTCAGCAATTGCTGCAGAGTCATACAAACTATGGCTGGAGCATGAAAACAGAACAGATGATATAACAATAATCATTGTGCATATCCGGGACTCAGAAAATGTAGGTGCACAGAATTTTAAATTCTGCAAACATAAAAACAGAAATTATGTGACTTGCAGAAAATTTATTGTTCTTTCCAAAATTTACTCAGTCAGGTCCTGCAGGGAGCGACAAAGTGGACTATGGCAGCACCGGAGCATCAATAGCTGTGCACACAATACAGTCAGAGATACCTGTATTTGTACCATCAGAAGCAAGTCACTTGAACAAGTGTGCTGCTACCGAGATGCAATCATCATCCTCAGGATCTCCAACAGAACGAAGCCTCTCCTGCGTTGTTCCTTCTCCTACGCACCCTTTGTTGATACACGGTAGAATATCAGATGCTTACAAGCCTGTGCAAAGTGACCAAGCTCCATCACAACCAGTACAGCTTATGCAACGAAGTATCCCTCCAGCCTCCTGCTGAAAGTGGAGGTAACCCTGCCAGTCTTCTAAATCCTTACTGGTGAATAGAGGAAATGCAAGCAAGCTCACATAATTTATGAATTCCATTGTAGTATCCAAGTTTATGGCGAAAAGAGGCCTTGCCATACCCCATGGCCATCCTCCGTGAGATCTTACTCAGAGACCCTGATCTTTTGTCAGATTTTTGGGAAAAGTATTATTCAGAGGCTGTTGTCTTCTGCAGGGAGCTACTAAACGTGCCATGGATCGGATGTTGGTCAGCGGCAAATCGTGCTGCTCGTGTTTTCTTAGAGCGCCTGCCGCAAACTGATGATGTGAAGGTTATGATCCGAAGTTGGGTCATCTAACCATAGGGATGACTGGTGGCGATGGATGCCACCAGAAGGTTCTGTCTGTGGAATGGAGGCTTAATTTGTATCTGTTAACTTTACCAGTAAATTTAATTTAAGTTGATGCTTGCCGTGGTATGGCATGAGATGCAAACCCTGCAGTGTCATTCTGCCACATAATTATGATCTGGAATTGAAATGCGGGTGCCGTGCAGAACAAATCAAGTTGATGCTTTCACAAGGAAAAGCGCATATGGGTCGCTTCCTTTTAGCTGCTTTAGAGCCTCTTTGAGTTGAATATGGTTAAGAAACGTTGCTTATACTGGTACAAAGGACGTCATTAACTTTATTCTGTTCTTATGCTTTTCCGGTTATCGCTGCTGCATCACTAGTTAGTCGTGGTAGGCGAGCATCTATGATTTGATTTTTCGACAAACTGGTGTCCTTATTTACCTCTACTGTACGGCCGGAAATGGATCATTAAGGCAGGCCATTCTCTAGAGGTAGGAAGGATGTTGCTCCCATGAAACACGGACTCTAAGAAGCAATCACTATTAAAATTCCACCCCGACTAGTTACGAGCCATGCTTGGAATCTCTCAAGATGCAGACCTAAAATTCCACCCGCCATGCTTACAATCTCTCAAGATGCAGAGCTACAGACCCAAAATTCCACCCCGAATTCTTACGTAGCCATGCTTACAACAGAAGTTACGGTCGTGCATACATGTTCCTTGTACACTTGATTGATGTGATTCGAAAAAGAAACTTCCACATAGCTATCCTGTAAGATCATTTCATTCATGCCAAAACAATTGCCACATGGTATGATGATTTGTTTTCTTTGCAAAATCTAATGTTACAAGTTACAACAAGTGTGGAAGGATGCCATCAGCCTTCCACTAGCTCAAAAGTAGATGGAAAGCGTCTCATCGATCCTATCCTGCAGCTTGGTACACTGCTCGAGTAGCTGGGAAAGCTTATCGTCCCTCTCGAGTGGCACCAGCTCCCCCAACTCTACCCTTCTTGGTATGTACATTTCATCACTAACACCATTCACCATGGTCATCGTGCCATTGGTGTCGGCTGGAACATGAGGTTCCTCATGGATCTGGGTGGGTGGACGTGGCTGTTGGCTTGCAGGTTGCACATCGACAGCATCGAGTTCGCAACTGATCTCAATGATTTCATCAAGTGAGAGGCCGGTTGACACAGCAGGCATCATGCTGTGATCCTCCAAAATGGCCGCCTCATCACAGCTGTTCCTGCTAGCAGTGAGCCCTTGTGTGGCAGTTGCACCATTAGAGTTAGCTGCTGCACGAGCCTGATAGAGGTGCTGGCTCAGGACATATGCTTCTGAGAACTCCCCGGTAGAAAGCTTTGCTAGCCTCCAGTTGTAAATACGCCGGAAGATAGCCACCCACCTTGGAACAAGGTAGTAGCACGAGTCCCGGAGCTCAAGGCCAACATATTTCTGCACCATAATATTCACTTCGGTGGCCACCTGAGTTTCATCTAACAACCGAATTGATTCGGTCAGATATCTCGCCAAGCACTCCTGAAGGAACTTCTTCTGATCTTGAATTTGCGTGCCCAAGTGAGAACCATGATTTAGCCAAGATAAATCATAACTGAACTCTAGAATTTTGCAAGTGTTAATGGCTGCAAGTAGTGGCTGGATCCTTGACGGCGATGACCATCCAATGCTAGGCAAGAATGCTTCTACATACATCCTCTCATTACTTGTTCTCTCCAGAAGATCAATCTCAAGAGCCGGCCATTGGCTAGCATTTGCGCGTGCTGCAGCCAAAATCTCTTCTACAACTTGATCGACAGCATTGTTGAATACTGAAATACAATCTCCAGGCCCAGCCCCAGGTGGAACATGGGTATTAAGCAGCTCAAGTTGTGGGTTCAAGTAGTTCAGAATCAACTCATGGGTCTTCACAAGAGTGACATCAGGCTGTCTTGGCAAACTTCTAATTAGCCACTTCAGACCCTCACACAACTTGTCATCATCAAAGAAACCATTGGTATGATCTTCCATGTGTTCAACAAGAAAAATAACCAATGATGAAGCGATCTTTCCACCATGAAGACCACTGAGGCCAAGCCTGTCAATGATGTACTGTGAAGCATAGCCATATCCTTCATGATATGTATCGCCGCTCAAGATCAGGAGAGGAAGATTGGATTGGGCCGGTATGGAGGCTAACAGACTGCTAAGTCGTGCCCTCTGTGTTTCCCACGAAATGCCTTCAGACACTACAAATGCTATGCAGCTTGTGCTATTGGCAATATCATTACCAATAAGTTGCTGATCACTGGCCCTAACAACAGATAGACAGCATGTGTTCGGAAAGCTGATCCACTCTGTCCAAATTGATAGGCCTGCTGATGAAACAACCAATCCACTATCTCCATTTCCAGAACCCATGAGCTTCCTAAGTAACCATTTTGAGACGAAATTGTTCGTCTGGGATTCCATGGCACCTGGTGGGACAAGTATAAGCAACTTCCAGCAGAGGCATCTAGCATCAGGGCTAGTTTCAAGTAAAATGGGACCAGACAACTCAGAAACATTGAGCCGTGACCAAGATCTTTGTTGTCTTGCTTGTCTTTCTTTAAAGGCATGCCCAATGTCTAGCTCATCAACAGCAAGCTTAGGAACCTTCACAACAGACAAGTCTATCAATATCAACTTTTAGTAACACATAGTAAAACTTACAGAAAACATCATTGCATACAAAAATTGCACAACATTTGCATCAGCAGAGATGATCGGTTTCATTCATTTGAATCTTCATCTTGCAAAAAGTGATGTTTATAACACTTGAGATAAGAATTAAAAGGCAACATCTCAATAAAGTGCATTTGAAAAACAAAAAATGCATGTCTCAGGATGACCTACCATTGTAGTATTATGAACTGGCGGGCCAAGTGATAGAGAACACAATGCTGCAACAGCAAGAACATTTTTCTGCTCCCTAAGAAATCGCTTGTCCACAGCACGTTGCTTCCATTTCCTGAAATACCACAATAGGGATCAAAGTTTCATAAGGCACCACCAGAACCCTATCGATGGGAACATAAATAGGTCCAGGATAGAAAAACAAACCTCAGAATTGCCTTCAGCTTTTCATCGGAAATTTGTTTCTTGAGGGACATAACAATTGGTAACCGGCGATCAACTGTGCTGTTACTAATATTATGATCCTCATATTCATTGTGACCGGACGAAGGGGAGCCAATAGGTGATCCAGGTTCAATATCCAGAACATCATGGTCTGGTGGAGTTCCCTCATCCATGTCTATACTGATACCAGAATCATGTACCCCAAACCCATATTCCTCCCCAAGCATATTGGAGTCATCTAAAGAAATGCTATCTGCAAGAGAATGCGAAACAACTGGTTCTGCCAAAGCATTGCTGTTTTCTGTATTAGCTTGTGACCTCAGTATCTCTGCTTGCATCTCCACTTTTTGAGGGAAGAGAGCAAGCCCACTCCATTGGTCTTCAGCTGTAAGATCTTCAACCAACTTGGTCTTGCCTTCGGCTTTTGGCGACCCTACTCTTGGCGTTTTGGGGAATATCTCCCTCTTGCTACTATGTGGAGAAGCAGCAGTAGGAAACGATGAAACAATGTCTTCTCTACCAGCATTTGGGATAAGAGGACTTGGACGTGTTGAACTGGATAATTTATTAGCAGCTTTTGGAGAAAAGGGATCAGAAAACGGCGAGCTAATCTGTCTGCCAGGACTGGTTGGAACAGGTCCAGAAAACAATGAAAAGAGATCCCTTCTGCCACCATGAGAAACCTCAGAAGCATGCTCTGATGGAAATAGATCTCTTTTGCCAGTAGAGAGTCGACTAGAATATGAAACAGAAGTACTTATTTTGCTCATAGGAGCACAAACTGGCCCAGAAGAAACATCAACAATGACTCTCTGCGATTTCTTTGACTGCACAAGCTGAGAACGGCCAGATGGGAAATCACTTTCACTGTTAAGAAAAGGTCCTTCTTTTACTAGGTACAGCTCTTCATACTGCCTCAATCCAAAACCATGGTATTCTAAAAGACTTTCGATGTCTTCCTCCTTGAAAAAAATAAAGGCATAAGGATTTTAATTGTTCACTGTCAAACTAGTTACTGTGCAAGCAAGAGAACACACTTACATCCATAGCAAGCCACTCCACAACTTGTGAAATAGGGATGCCTTGTCCACTCTGGAGACCACTGTGCAATGAAGCAAGCGCTTGCCTCCTTAGCTGTGAAAGTGGTAAGAGACTTCACTTGTTATGATTTACAGACAGAAGTGCACTTGAAATTGTAGTCATAAAACTAGTACACCAAAATAGTGACTACTGAATAGTGAAAACGACACTATAATAAAATCATCCAATGCAGCCACTAATTCAAACTTTATTACATTTACACGATTTGGAAGTTAGAATTTCCAATCTGATGGTTGAAACTTCAGTTATTTGGATGGGTTAAGGCTTTGTACTGTAATTGGGGTGGTTTTATGTCCATCTTTTTAGCATGGAGGCTTTCTTTTCCCTTCCATATCTTTTGTACACATGTATTAACATCAAAAGGGCCAAAATATACTAATAAAGCAGTATGCTGAAAGGCATGACATATATACAAGATGAACAAGTGAATTCAGCACCATCTCGGCATCTCCAATCATTCAACCATTCATATTTGCCACATTGCATGCAAGTCGGGCATTTGATAATTTCCCACCCTCTCGAGTGGCGATTACCCATTGTCACTGACATGTGGGGCCATCTAAGTCCCTAACAGTGGGTCAGGGCGGAAAAATATTTGCCACTCAATCAAGTGGGTGGAAAATTGTTAAATGACATTGGAAAAAAAACACAAATAATTGTTACATGGTAAATTCCATTACAATATTTTCAGCACAATTTATGACTAAGAAATACAAGAACATCTAAGGAAGAATAATTTCCACTAAAGGGTACATTGATTAACAGCTTCTAAAGGTAATGGTTCTACCTTTGCAAAATGGGCATGCATCAAACAGGCCTGCAAATAAGTTGCTTTCCTTGCAAGACGAAAGAAGGCTATAAAGTTCCCCATTCTGCAAGCTCTGAATTGGCATAGAAAATGTAGCCATGAGATAAAAGCTAGTGTAAATATGACAATAGTAAATGACTTTTGATGGTATGACTACCTCGCAACTTCTCTTGCAAACAAGATCTCTGGGCTGCCTCTGATTTCACGAGACATCTTAGCAAGATCCAGAGATAACTCAGCAGGTTCAACCTAATTCAAATGTATGGATAAGTCAGCAAATATCAGAATCCAACCCACCACCACCAGATCCATCAATGTATCTCACCTTGTAACCAGGATGCTTGTCTAACTTGAGCAGTGCATAATAACCCCGGAATTCCTTTTCTGTTGAGAAGAAAACACCCTTTCTTCTATGGTCATCATACATTTGAAATAGCTCAACTGATGTTTTATTCATCTGCTCAATGTTGAGGTGCGCATCAAAACCCTCTGAAAAACCTTCTCCTTTGTTGTACTCACATAGTTCGTGCATTGCAATAATGTGGAGCCTTATCTGCTCAGAAAGAAAACACAGATTCCAAAATGAAATACTCCAGGAAACACAGGTTACCACAGAAATAATGCATACTGTCTGATAAAATAAGAACTGGCCAACGTAAGGATGCATATGAAAGTACCATTTGCTCAAGCATAGAAATAGCCTCTTGATTGAAGAAATGTTGCATTCTAAGATCCATTCTTATCGCTCGCATTCTGTCCCACAAGAAGTTGTATAAGCCCAAGAAACTGCCATCATACGTGTGATCCAGCAAACTAAGAAGGTAATCCATTGTCTTCTGTAGAACTGGCAGAGGCCTTATCAAGTCTGCATCTCTCTCAGCAGTCCTATTATACTGTATCAATCAGATAAGAACTTCCATCATGCTTCCTGTTATATGTGATCAGAAATAATTTCAGATAAAATACTGCCATACTGACAGGTTATAAGGAAACATTATGTACCTTCTTAACAGCAAGAAGGTCAGTAGTTAGGTTTCTGTCTCCATCTAATCTCTCATACCTATCGAGATCTCCTTTTCTCTCACGCTCAGCCCTTTCAGGTTCTAACAAAAATAAGGATACATGCAAATCTGTTAGTGGCCTATTTAGAGGAAGGTATATTGAAGAGGCAATGTGAATGGCAAAAATAGTATCACATGAAAATAAATCAATTTAGAGCAGTAAGCACCTGGGCACATATCTGGGCAAAGCCCAACAATTGCGGCTAACGCTGGGGAATCCATGTCAGCCAAAGTACTTTCATCAGTATCATCATTTTTTTTCATTGGAATTTTTCCCATTGATGTAGCTTGTTTGGGCCTGTCTGCAGAGCCTTTGAGTGTTTTTACAAAGTCATTAGTATTTTCTACTGGCCTGCTTAATTCAACATGAAAACGAGCCAGCCGCTTGGCTTTTGCTTGTTTCTCCCTGCAGCAAAGTTTCATGAGTACCAAGGAGATAAAAGTGAAAGTCGTGTGCAGGAGAAGAATTACCTCTCAATTTCAGTTGAAGGGGTACAGTAATCATCATCATTGGCATCCAAAGGAGGGGTCCCCATTCTTCTGGTAGCACTAAGGATAGAAGGCTTTGGTGGAGAAACAGCAGATATGTTAGGTTCGTTGAAGGAGTCTGAAAGACTAGACATCTGATGTGGTGGTGAACGTGCGCCACCAATGCGCGATTGTATTTGATTTCCGAGCTTGGGAAAGGATGTAGTAGGCCTGTAATAATGGCAAAATACAACAACTATTAAATGATGTGTTAATGATCAGCAGGCATAGTAAGATGTCCTTATTTGCTAACTGCTACTTCTGGGAAGGGGGATATAAGACATCTTGTAGGGTGTTTATCACTTTCCCAAACCAACTACTGACCAAAATTGACATGAAACAGCACAAATTCAAAGCAAAAGGCTTTACTTCTGGACACCGGCATGTGCACGAAGATTCTGGCCTGAGTTCGGTGATGACCTAATATTGTCTCTGATGTCTGATGGTGGCGATTTGATCATGCGTGTGAACTCAGATGCAGGCGACGACCTAATATTCTCTCTGATGTCTGATGGTGGAGATTTGATCATGCGTGTGAACTCAGATGCAGGCGATCTCATCCTTTTTGAGGTTTCAATATTTTCATCACCGATGAGGGTATCTGTATAGTCAACCAGCCTGCACACAAAGCGGGGGTTATATTCTCCACATTAGCTGCAAGCCCATAGGTGTCACAACTAAGGGGAAGTGTGGAACACTCATGCCACCTTTCAAACTACCATAATAGTTAGCCTACTTTATCATTTCCAGAAAACCATGTGGCAAAAATTAAGACAATAAAAAATATTGGTAGGTGATAGAGTAAAAGAATATTTCATTTTAAACAAAAGAATAGTATTAGAACCTAAATAGACCACCATTTAGCATGAAATTTCAAGAGAACCAACTTTCCAAAATTGAAAGAAACATATAGAGAAGTATTTTTGCTGTGTAATCATGCTCTTCCTCCTTCAGATTAAAAACACATCCGCAGATGGCAGAAAAACTTACTAAAGAAAGCTCTTCTTTTTTTAAGATTGGTTTCCAAGGGAAGTAAGGTCCCGTTTGGTGGAGCTCCCAGAGCTGATTCTCTGGTGAATCCAGGAGGAGCTCTGCCAAACGGTTTTTTGGAGAGAAGTGATTCTCCGCTGATTCTATGAAGTGATTCTCTGACATGAACTAAGAGGCTGGGAGCTGAAAAAAGTAGCTTCTCCTGATTCTGTGAAGTGATTCTCCATCCTAATTTTGAGAGTTTATGCTAGAGAATTAAAAAGAATCACTTTCAGCTACAAGATCACTTCTCTCGGAGAATCAGCTCCCATGTATAAAATCTTCACCACAAAGAAATAAGCATCCATACATACCTTCTAGAATTTCCACCAGTATCATTATGAGATTCTGCGCCATCAACGTCGTGATAGGACAAAGTAGGTGACCTCGACCTTTTTGAAATGTTATGATCCAATGACCGATTTTGCAATGGAGCAGTGAATCTAAAGAAATAAGAAGAGAACATATTAAAACAGCATAAACGCACATGCATGAACACAGGCAAAATGACCACAAGGCATACATCTATCGGTATAATTGATGTGAAAAACGCATTTTAAATTTTTTAATTCAATGAATAACGACAGAGAGAAACTTATAGGGAAATATCAACAGAAACCCTTCTAGCAAAGCGAATATATCTACTAAAACACAACATAGCAATGTTGTCCCTTGAAATATCAGCCAGCATATGTGCAGTACAACTACAACTCATAAGAAAATAAAGACAGAAATAATCATATCTGGAATGAACAGTGAGCTAAGGCTGTATTTTTATTAAAAATCCATAAGATTTCCTTCAAGTTTTTTTTTAACAATCACGAACAGTGAGCTAAGGCAAGTTCATGGGAATTTCTGCAATCAGCATTCGTGCAACCGTCTCTTGGTAAGCCATAAGTCCATAAACGATAGCACTGAATTACTAAAATGGTTTGCATCATTAAAATGGACAAGGTGCCTACTCACCAAGGCAGAACAGTGCCTGTCAAATCCAGGAACTAATTGTTTGCTGGTATAACGAGAAAAAACAATTTCATGAATCATAATATAATATGCTGGCTTTACATGAGCAACTTTACATGAACCAGAGTCTGGAAAGGAGACTGGTTCTGGATTCAAAATTGGGTGGTACTACATTAGGCCCCAAGCCCCCAACTATCTGCAACCAAAGAAGATGGCCAACAAAGATAGCAAACAGCATTTAGCATTGAAAATACTACTAACTACAACATTTCATTTTTCTAGATAGTTCATACTGACACAATAATCGAAGCTAAAAGGTAACATACAGAGAAAATTGTATCAAAGAACTCACACATTATCACGAGGATCAGCAATCTGCGCAGGATGATGATCTCGAAAGTCCGATGGAGGTCTAAACTTGCTAGCATTGTTTGAAGGCGGTGATATGGCTGAAGTGTGCAACCTCGTTTGCACTGAAGGCCGCATCCTCAATTGCTCTGAAGATTGTAACCTTCCATTTTCAAACAACGGATCTGCATAGTTCACCAACCTGTTAATAGAAGAAATATTAGGTTTCAAATTCCTGGTGGGCAGCGAGTTCCATGAAGAACTTGACAGGACACATAAGTAACAAAGAGATCTTTTTGAAAACTATACAATTATGTCCACTAATCACATAGCATACTCAAAAAAAAGAATACCATGTCAGGTGTGTCAAGGCTACATCAACTATGCACTATGTTCCATATTCCAACAGCAGATATCATAATTTACATAATTCTCCGTGTAAGAGGCACCAACAAAGAAAATACATCGTGCATCAGGGAACATGTACTATCAGTCGCATCAGGGACAGAATACAACTATGTTTCTTAATTAGAACCAAAATAAACATGATATCCTTTGCATCAACAAGTGTTTATACCTTCTTTGTCCCATACCATTATCGTAATCAGCTGGGGAATCCTCATGTCGGTTTGATACAGCTGATAGAACCCTGCTTCCTGAGGAAATAAAAGGATCCACCGGCCTGTTCACTGCTGGTGTGGCTGGCCTACAAAGAACGCAAGACATGAAAATTTCCATCAGCAAGGATACATGTTGTTTTCATCTTCAAATGTGCATCTAAGACTTATTATGTAAGCATAAGAGTTCATATGACATGTAATCAGCTAGATGGTCGGTACATCCAATTTCACTTTGCAACATTTCTCTATGATCAGACAGCAGACCATGTAGATTTACATTTATCTAGAACAGGTCATTTTGGAGAAACTAGCCGCATTGCCCACACCACCGTGTGGCTAGATAATATAACACATAAGTTATATTTCGGAAATGCATCTATAAACAATATCTATGACACATATAAATCACATTTTAGTCGTACATGTTATACAACCATACTACCAATAATGCTCTATATCTATCTCCTTTCCAATCAATGTGGGAATTTGTAGCCTATAACAAAGGAAACCTGAATCCTTCCGGTTGTCTACAGTGTTTTAAAGGCGTCGCCTAGGCGTCCAGGCGCACCCAGCAGGCCTTGGAAAACAGTGGCGCCTTGTCGCCTAGGCGTCGCCTAGGCGGTAAGGCGTTCCCAGAATTCTTGGGACGCCTTACCGCCTTTAAAACACTGGTTGTCTATACTTGTACAGATTGTAGTGGTATGATATGCCAAATGTCACGCAAGGCATGCATACATCCAAAGTGTCCGACTTCCCACCAAACAATATTTTACATCTACACAAGTATAGAGTGCAGAAATCATTGGGGTATGTGATCATGAGCATCACGTGATAGAAATTCCCGTCCGGTGAAATATAGCTCTGCACAAGGCAATCAGCATGCTTGAGGTTTTCTATATATATGTGTGTCCTAATGCTACATTTCTAGTATCAGCACTACACTTACTTAGATTCATAGTAGGTGTTGAAAAGGTGAATCACTAATCAATTAGCTCCACAGCAATATATATTTAAAAACACAAACACAGGCGGAACACAATACAGCACCTTAACTAAAAAGGGTTTAAAATACAAAACATCACCTCGGCTGGGGCTGGAGATGCCGAGAGACATGGCGACCGGTGGCAGCAACCGCGCCCGGGTCGAGCGTGGAACGAGGGCGCGGGAAACGCGCGGATGCAGCAGCACCGGGAGCAGCGGTTGGGCACGCTGAGGGGACGGGTATGGGCATGGGCGCGGTGGTAGCAGGGCGAGAGATTGTAGCCGCGGCAGCGAGCTGGGGCCGAGGGTTCGGGAAGCGCGGGGCAGCGGCGGCGAGAGGGGTGGTCGGGCGAGCGGAGGGGAAGGACGGGGTGGCCGGGCGCGAGGAGGGGAAGGAAGGGCCGGCCGGGCGTGCAGGGGGGAAGGACGGTTTGGCCGGGCGAGCAGAGGGGAAGGACGGGGTAGCGGGGCGAACGGAGGGGAAGGACGGCGTGGCGGGTCGAACGGAGGGGAAGGACGGCGTGGCGGGGCGAACGGAGG
>OAMR01000052.1:2045520-2067678 GCA_900205405.1 Echinochloa crus-galli
CAGTGTTTTAAAGGCGTCGCCTAGGCGTCCAGGCGCACCCAGCAGGCCTTGGAAAACAGTGGCGCCTTGTCGCCTAGGCGTCGCCTAGGCGGTAAGGCGTTCCCAGAATTCTTGGGACGCCTTACCGCCTTTAAAACACTGGTTGTCTATACTTGTACAGATTGTAGTGGTATGATATGCCAATTGTCACGCAAGGCATGCATACCAAACAATATTTTAGATCTACGCAAGTATAGAGTGCAGAAATCATTGGGGTATGTGATCATGATCATCACATGAGAGAAATTCCAGCCGGTGAAATATAGCTCTGCACAAGGCAAACAGCATGCTTGAGGTTTTCCATATATATGTGTCCTAATGCTACATTTCTAGTATCTGCACTACACTTACTCAGATTCATAGTAGGTGTTGAAAGGTGAATCACTAATCAATTAGCTCCACAGCAATATATATTTAAAAACACAAACACAGGCGGAACACAATACAGCACCTTAACTAAAAAGGGTTTAAAATACAAAACATCACCTCGGCTGGGGCTGGAGATGCCGAGAGGCATGGCAACCGGTGGGGGCAACCGCGCCCGGGTCGAGCGTGGAACGAGGACGCGGGAAACGCGCGGATGCAGCAGCGCCGGGGGCAGCGGTTGGGCGCGCTGAGGGGACGGGTATAGGCATGGGCGGGGTAGTAGCAGGGCGAGAGATTGTAGCCGCGGCAGCGAGCTGGGGCCGAGGGTTCGGGAAGCGCGGGGCAGGGGCGGCGAGAGGGGTGGTCGGGCGAGCGGAGAGGAAGGATGGGGTGGCCGGGCGCGAGGAGGGGAAGGAAGGGCCGGCCGGGCGAGCAGGAGGGAAGGACGGGTTGGCCGGGCGAGCAGAGGGAAAGGACGGGGTAGCGGGGCGAACGGAGGGGAAGGACGGCGTGGCGGGGCGAGCGGAGGGGAAGGATGGGGTAGCGGGAGACGGGGCGGTCGGCGTCGGGGTGGCGGCGCCGACGCCGAAGGCGGGGACGGCGGAGCCCGGGCCGCGGGCGGAGGGCCCGGCTTCGCGTCCGAAGCCGGATGCGGCCATTGGCTCCGCCGGGTCGCCGAGCACGAAACCCTAGCCGGCGGCGCTCGTCGCCGGCGTGACGGAGAGGAGGGGTTTGAGTTTGAGTGGGAGATCGAGGGAGGGAGACGAGGGACTCCGGGACAAGGGTGGCTGACTCGTGGGGCCTATCTGCCGGTGGGCACCTTCGAGGTAGCGCGGGAATAATTCGGCGTACGGGCTTGCTAGTGCCCGGACGTCCGACGGGGGTAAAAAAATCGGACGGTACTGTAGCAGGAAAAAATCACGCCGCAACATAGGTATGATGTTGCATATAACATGTAAAATTTTTTGCAACATACAAAAATAATATATGCAACATCATAGAACAATATCTGAAACAAAGAAAGCCACCGGTTGCAACATTGGGGACTCCTACAGAAACGGACGCCATCGGATATCATCCAGTTGCTACGGAAGTTGAGTAAAAATTTCCACCGCAACATCAGAGCATGTTTCATGAAACATGCCATTCATATAAAACATCCAATCGAATTTCATACGAAACATCCAATCAAACTTCGTGCAACATCAAGACAAGGCTATTGCAACATCAAAATTATACAACTGCAAATTAAAAAATCATTGCAACCAATGCAACATTTCAGATCTATTTTTGCAACATTCACATGAAATAGTTGAAACATTCTTTTACAACATCCGAAACACGTGAAACATGCTCTTGCAACATAGAGCAAACGCTAGCAACATGCACCAAAACCTACCTGCTGCACGCCATGAATGTCGCCTGGAGCTTCTCCGGCGGCCGGCGCGGGGACGCCGCGGGGAAAGGCGGCCCACGACCGGCCACCCATCGACGTGCACCGCCCGCGACGTCTAGGGCGGCAGCGGCACCCCCGAGGAGCGGCACGGTGGGGCTGCGGTCACGGACGAGTGGCGTCCGGAGGAGCATGGATGGGGAGCGCGCGACAGCGTGGAGGAGAGGCAGCAACGAGGAGACGGCGCGCGCGGGGAGCCGCGATGAGGCGACGACGAGGGAGCGATGCGACGCAGTGGAAAAGCGCGAGGTCGACGGCGGCGCGGGGGAGCCGCGATGACGGAGGCGACGACGACGAGGTAGCGACGACGACGATGGAGGCCACGGTGGCGGCGTGCTAAGGACCCACGGAGGCGGAGCTTGAGGCGCCGGCGCAGCGGACGGACCCACGGAGCGTGCGGACGCCGGTCTCCCGCGGCGCGACGCCTCCGCTGAGGACCGCCGCCCGCCGAGGCGAAACGAGTGGAAGCTGCATACAGGAACCGGGTGGAGAGGATAAAATCATGGAGCGGTTGGAGAGGATAAGACCGGTGGAGCGGTGGGGAATGGAAGCGTCCGAATTTTTTTATTCCTCCGGACGACCGTATACTAGCATTTCCGTTCCGCGTATGTACCTGACGAACCTTGTATTTTTGCTTTCAGTACATCTACACCATCTACTCTGCAAAACAACGACCGTAGTTCGCATTAATCTCGCCAAAGTAAATGGGCTTAACAAGCCATCATGTGGGTACGACTTCCGGGCCCCGGATAACTCTCGGCCTGCCGGCCCAGTCCGATTCGGATATCACCTGGCCGACAACGCGTTACCTTCTACTACTTCTAGCCTACTATCATCGCACATTCTCACTTGACAATTAACAAGCGGTTATATTTTTTTTTTTGAAATTATTAAAGCCGGAGCCCTGCTATTTCAAGACCTTGTTTAGTTCCAAGAGGCGACTCCCAAATATACTATGCAAAAAGAAAACTCCCCTATCACATCAAAATGTCATAACATACATGGAGTACTAAATGTAGATGAAATTAAAAACTAATTACACAGTTTTGTTGTACTTTGCGAGACGAACATTTTGAGCCTAATTAATCAATTTTTGGATAATTTTTCACAAATACAAACGAAATGCTACAGTAGCGCAACGATTACGAAGTGACATGTTACTCCCAAATTCAACCTCTAAATTCTAACTCAAGGCCTTAAAAAAGAATAAGGAGGTCAAAGTTACAATAGATCTGACATTACTTAAATTTAGTGACTCTGACAACGATAAGTACCAACAAGTTGTCTTTACAAATTTCAATAAAGGAGTTGTGAGGAACAGATACACACACTGATCACTGATAGACATATGGATATCTGCAGGTAACTCTGTTGGGGCACACTGTTTTATTCTTATTCAAATATTCAAACAAGATACACACGACTACACACTCCATTTATTTATTTATGCGTATATTATATTTCTGTACCGCGTAGTGTGTGTCTTTATAAATATATAAGTACGGTGACGCATCGTGTACAGTCGTGACTCGTGAGTCATCAGCATGCATCTGGCCTTCAGGCTAGTAGGTCGCCACGGAGGCGGCGCCTGATGGGCAAGACGGGCACTTCTTGATGGGATACATTGGGTACATGGCGATGCCGCAGAGTCCCTTCATGTCTACGGTATCGCGCAACATCCGGATGTACCCGTTCTCGCCCCAGCCGGTGCCCCACGAGTTCTTGACGATCCAGTACTTGGTGCCGTCCGCCGTGGCGCCGTAGCCGACGATGAGCACCGCGTGGTTCTGCGACGTACTGCAGGGCCCCGTGAAGACGCCCTCCCGGTAGCTCTGGAACCCGCTGCTGCTGGCGTCGATGAGCACCGACACCGGCTGCCTGAACACCTCCTGCTTCAGGTCCGACTCGTTGGGCCTGGTAGCCGGGGTAGTAGGGGGGAGATCCGCACTGGTCCATGCTTAACCCGTTATTCTGGGCGTAGTAGAATGAGCTGTACGTGTATCCGCCGCCACAGCTGCCGTAGCCGGAGCAGTCCAGCACCTGCTGCTCCGACAGGGTCAGAAGGTTCCCTGTCGTGATCGCGTTGATGCCCTCCACCGCACCCACCATGGAGAAAGCCCAGCAGCTCCCTGCACACAGATATCATCATCGTCATCGATCCGTGCTAAGCTTGATCAGCTTGCTGATCCATCTTTATTTGATGACAGGTAAATAATTAAGGTACATATGCTTGGGGGCACCGGCGGATTCATGTTGGGGAAAGCTGGGGCAACTGCCCCAGCTAAAATTAGGAACGCACCTATAAATCTCCTTCTTCTCCGGTAATTTTTAGAGCACCGGCAGCGATTTTACCATGTATTGATGCAAGGACCATCAATTTTCTCTTCAAATTTGAGGTAATATTTCAACTCCGCATTAAAATTGTGTGATTGCAATGTATGGATGCATTAATGCGATGTGAATTGCAATGTGTTGATTTCGGTTCAGTTGATCATTAAAAATTCGCCCCAGCTGATTTTTTTTCCTGGCTACGCCACTGCTCGGGGGCAGTGTTCAATTTTCAATACGCACGTACCGCATTGCCCTTGGTTCTTGACGGGAGTGACAGCTCCATGGTCTCTCCAGTCCCAGGCGGAGGGCAAGTCGCCGGCGGCGACACGCGGCGCCGGCTGCCTGCCGGACGCGCCAAGGGATAGGTTGGCGGCGGCTTCGGGCTCGAGCTTGGCGCCGGCGTAGATGGCGGTGAACTCCTCCAGGGTCAGGTCGGAGAACTTGTTGAGGCCGAGCTTGTAGGGCACGTCCTTCCTCTTGTTGAAGTCGTTGATGTACCTGGCGTTCGCCTTGAACGCCTCGAACTTGGTCTCCTTCTCCGCCAGGTCCAGCGACACCGTGTGCTTGCTGCGCCACCGCTCGTACAGGCTCCGCAGGCTCGCCTCCGACTCCACGTCCTTGTCTGTCAGGAGAACGCCATGCGCCGCCGCCATGGCAGCCAGCAGCATCGCTGCTGCCAACACTACACCCCCACCCATCTTCATCTTCTCAAATCGTCCTATACACTTGCGATCGATCGACCGACTTGTGTTGTGTGTGACTAGTTTGTGCATGCCTACGTCTATTTATAGATTGAGCTCTCCTTGGGAGCATCAGATCGAAAACCAGGGTTTATTAGGAACTCAGGGTGCGCTTACTTAACAACACTTGATTGAGTCTCCTATAGCAAAGATAGATAACCATGCATGATGATGCATTGTCAGCATGCTGTGTGTGAAGTCCTGCTGGTCAATAAGCAAAATATGCACGCATCCATTTATGAAAAAAGGGGGTTAGCAGAGACATGTTTACGCACGCCACTAATAATAAGCTGGCTAGTTTTGTTTCTTGAGTAAGGATCCACTAGCGCGTGGTTAGGCAGAGTTTGAATTCGAACGAACAATTTATAGGATACGCTTGCAATTGGATAGCGACCTAATTAACTCGCAAAACAAAACCAAATGTGCTATATTCTTTAATTTCCTCATGTACACAAACGACACATCACCAAGCAGCATGCAAAAAACCACTGGCACACACGTTTGACAAACGCAGGCCAGGATCATATTCGTGAATATCACAAAATTTAAATTTTGACTCACTTGAATAGTGGTAGTTTGGAATACTAGTGAACCTCACACTTCTCAATATTTTGAGCATATTGATCAAAATGTTTTATAATGCAGTTACACGTGTAAATTCCCCTTGCAAAGTAATATTCCTGTGAAAATGTGAAATATAATTCATCTGATTTCATGTTTATGTGTATATCAGGGTAGAACTTAGATGTGTCATCGTAATATACGTAAGACGATATTTTGTCACATTTTATATTATACTGTGTAGGACCAACCTAGCTACGACTGAGTTACCTTGTGTGAATATATATGTACTTACAAATATCTTATATCACATCTTGATGGCGATATGCCGGGGTCGGGCACTGTAGCTCATCTCAGTACACATGCATGGACATGAATTTGTGCAGCATGCAAGAATTCTTATGTGCAGACTAGATACTTATGGATTCTATATATGGAGTGCAAGTCAGACGCAGTCTACATCTACGTACATATTATTGTGCCCGTACACGTACACACACCCTTCACCAGATATTGACAAATGAGTCGATTTTTAGTGATCTAGAAGTTCCTCGCTTGAGACGCGGCGCTCGCCAACCTCGGCGTGAGCGGCCGCTTCCCCTGGGCAGCTTTTTAACCAACGGGCCACATGACAGTAGCTACACACGCAATGGCCAGATACGTGCACGCTGACAGAACCGAAATAATTTAAGCTAATAATCATCTTCAGAGCTACACGAGCATGCATAAAACTATATGAAACTTTATCCGGCCAGTTAACTTGACAGTGACAGTCCTCGGCTAGAGTGGCTAATCTCTCAACGTCGAGACAGGTTAATAATCGTCTGAACAGACGAAGGTACGTGGTACGTACGCATTAATTAATCCCACACCGCTTTATGCATGCCTGTCACTGACTCACTTAACATATGAAATGCATGCAGGGCGACCTGTTGATGATCAAAACCTGCAGCGCCGTGGATTGGTTTAGCACACATAAATAAAGGTACTCCCTCGTCGCAAGGTTGACCATTCATGCTATCACAAAATTAGTCAAATAGTACAAAAAATAACTAATCCATACTAAAAGGGTCCTAGAGAATTGAAAACGATTTACACCAAAAAAACCCACCCCACCCCCTCACAGGGGACCCACCTGTCGGGTTTTAGAGAGGGAAGAGAACAAGAAAAGCAAGAAAACAAGAAAAATTGGATGTTCCAGGCACTTTTAGTTCACTAGAACATTCGGCGCGCGCCCTACCATTTGAACAAACAAAAACAATACATCTATAAATGAAATATATTAAAAGGGGATAGCCTCACGCATTGTACAGCCCTATTCTCACAAGCACAAATAGACAACTCCAATCAACCAATCATTGCGCGTCCTATCATAATTTGCATTTTAATAAGGGCAGGAGCTTCCTCATGAAAGAATATTAGGAACCGAAAAAGTAAATCAATTCCAATGCAGTATTGATAATTTAACAGTTAACAGGTAATTACATGTAATCAGAATAATTATGCAGACATCGGCAATATACAACCACAATAGCAACGTAGTGGTATAAATGCTAGTACAATAATCCATAAAAAATAGTCAGTTGACATGATTCTCAACTCTAATCCTTCTAGTGACTGAGGTTCCTTGCTTGCACTGTAAAGAGAAAAACTAAGCATGGATATTGGGCAGTGTATGCGGACCACTAAACAAATTGGCATTCAGATTTGAATCTGACAATAAGTGCTGGCAAGGAAAAGAGCTTGTGCTAGGGAGGCCAACCTCTTCTTTTAAGTACTCTCCTGTGCCTTGGTTATCGAGGAACCACCAGCTACATCCATGATCCATCGGGAAAAAAACATAGGGAAACATTTATAAGGGTATATCTGACAGGAATCTAAGCAAAATGCCTATAACAGGGAAAATTGATACAAAAAGGCCATGTAACTACCTGTGGTGGAGAAAGACCCATGCAGCTAGTTTAGGAGCTAACAGACAACACAACTACCTGTAGGCTGTAGTTCAGCACATGAATAGTAATCAAACATACACTGCATCCTTCACAATTAGCTGCGCACTGCTTTCTCCATAGACCAATGCCTGCGAACCAACAGCAGCAAAAAAATAATATATAAACAAGATCAATGCTGTCACATAAGGGAAAATAACATACAAGTGGGTCATATTTCTTATTTGTCTCATGCCTTTGATAAGCAAGGGAATAATGGTAAAAAAATATCAAAATCAATACTTTATGGTAGAAAAATGAAACATCCTAACTCTGAAAAATCAAACAGAACATATGCAAAATTGATGCATTTCGTGGCTTGATGAGAGTGTGACAGTATGGTAATTGCAATACTTGGCAATTTCCCATCTAAACCTACTCAGTCAAAATGCAAGCTTTGCATAAGTACATTCAGCAAGGCTCACCAAACAACCATTTCAAAATACTCACCAGACTCTCAAAAACATCCTGAGAGGCAGTGCCTTTGGCTGACTTGATAATGTATAGCACGAGCTAGTTGTTCTTGGGATAAGGATAAATGTTCGTGCTAATTGATAAAGTGTCTGGGAGAATTAGAAATTATATTTTTTTCTTGAACAGTAAGTAATTAATTAATGGGGGCAGGAAATCAATATTTGTACTACGATGAGGGTCACAACTGAAATCATCCTCAGATAATCTAAGTATCTGACATATTCAATATGAAATTCAGATTCACATTCTTTGGAAACGGAAGGTTTTCATCACATAAATTAAGAACCAGTAAATTGGTCAGACAAATATATTAAATTGCCTTCTCTTTCAAGCTTTTTATCTCAGAAATGGAAGTCATTATGGTTTTTTCTCCATGGAGGCAGTACCTACATTTGCTTCAACTTATAAAGGACAAGTTATTTCACGTAGTCATCAATATCAGGATCTGAGTGATTGTTAGCTTATTCCTCCTTTCTTGAGAGTTCAGTAAGCATCTCTCTGTATGTACTTATCTGTGATGAAAGTTCATACGAAATAGGAGAAGGCAATCTAGGTGGGTGGTTCTTGTTAGACACTTCCTGAGCTAAAATCCCAGAACACAATCGATCAAATTATTTATCTAACCCTTCAGGTTTGTTTGAATGGAGATTGGAGAATGCAATACAGAATCTTCCTAACACTATGTAGTTACAAACATTGGTTGTATGTACAATCAGTCATCAGAATATATTTGTGATAAGAAAAGACTAAAGTTTACCTGCAGAATTTTCTATGCTTTTAGCCCTGTAACCAACTTTATGTCTGACGTAAACGACATAGAACAGGACTATGGAGCTTACTATGCTAGCAGCTGGACATTTTGTCGAACACCTTGAAGGCAACGTGGTAGCACCATGGCCTTCCATTGCTTGCAAGGCTCTCGTTCCTGCATTTCCTTGCAGTTGCAAGTCAAGTACAAATCGATGGTGAACAATGGAAATATGGCTTCTTGGTAGAGAAGCGAAGGAGCTGCTCAAGGGGAGGCCTAGCTGCTAGCTGAGGCCGCTGGAGCCACCACTGATTTCGCGGCTAGCCTAAAGCTACTTTCTGTGTCGTCAAAGCTAAAAAAGTGAAAAGTGAAGACCTTACTAAGAGAAACAGCAGGGGTCGGAGGCAGGCTTGATGATGAGCTTGGGTAGTAACAGGTGGTGGAACCGGCAGATTCCCCAACCACGCCGGCGTGAGGTCCTCCCCTCTGCGAGGCTGTGTCCATGTGGAATCCACTGCGCCATGACTGGAGCTAAGGGAATCCATCTCTAGTGCCCCCGTGCTGCCGCTGCCTTCATTCCCCAGGCTCCGCGCCGCCGCGCACCTCCGGGACCTGTCGGAGTGAGAGAAAGAGAAAGAGGAAGAGAGATTGATAGTATGTACTTATCTGTGATGAAAGTTCATACGAAATAGGAGAAGGCGATCTAGGTGGGTGGTTCTTGTTAGACACTTCCTGAGCTAAAATCCCAGAACACAATCGATCAAATTATTTATCTAACCCTTCAGGTTTGTTTGAATGGAGATTGGAGAATGCAATACAGAATCTTCCTAACACTATGTAGTTACAAACATTGGTTGTATGTACAATCAGTCATCAGAATATATTTGTGATAAGAAAAGACTAAAGTTTACCTGCAGAATTTTCTAAGCTTTTAGCCCTGTAACCAACTTTATGTCTCATGTAAACAACATAGAACATGACTATGGAGCTTACTATGCTAGCAGCTGGACATTTTGTCGAACACCTTGAAGGCAACGTGGTAGCACCATGGCCTTCCATTGCTTGCAAGGCTCTCGTTCCTGCATTTCCTTGCAGTTGCAAGTCAAGTACAAATCGATGGTGAACAATGGAAATATGGCTTCTTGGTAGAGAAGCGAAGGAGCTGCTCAAGGGGAGGCCTAGCTGCTAGCTGAGGCCGCTGGAGCCACCACTGATTTCGCGGCTAGCCTAAAGCTACTTTCTGTGTCGTCAAAGCTAAAAAAGTGAAAAGTGAAGACCTTAGCTAAGAGAAACAGCAGGGGTCGGAGGCAGGCTTGATGATGAGCTTGGCGTAGTAACAGGTGGTGGAACCGGCAGATTCCCCAACCACGCCGGCGTGAGGTCCTCCCCTCTGCGAGGCTGTGTCCATGTGGAATCCACTGCGCCATGACTGGAGCTAAGGGAATCCATCTCTAGTGCCCCCGTGCTGCCGCTGCCTTCATTCCCCAGGCTCCGCGCCGCCGCGCACCTCCGGGACCTGTCGGAGTGAGAGAAAGAGAAAGAGGAAGAGAGATTGATACATGAGGGTGAATGAGAAAGGGAAACGGAAGGGAGCACCTGTGGGCTGCACAGCCATATCTTCCATTGCCTCCAACCTCGCATGGTTGCCGGCCACCCCCGCGATGAGGCCAAAAACAAGGGCTCGGCCATAAATTTTACATCAAGGGTATATATGCAAAATATTCGAACGCGGTTACTGTAGGAACCGGACGATGTGGACTGTGGGTTGATTCCGATAAAGTATAAGGACTTTTTTGAAAAAATTTCCACAGCGCGCGGGTTCGACACGTGTCCGTGAATTGCGGGAGGAGAGCAAAATGGGGTGGTCTTTAATCAAGCTGATTGTCCGCAAAACTTTTTTCACCCAACGTCCCGCGCGTACCCACCTCCGGCCAGGTGGGCCCCTACCTCCCCACACGTGCACACAATTATCCCGTATTGCTAATAGACAAAAGATTGAAGAGTTTTTCTCCATATAAATAAAGACCAACTAACTCAAAAAATAATGTGCCTTTAAATTTGAGAATAGCTAAAGCTCTATATATACACGTGCGTGTGCACGTGCAACCAGCTAGAAAGCATCTTTACATTATATTTAATTTATTATATATATATTTATACATGTGCGTGCGCACATTTGCCTTTGCTAGTAGTTAAAACACTTTCGATAATGACATAATTAAATCACAAATAAATTAAATGATTTTTTATAATGGCATACCGTGATCACTGCCATATGTACGGACTCATTGTGATTCTATCTAGGTCAGGATAATAGATCAATTTAATAGTAGCCCATGGGTTACATGATTGTGGGTTAATTACATGACTGATCAATTTAATACTCCCTCCGTTCTGAAAAAACTGACATTTAGGACAAGATTTGGGTCAAACATTAGGAATATAAATCATCAATAACTTTTAAATTATTGAGTTTACAAATGTGAAAACTATATGAATAGATTTGTCTTGAAAAATACTTTTATAAAAGTATACATATATCACTCTTTAATAAATATTTTTAGAATAACAAAAGATCAAAGTTGTGTTTTGGAGACCGTGTCGTTGTCCTAAACGTCAGTTTTTTCAGAACGGTGGAAGTAGTAGTCCATGGTTACATGATTGTGGGTTAATTACATGATTTTGACCAGAGTCAGTAGGGGAAGCCCCTACCTCTTTTTTAAATTTTTTTTATTCCAAACCTAGTTAATTCGCTCCTACAGAGAGTTGAATCTGGGTCTGCAGGGTGCTAGTCAGGACCACTAGACTAGAGGCCCATTCACGAGTTAATTACATGATTGTGAGTGAATGTGAGGATGGTGGAGATTTTGGTGAGAAGTGCTAATCAATATCTGATTAGTAATAAATAAATAAATAAATAAATATGAAGATGATGATGATTTTTGTGAGAATTTTTAGTATTTTTTCTAGTACTTCTCGTGGGGATTAATGTGCAGGCCTTCATTAATGCTATAAGATAAGATTCAGAATAGAGCTCAACTAGGTGACGAGTGGGCAGTGTCCACTCGGCGGGCATTTATTACGTGGTTTTGATCTTGCATCGCTCCGTAACCATATTTAGACTTGCGTCCTGCAATAGTTGTGCTTCATTCGAAATTTCGTGAGATTTACAGATATGATCCTGTACTCTTGATGTGCCTTGTTTTGCATGCTGGTCCGTGATGTGTACATTTGTAAGTGTGGTACGGTCGTCGTTGACAACATCTCTAGAAAAATTAAATTAGTTATCTTTTAGAGAAGGACATTTGATTTTGTTTTCCGAGTGCGTCACTGTCATCCTAGCTGATCGATCAAAAGATTTAAACTAATCCCCATTTCATCTCTGTATTTTCCCCGGTTCATCAGTGTGCATGCTGTTTCTGCAGCCAGAAGGACCGTGAAACTAGTGGCTAGCAGCGGTTAGTAGTGCAAATTATGCATACGAGATCACGCGCGTGCATCTATATATGACTCGTTTGTTCGAATTCAAACTCTGTCTAACATCCCGCTACTGGATCCTTACCCCGTTTTTAGATAATATGGATGCGTGCATATTGTGCTTATTGACCAGCAGTACGTACGTCCACACATGCATGCATGCTTATCTATATTGCTAAGAAACTGAAAGTGTTGTTAGTTAATGAAGCATGCATATTGACTAGCAGGACTTCACACACATGCTGACATGCATGGTTATCTATCTTTGCTAGGAAACTCAATCAAGTGTTGTTAAGTAAGCGCACCCTGAGTTCCTAATGACCCTGGTTTTCGATCTGATGCTCCGAAGGAGCTCGATCTATAAATAGACGCATGCACAAACTAGTCACACACAATCAAGTCGATCGATCGATCGCAAGTGTAGGATTTGAGAAGATGAAGATGGGAGGGGGTGTAGTGTTGGCAGCAGCGATGCTGCTGGCTGCCATGGCGGCGGCGCATGGCGTGCTGCTGACGGACAAGGACGTGGACTCGGAGGCGAGCCTTCGGAGCCTGTACGAGCGGTGGCGCAGCGTGCACACGGTGTCGCTGGACCTGGCGGAGAAGGAGACCAAGTTCGAGGCGTTCAAGGCGAACGCCAGGTACATCAACGACTTCAACAAGAGGAAGGACGTGCCCTACAAGCTCGGCCTCAACAAGTTCTCCGACCTGACCCTGGAGGAGTTCACCGGCATGTACACCGGCGCCTTGCCCGAAGCCGCGGCCGCCGACGAGGACAAGGTCGCCGGCAGCCTCGCTCTGCCGCCGCTGGTCGCCGCCGGTGACTTGCCCTCGGCGTGGGACTGGAGAGACCATGGGGCTGTCACTCCCATCAAGGACCAAGGACAATGCGGTACGTGGTGTAGTATTCTATGCATGTATACATAGGAATATATATATATATATGTTTCATTCAATACCCAACGCAGGCGCGCTGCGCCCCTCCCCAATCCGTACCGCATCCAGCCCCGCGAGAAGCCCTCACCCGCTACCAGGCCCAGGACCAGTCCTGCAGATTCGACCCGGTGATGAATCTGTGCATGCAGTAGTCGTCTTTCATCATATCATCCATGCATATCGTTCGCATAAAATATCTGCATGCATGCATGCTGATCTTCGATAGGCCGGTGCACGTACGTGTGCAGAGTAAGCCTCCGGTGGTGAAGATCGACGGCAAGTACCAGGGGAACTACGCCGACGAGGCCGCTCTGAAGCAGGGGGTGTTCAAGCAGCCGGTGTCCGTGCGCATCGACGCCAGCAGCAGCGGCTTCCAGAGCTACCGGGAGGGCGTCTTCACGGGGCCATGCGGGACGTCGCTGAACCACGCCGTGCTGCTCGTGGGCTACGGCGCCACGGCGGACGGCACCAAGTACTGGATCGTCAAGAACTCGTGGGGCACCGGCTGGGGAGAGAAGGGGTACATCCGCATGGTACGCGAGGCCGGCGCCAAGGAGGGTCTCTGTGGCATCGCCATGTACCCCATGTATGCCACCAAGAAGTGCCCTTCTTGCCCATCAGGCGCCGCAGCAGCAGCGGCCTATTAGCCTGCAGACTGCAGGTGATGCATAAGCTGGCGACATATGCAGACATACGCCCTACACTACCAATCAACTATACATATACAAATAAATGGAATGTGTAACCTACATACATATACACACACGCATAATACACTCCTACGCATATATTAATAAAATAATTGAATGCGTGTGCATATATTCCCTTGCTTGAAACGTGAGAAAAATTAACAGCCGGCCGGAGTATCTCGCGCACACGGCACGGAGCGTGTTCCGGATCGGTTTGGGCCGAGAGGCCGAATTATGCACGGAGTCGTCCTCTCACTTCTTGCTCCTCACGGAGGGTATCGGCCCACTATATTTTCTTGGCCACGGGCGCGCAGGGCTATGAGGCGTCGCCGTCGTGCTCGTGCTCTTCAGATCAGAGATGGATGCGGTGGCGGGAAGGAAGAGCGCCCGCAAAGGGAGAGGGAAGGCGGGGAGTGGTAGCGGTAAGAATAAGAAGCAGCATCCTGTTCCTGAAGCGCAGAATCTGCCCAGGGCGGCGATTTCGCGACGGGAGAATCGGAAGAGGGTGTTTGAGAAGCGGGAGGAATTGGGCGAACAGGCATGGTCTCCTCCGCTGGACAAGACGACACCTGACGGAGATGGGATTCAGGACATTATTCTTGGGATGACTGAGGACGATGATGATGCATGGGCGGAATGGAAGGACGCTTCTGATGATGAACCTATGATCATCCCAGAAGCGAAGAAGGAATCATCGTTTGAGTGTGAGATGAGGATGCAGGTAGGGTCGAGAGGAGATCGAGACGAGGATTTATCGGACGAGGATTATGAAGAATGGCGGGCTAGACTCTTTCGTGCTGACTGGGAGTACGTATGGTCCGACGACTACGGTGCATTTGAGGACAGGAGTAAGTTCGTTCCCTTTCAATCCTATGTTTAATTTGTTTCGTTTCTTCAGCAGTTAGTTGACCTCTTGAACTCAAATCTTTACTCATTCCAAATCTTTTACAACAACGCAGCAAGGATCCCCTCAATGCGATTCACATTCAGCAAGCCTCCCAGCGATGCCATGCACGAGAATACTCTGCAGATTTTTTCAGCCAAGGTCACAGCAACAAGCAGAGGCGGTTTGCCAATTTATTCGTCTTATTAAATAAGAAATGAAGTTAAAAGTCAGTGTCAAATAGAGAACGAAAAAAATTTCAGGCCCAAGAAAGGAATCGACATTTGTTTTGGTGTCACATAAGAAATTTACTCTTAAAAGATCAATCACAAACTATTCTCAAGAGATATATACTATCTCCGTTCCAAATTACTATTTGCTGTTGACTTTTTTCATGATCTTTGACTATTCGTCTTATTCAAAAATTTTGTCCAAATATACAAACTAATAAGTTATACTTGAAATATATACGATATTAAAGCAAGTTACATACAAAATAAATGATACTTGTGAATTTTTTTAATAAGACGAATGGTCAAACGTTAAGCGAAAAAGTCAATAACAAATGGTACGGAGGTAGTAGCAAATAGCACATATAGCGCTATGTCATGTTACAATGTACTCTTTTCATCCCAAAAAATAATGATGCTTTAGAGTTTTTCTATGTATTAGAGGTGCATAAAAAGGACACATGTGCACTTATAGCATCTCCAAGAGCAACCAATAAACACTCTGAATAATCAGTTTTCGGCATAAAATGAAAAAAAAAACAATGCTCCAACGTTGCCTAATTTTGTTCTCAGTTTTTGTTTCTGTGTGCCCAATACTCACTCTATTATGAGCCAAATTTACTCCCCCTCTCCAAGCTTCCAATACCCCGCCAAAGAAAAGGACGGAGAAAAAAAAGCTCCCAATACCCCGCAGAAAAAATGACGGAGAAAAAAAAATCATGATTAGTGTTCACCACCGGAAAAAAAATCAAGCAACGGCCCCGCAATGGATGATGTGGCTTATACACCCCTGGTCGAACTTTTCAGTAATTTAGCTCATTGATCGATCTATTCTATGATAAGTGGCTAACTAAGAGGATATGTGTAGGCTAATGGTTGCCCTCTTATCATTATCGGAAACAAAACAATGTATCCGAATATATAGCAAATCGTCACCAACCATCCTTGGCGCATAAGCCTCCAATGCGGATTTCAAAAAAATTTACGTGGATATTCTCCTTGAACAATATTTATGTATTAATTTAATTTATTTGATTTCCCATATATATCAGCATAGCAATCAGATGCCAATATTATTGGTTTGGCTTTGGCACCTACGTGTGGATCAAGTACTTGATATTAACATTCCCTTTATATACACTAGTAAGTGCACGCGCGACACGCGTGTGTATTAGAAAACATAGTAAGCAAGAATTTTATCTATACAAATTAAATTGAATTTCACATTCTTACGTTAGAAATATTTGAAAACAGAGTATTCCTATATATTTTAAATGATTTTTTAAAGGATGAACAATATGAAACAAAATAAACTTGTAACTTATAGATCCAATACAAATAAATATAGACCGCAGATCAGGATTGCTCGGTACATAGGTAAATAAAAAAGAAAAAATAATGCCCTTATTTTTTTTGGTCGACTTGCTATTGTCTAAATAAACAACGGAATAGGCATGAATTGTGCTGAAAGTAAACTGATCATTTTCAAGTTTTTTTCATGAATATTTTGTTTATAAATTTAAAATTTTCAGAGTTCATTGGATTGAGTATTGTTGTTCAAATAAAACATTGTGGTATGTTTTAGCCAGTTAATTCATACTTTAAGATTGGTACACATGAATAAAATTAAGGAATCAGTCAGTGTCGTGCTGTACATTCATGCCCAAAAATTTTACATGTGAACGTGCAATTCTATTTATTTGTTTTGTCCGCCAATTGGCGTCAGTTAGAGGTCATAGATTAAGACTTTTTATGCAATGTTGGACGGAAAAAAAAACACGTAACAGTTTCTCTAAAAACGTGAATACAAGTGCACCCTGTTAAAAAATATAAATGTTGACGGCATATCTTTTTCATGTTTAACACTGATATCTGGCACGTGATATATAGGGTATAAAAAAATGAGTAGACATAGCTCAAAATTGACAAACAAACCAATTATCCTGCCCAACCGTCTCCTGTATTAATATTGACAGGCAACGTGAGTGAAAAATGTTTTTCAATGCATCAAGACTCAAGACTAAAGAGGCAAAAGCTCACAACAATAACCAACCCTGGCACCGAATATTGTCACGACTTACATCCCTCCCTGTTTATTTTTGTCCAAACAAAATCGAACAAATGAGTGGCACGTAGCAGCAATGCATGTGCAAGTGCAAAATTGCAAATAACCTTCCCTGGCTAATAAAAGTCTTCGTCCAAAGCAAACATGGAAACATGGAGTCTTCGTCGTTCCATACATTCGTCCAAATCGCCGACATACCTGCGAGACACGCACGTACAGTCCCATGCTTTTGTAAGATGATGATATATGATGAAGAAGAAGCTCTAGAAAGCGTTGGCTGAGTCGCGGCTGCGCGCACGTGGACTGCGGCGTCGTACGAGCAGGCTTGGCACCTGAGGTTACACAACCCGACGGCCAACGACGACGAGAACCGCGGGCAGCCGGGTACGCCGCGGGGCACGTGAACATGAACATGGACTCCCCGCCATTACGCTGCCGATCCTTGCCGGGCGGTGGTTGATGCAAAGGCGGTGGCTCATCATGATCAGCGCCTGTGCCCGATGCCGCCCTGCCCCGCTGGGCCGCCGCGGCGAGCTGAAGCGGGCGCCGCACGAGTGGACCTCTCGCTGGAGTTGCTGCCATGGCCGGCGGACTCCGAGTCGTAGTGCCCGCAGTAGATGGTCCCCTTGGCGTGCGCGTACGCCACCCGCCACTCCTTGAAATTGAACGTCGCAGTACCCGCAGTAGATGGCCCAGACGGCGGCGTGAAGCCAAACGACAACCAGTCCGCCGGCGGCAGTGCGCGGCTCCCGTGACCGCTCGCCCTCGCCAAGAAGGGGGAGCCTGTGACGGCGGCACTCTGTTGGCATTAAATTAAACCAGCTCGAATACGTATGAGTCTGGTCTAGTTCGAATAACGTTTGGGTGTGGTTTGGAGTCCTGGACTATTTGACTTTGGTGGGTACACCGGGTGGGTAAAGAAATTCTATGGTGAGAAAAGTAATGTCCAAAACGGCAAAAACTCGCTAGAAACGTCGTTTTTAAAAAACTTTCCACGTCGTTTCTACCACTGGACCTGATACATGGGTCCTTCGTAAGGGGTGGGTAGGACTTTTTTGAGTGAAAATCATTTTCAAAAGTACTGGATCCTTATAAAATAGATAGATAGATAGATAGATAGATAGATAGATAGATAGATAGATAGATAGAGATGAATTCCTTCACTTTCCAAGGTTCAATGTCACAAGACAAATATCATGTACTTGATAGTATTTTTTCACGACGAAAACATGGTTGTATTTTGATAGAGGTGGTAGCCTAAAAATCTAGATTTTCTTTGAACGTATATATACCATATTTTTTGTTGGGGGTGACGTGTGTCTTTTTTTCTATAAGATCACATGCAAAACCATTCTCTGCGGCCTGTGACTTGTACTTGTGATCAAAACTTATTTTCGCACTCCCACATTTATAGCCTTTGCTGAAGGTGGAGAACATAATAGATAACGTTTAGTAAGTTTAATTTATGACTCATAACTAATTAGAAAAGTCACTTGCAACAAAACATTTTATTAACAAATATCTTGCACATCACCAGTCAGTTGATACCCTTTTTAAGTGCTCACTGTCATATATTTCCTTCAATTTCCATGTTCTTTTTTCAGAAGAAAAAAAAAGTTAACATTAGAAAATATCACATAGCATGTAGCAAAGTTATTATTTTAGTAAATAATACCACGAAATTATGTATTACTGACATAATATGAGATTATGCTAATGTTGCAGCATATAATGATAGTGATTAATTTATGTTCAAAACTAATAATGAAAATTAATTTCATAAACATTTTTTTATTTACGAACACTTGTCTAATCAACTGCATGATAGTCTTTCCGAAGTGTGCGTTAGAATATGCCGTAGATTATGTATAACTGCGCAGCTGAAAAAGAAACGATACCAATCCTGTGAGATGTCTATAAATTTAACATCTTGCCTCTTTAAGTTCGTAGCACTCAGGTTAACCTGAACTAGTCCAGAAAATATAAGATAGTCAGTTAAGTCATATATAAAAGATAAATGGACAAATCATCAATCTTTATTACCTGATCCTAAAAGTAGTTTAAGAACTAAACATAAGAGAACCATATCTTATAAAAAATGCCAACTATTACAGTTACAATAGATCACAATAATTAACTGATATAATGTAAACTAATTATCAGTTTACCTAGAAAGTCATTTTCGATATTTGGGTTGATTATTCCAGCAGCTTGAGGAGCTTTAGATTGACTTTTTAATTTTAAGCATCTTAACTAAACGAAGAATTCACAATTATCTTTAGTTGCCTTAATTTCAATAAAAGCTTCCTCCGTCAAAGAAACATGAACCAACCAGTTTTAATTCAAATGTATCAAGCATCGAGAGAAAGGAACATTATATTGAATAAAAATATCAATAGCCCAAGATTTAGAAAAAAGAAAGAAAAGGAAAACGTGTCTCATCATGACTAGCTGTGAAAAACATATGAGACCAGCTGCTTTAAAACCATTTGAGATTATTTTTGGAAAATCACGCTACAGGACACAATAATAGAACATGTATTCTGTAGTTCAAACAAACTATATATCTTAGTTTTGACAAAAACATGATTCTATTCATAAATACTTCACAAATCACTAACCTTGTCCTTTTTATAGAATTGATCTAAGCAAAACTCAAAGCTCTAATGTGGAGGCGGCTGTTGAATATATGCTACTAGGGATGAACTAGGGTTTGAGGGGGCGCCCCTAATGGCCTCCAACATAATACAAGGCCCAATGACCGAAAAGACGATGGTGCAGCACCCAGACAGATTCTAATGTCCTATTATTTTCATAATTTCCATCGATTCAGATGGAATTTTGATATGGGGCCAATTCCATTGGAAAAATTATTTCCTTAGCTTTCCGTACATATATAGAACGTCGAAAACCGAACCCGTATGCGACCTGGCAACGATTTTAGTGTGTGTTGCTCCTGGACTCCGAAGTGAACTCAAACTTGATTTGTTTTGGGCCTCCACCGTGGCGTCTCGAACCGGATAAGCTTCAGGCCTCCTTCTTGGTTTGGATATGCTTTCTTGTTGCCTCTATCTCCATGTCATCCTCCAAAAATTTCCGTATGCATGGATGTCATGTCTTCATCACTGATTTTTTCTGAAAATGAATTCCATTGTGTTTCATGTATCTTTACTTTTCAAGGTTTTTCAGTGTATGTCACTATCACTTTTCTTTGTTCATTGAGATATTTACCATTGATATTCTTTCAACTGTTGTATTATTGAATTATCCCATTTTCGCTTATTTTTTCCATTTTCAAATTAAGGCTCAGTTGCTCAGGAATTTCAGTGTGAAATGTCGGATGCTCATATATTGTGTTTGTTATGCAGGCATATGATGCAGCTGGAATGATAAAAGAAAATTATGCAAACATCTTTGTGTCGTTGTTGCGGCTTTGGCAGTCCCGTGACCACCCTCTTCTTTGGAAGGGCCAGGATTCAGATTTGATTTACAGTAATTCTATAGAAATGGCAAAGCTACTTTCTAAGGAAACATTGACAAATTTGCTTGAAAAGCTGAAAGGGGTGCTGCAGTTTGTTCCATATATGCAATTAACAATCAGGTCACTCTTAATTTGTTACATGCATAAATTTTGGAATATTTTCTTTTATAAAGAAGCAAAACGATGAAGTTAAATATGAGATACATGTGTCAGTGTGTGACCAAAAATTAAACATTTATCGGTTTGTTTGATTTTAGCTTAGTTATATAGTCCACAAATTCTTGATGAGTACAATAATTTATCGATGGACATGTCTGCCCATATCCACATTGTGGAAACAAACTAAGTGTTCAAAGTAAGATAATGGAGCATTAATACCTAGAATTAGTATTTATATACCATATATTTTTGTTGCAGTTTAATTTTTATTTTTGCGCTGCATAACACAAGCCTTACAGATGCATGGATGCTCTTTTGTATCTAAGTTTTTCTTCCTTCTAAATCATGACACAAGACCTTCTAAATCATAATACCAAATAAATATACTATCAAGATGCATAATTTGATATTGTTGATGTTGGTGTTTTTTCTATAAATTAGATGAAACCTAAAGAAATTTTGATGAGACATCACTCATATGGATACACACAACAATCCTCCATTGATCGCTCAAGATCGAATCACTGGAGCTCGCGCGCGACAATTGAATTTAGAGGTGAGCTCGTTCCTAAGTATTTTTTATGTGATTATAAGAATTGATTGCTACCTAATGATTATATTATAATTAAGAACTATGGAGAGGACCAAAGGATAGTTGGAGAGGGGCTTCAAGGTGGAGAGGACCAGCAAGGGCGTGCAAGGCAAGATGGAGCCCCAAATCAAGTCGAATTCGAGTCCACCTCGGAGCACAGGAGTAGTCAGCGTTAAATCGGACGCCCAGGTCTCATACGAGCTTGGATTTGGATGTTCTTTATATGCTTGGAAAGCTAAGAAGATAAAATTTTCAATGGCACCTGTCTTATATTAAAATTTATCCGGAGTCATCAGGAATAGATGAAACAATTTGACATCTAGAATCTATTTCGGTGTTGTGTCACCGTATTTTGGCCTTTGTGCCGTGTATCGTGTGGAAGCCCATTAGGGGCGCGACCAGGGGTCCTTCCATGACAGTTGAGTCTATATTAGCTAGCCGCCGCCAACCATTAGGGTTTGGGTTTTGCTTAGAACAATTCTGTCAAGAACAGTGTCGCCGCTCGTCGGTTTGTGAGACCCCAACTTCGTGAGTTTAATCATACATCTGCAATTGTGTTGCAATCTTTCTCGTTCTTGCTTGTATTCTTATTGAAACTTTCCCTTATGTTGTCAAACACAAGAAGGGGAAGGATAATGTGATTGCTGATGCTTTGTCTAGACGATATACTTTGCTGTCCCAACTTGATTGTCGGATTTTTGGACTTGAATCGATAAAAGAACAATATGCGCTTGACCCTAATTTTAAAGATGTGTTGCTGAATTTTAGAGAGGGACGTGCATGGAACAAATTTGTGGTTAATGATGGGTTCTTGTTTAGAGCTAACCGCCTATGCATTCCAGTTGGTTCCGTTCATCTTTTGTTGTTACAGGAAGCACATGGAGGAGGGTTGATGGGCCATTTTGGTGCTAAGAAGACCGCGAATGTTTTGGCCTCGCATTTTTTT